>JALXFT010004934.1:0-64678 GCA_023376895.1 Aspiorhynchus laticeps | reverse complement strand
CTTTAACATCAGCGGCGACTTTACTTGGCTTTTTAACATAGGCTGTGGCTTGACTTGGCTTTTTAACATAGGCTGTGACTTGACTTGGTTCTTTAACATCAGCGGCGACTTGACTTGGCTTTTTAACATAGGCTGTGGCTCGATTTGGCTCTTTAACATCAGCGGCGACTTGACTTGGCTCTTTAACATCAGCTGGGACTTGACTTGGCTCTTTAACATCAACCGGGACTTGACTTGGCTCTTTAACATCAGCTGGGACTTGACTTGGCTTGTGACTGGCAGCAATGACGCTACGGGGTGTTGTTGTGGCCGCCATTTTGTGAGCGTGCTCTAGCGCGGCCGTGATCACACAATTGGGTGCGGTGTCTCGTTCCTCCGCGACCCCCACAGTGAATGCTGACCCGATCGTCAATAGAGCATAGTCCAGAAACTGACTGAAAGATGAACGGGGACCCTCACGGATGAGCTGTGACTTCAGCAGCTGATTAATGCCCTCACAAAAGAAGTCTATGAGTACACAGTCCGGCAGATCAGAAAAATGGGCGAGGTCTAAGTAGTCTTGCATATAATCCTCGAGTGGTCGCGAGCCCTGCTCGAGGGTTAGTAACATACCTGCCATGTCCCTACTTGGCCAATATCCACATGAAAAGCCGCTGGATCCTTTGTTGGCCGAGTATTCTGTTATGGGGTTGACGAGACTTGAGACGAGAGGATCCATTTGCAAGGCTTTATTATTAAACATGGTCAAAACACAGGCAGGGTCAGTACACGGCAAACAGGTATGGCAGGGGCAAAACACAGAGCAGTCCGTAGAGCAAGCGTGGGTCGACGATCAGCATAAACAATCCAGAGGGCTAGGCAGAGAGAATAATCCAGGAGCACGGGCAAGAATCAGAACACGGGGAATCTAACTAGGAAACTTGGAAACGCTTGGTAAGTAGCTGGGCTAACAATACTCGGCAGTGAGTGGGAGAAAGTCCAGGGCTTATGTAGTGTGTGTGTGTGTGTGTGTGTGATTGGGTGATGGTGATTGTGAGATGGAAAACAGGTGCAAGCGTGATCATTGTGAACAGCTGTGTTGGTGCAGTGGATGATGGGAAATGCAGTCTATGAGTGATCTGTAACTGTGTGGTGTGAAAGTCCATGTGATGGGAGAGTGACCTCTAGTGGTGAGTGAACCGAAGTTCATGACCAGGATTTGTGACAGATTGCCTCTTCAAGATGAATCGCTTTATGTATTCCCCAATTGTAAGTCGCTTTGGATAAAAGCGTCTGCCAAATGACTAAATGTAAATGTCTAAAAACTACTAGTCTGATTGTTTTCTAGCAATGAATAACAAACTGATATAAAAAATTAAATAGAAAGAAAGAAAGAAACCCAAGCTAGAATGGGTCAGATAGTTACAAATTGTACTTAAATTAATATGACTAATTTATATATTAATATTATCCAGCAGGGTTAACTAGGTCTTTTTTAATTTATAGATTTTCCATAAAAAAATAAATAAAAAAAAACATTACTTATATATAACGTTATCATATACATTATTATTATATATATATATATATATTTTTTTTTACAATAACAGGGTTGAATAGTTGTCACTGTTGATTGCAGTCAACACTATAATTTTTGTAAAAAAGGACCGACAGCCTGACAACCGAGTCTTGCCAAGGACAACTGATTCATTCCTTCATGTTAACACTTGAATTTCTTAGAGAGAAGGACAGGATTTTTGTTTCTAATAAGTGTTATCTACACTCACAGCACTGGAATTGCGCTTGAGGCTCTGATGTAGTGGATTTTCAGGACAGATCAACATTTGTAGCACAAAAAGTTGTAAAGCGCAATACCTTAACTTGACGCAAGTCGAAACTAGATCAAAAAGTTTCAGCTTATTTTTAACATCCCAAAGTCTTTTCATTTGTTATTAGAATATATTGGCATCTAAGATTGTAATCTCTTTTTCTTCTCCAACTTGTCTGATCCTCACTTGCAGTCATCAATCATCGCAGGGCAATGACAGGAAGGGCAGTTTGAGCGTGTATTAGGTGAGATGAGTTTGAGAGGGCTGCCGCCGGAAGGCACCACAAAGCAGAGGTTGGTCTGACCTGTTGCAGGAATGTCTCTTTATGTCAGAGTCGGTGTCACTCTTGTGTTTCTGAGGGTTGAGTCACAGCTGCAGTCTGGTAATCACATGTTGTCAACAGACGCCGCTATAACGTCCAACTGACAGCGACCTCCTATTGAGTGACTCACAGATTAATGAAAACAAAACATTCTCTTGCTGGCCATCCTGTCATAGTTGCAATGTGGCGAATTTTCCATCAGTTTGTTTTTGTTAACACAATGTCCGCGCCGGACGCAATTGGCACCTTGACACACCAAAACAAAATCACACCCATAATAATCAATGAAACTGTCTATACTGGAAGAGCTTGTTGCTTTGCTTCTTTAGCCCATTTCTGTTTTTGACGTGGTGCAAGTCCACTTCAGGCACTGCTTTCCCTGCTTGTCTAATATAAAAAAAAACTTTTGGTAACACGTTATTTTAGGGTCTCTTAACTAGTTGCTTATTAGCATGCATATTACTATAATATTAGCCATTTATTAGTACCAATTAAGCACATATTAATGCCTTATTCTACATGACCTTATGCTACATCCCTAATCCTACCCAATACCTAAACTTAACAACTACCTTACTAACTATTAATAAGCAGCAAATTAGGAATTTATTGAGGGAAAAGTCATAGTCAATAGTGAATAAGTGTTCCCTATTCTAAAATGTTACCAAACTTTTTTCTTTTTCTTTTTTATTATTACATAAAATCAACATGATAAATGTCGTGATATGTAGACAGGCTCATTGATTAATGCTGGAAACTTCACTTTCAGGAAACTTTCAGGCTTTGTTGGACACATGTAATTGTAGCAATGTTGAATTAATTCACTGTTTCAAAATAGGCCATGTTAAGCCCCTTTCACACTGCACGTTGGTCCCGGAAAATTGCCAGAAAATTGCCGGAGTGCCTTCTGTGTGAATGCAAACACGTCCCGGGATTAATTCCGGGATTGATCCCGAGTTGGGGACCTAGTAACATTGCCGGGTTCAGTCCCGGAACGAGTGCTGTGTGAACAAAAGCCGGATCAATGCCGTAAAGGGTGTGTCGTAGTGATGATGCACTTTATCGTTCGACTGTTTTACCGGTTGTTTTGATGGCAGATCAACATTCACACGACGAAAAATGTGTAAACTGGAATGAAGCAGCGATCAGGGAGCTCATCACTATCCGCGCTGAAGCTGAAATCGTTCGCCAGTTTAGTGAAATGGTGCGCGGCGCATTATACACGTCACATGGAATGTCACGTGTCTTTACGGGATCTTTACGGGTTGTGTGTGAAGGCACGCACAGATTCCGGAAAATCACTGGCAGTGTGAATGAACCAAAATCAGACCATCCCGGGACAAATCACGGGACACATTTTCCGGAATGGCTGTGTGAAAGAGGTTTTAGTGGCAAAATTGTTGGTTGGGGTGGAAATTATGTGCAAAGTTTGCCATGTCATTTTCACAAAATAATAATAATAAAGATGTATTTATTGTATATTATGTTTAGACTATCAAAGTTGTATAAATATAACAGTAATATTTTAATCATGAATTTTCATGAATTCTATATTGAATGAAAGTCTGGAAGTGGGAAAACCTAAGACTTAAAAGTTTTCCAAGATAAGAATAAAGTTTATACGAAAGAAAGAAAGAAAGAAAGAAAGAAAGAAAGAAAGAAAGAAAGAAAGAAAGAAAAGATGCTTTTCCTCAATGGTAAACAAATATAAAAATGTTGAGAAAAAAATAATAAAGTTTCAATAGAAAGAAAGAAAGAAAGAAGGAAATAAGGAAAGAAAGAGAAAATATGCATTTCCTCAATGGTAAACAAATATAAAAATGTTGAGAAAAAAGAATAAAGTTTAAATAGAAAGAAAGAAAGAAACAAACAAACAAAGAAAGAGAAAATATGCATTTCCTCCATGGTAAACAAATATAAACATGTTGAGAAAAAAAGAATAAAGTTTAAACAGAAAGAAAGAAAAAAGAAAGAAAGAAAGAAAGAAAGAAAGAAAGAAAGAAAGAAAGAAAGAGAAAGAAAGAAGGAAAGAAAGAAAGAAAGAAAGAAAGAAAGAAAGAAAGAAAGAAAGAAAGAAAGAAAGAGAGACAAAATATGCATTTCCTCAATGGTAAACAAATATAAAAATGTTGAGAAAAAAGAATAAAGTTTAAACAGAAAGAAAGAAAGAAAGAAAGAAAGAAAGAAAGAAAGAAAGAAAGAAGCTTCACTGTTCCCAACTTCACAACCTACTGAAAGAGAAAAAAATATATTTTTCATTCAAATTCTCACATCTAAATTTCTCCTGCAACCATATTTGGTCACACTATAATTTGCTGATTATTAATACTTAGTAAGGTAGTTGTTAAGTTAGTGTGAGCTAAGGGATGGATAATGCAGTCATGCAGAATTAATATGTGCTTTATAAGTACTAATAAACAGCCAATATGCTAGTAATATTCATGTTAATAAGCAACTAGTTAATAGTAAGAATTGGCCCCTAAACTAAATTGCTACCAAGTATTTATCCATTTCAGAGATGCCTCCCAACTTTTTCCACTCAAACATTTAACTCATCTGCTTTCGCGAGGCCTCTAGGTGTCAGTTTGGCTTTGATATAATCTACGGTTGCTACAATAAAACAAAAGCCAACCATAACTAGGTCATCTCTTGACATGGACAATATCCCTCATCAAAATCACTCAATAGACATGTCACGGGAGGGAACGAGAAACGTATTTTAAAAGTATGCAATGAATCTAGTTCAAGACACTCAATCATGTTTGTCTGCTTGACAGCTGCTTTTTGTTGTCATAATTACATTTAAGCTTCATTTTCTCCACGTGTCTCCCGCATACTATGAATAGTCATGTTTGTACTGGATAGACCTGTGAGGGCTAGTAAAATATAAAAAAAACGTCTTACCTTTTTCTTCTCTGCAAGAGAAAGATAAATACCTGGAGGGAGTCCTTTGTACCTGGGAAAAAAGTAACACATGCACTCTGTGCATGCTGTGGTAGGGTTTGATGCATGCTTTTCTGATGTTTTCATCCTTTCAAATGCCACTTCAAATGCGCCTCGCAACTCAACTTGTCATAATATTTATATTATGTCTGCTTTGCTTTCTGCTCCTTGCAGTTTTCTCTGCCCTTTCCCCAGCAGCACGCACGACATCTCAATATCAAGCCTAAATGCAGAAATTACCCAATAAGCTATGCAGAAATCACTGAGCAGAAAATTCTAGTGAGGCCTACCTTGGCAAATCCGGAAATTGAAGACCTAAACAAAATGCAATCTCAAAGCCTCCTCGGGTGCGGCTCAGGTTTACCTCCGAGCCTGGGATTACACTCTTTTCCGCAGCTGTTTCCTGGACTTGGTCACGGTCTCTCCCTCTTGCACAAGTGGGTTGAGAGGGGCCAAAGCCCCGATGTTGACATTGCCCCAGGCCATCCACTTCATCTCAGCCCCACAGCCATGGGAATCTGACATCCTAAATCAAGCGTGCCATGTAAATCTCTGCGCTGACGCTGACTGTTTTGTTTGCTTCAGACTGCCTGCATCCCCGGCCAGTGCTATAATGACTCTGGTCTTGCTCTCTACAGGAAATGTTGGATGCTTCCAGGGATCTGGCTGAAACGAGGGGAAGGGATTGCTCATTTCCCTGCAGAGGGTCTGGGGCATGACTTTAGCGCAAGTGCTGAAATTTCCTGATCCCATCCAGTTTCACTCAAATCCTTGCATGCTAACTCGGACTCACATGCCACAGTGATTTATGGACGAGAGGATAAAATAAAATAAATGGTTAGCGTGTGTTCTTTTTCACCAACAAATAAGTTGGTGAAAGGTAGCGGCCAATCCTCACTGGATGCCCTTGTAGGACCTGGAACAACAGATCTATCAACTAATCAGATTGTGGGTTTAGGGCAGGGCTGTGCAATTCTGGTTTCTTGGCATCCTGGACACCATGATTACAGGAGAGTGGCCCTCCAGGAGCAGGATTGGACAACCCTGGTTTAGTAAATGTTAGGTTGTGATTAGGCCTTAAACAACATTCTTTTCAACTTAAATTTTCTCTCCAATTTTAGTTGGTTGTTAATGGTTGAGACTTGAGAGTTTATTTGTTACATAGGAATGTAGTTGTAAGATCAAGGAAGGCGAACAAATCCCTTGGAATTCATGTAAAAAAATCAATCACCTTTAAGTAACACCTTGTTATTTAACAATCATTTGTTGAATCAGAGTTAAATGTTGCTTTGAATGTCTATTTGGTTTGAGGTGAAAAAGTAACTATGTAATTCTGCCTAGGCTAATTGGAAATACATTCCCCTACCTACATTTCTGCAAAACTCAAAAATACATATGAATCGCTGCAGTTTCCAGGTCAAATGAACACTAAAGGTAATTAAACTCAGACAACTTTTATTCCTTTTCACACAAAGTATGATTTGAATGGCACTAGTTTTGACTAAGCCAAATTTTTGCACAATTCCTTGCACAATATTACATTACGACTTTGAAATAATTTAACATGCTGCGAGATTTGAGCACTGATACTCTTGAACATTAGCGTCACACATACAGCTTCGCATTTTGGGGTTTTCTAACGCAGCAGGTTTCCTCAATGCTATCTCATGACCAATACATATGCATTTTATGAGGTTACTAATTCGTACAAATTTGTACGACCTCACTCGCACCATTTTGTATGATTTGTCTAGACCCCAGTGAAAGGTAGGTTTGGGGGCTGTGTTAGGGGTAGGTCATTCATACAAATTCATACGAATTTGGGAACTCGTAAAATACGTACGATGTAGCAAAAATTGTACGAATTTGTATGAGTGAGGTCGTACAAATTAATATGTATTACCATGAGATTGGGTTGGTTTGCTCAGTAGCTCAGCCAATACGCCATTGCATTTGAGAGGTGAAGCCCTCCGGTACGAATCCTGTGAAACTACGGTTCAGCAAAACAGCTCAAAGCCGCGTATAAGGTTTAAATTGCATGGTTGCATCAGTGAATGCGTTTGTATATCACTTTTGCATTCGTTAACACTATCGGTTTAGAGTTGGGTTTGGTGTAGACGACTTGTTATTTTCCAACACGATAGAGCATTAACCTTTTAGCAACACTCCCCGCACAATTCTGAACCGCCACAATACGTACAAGAAAAGCAATATAATAAAAATACGTACCAATGAATTAAAAAATGTGGCCACTGCCACGGTCACGTATTGAATGTTAGCGCCACTGACTGGACGTTTCACTTGGAAAGCTACGCAAAATCAGTGTTGCAGAAATGTCGCCACAAGCACATATTTTTAATGAGTCTTGGTTGGTATAATTTTATCTGCTTTGGCAGACTGTATAAACCTATATTCCCTCAAAAATCCCAAGTGTGTGACAGAGGATTTATAAAATTAATCAAGCTATCAAATGCAGCGTCTGGAACTGATGCGGGCTGTTTTGTTTTAATAATTCACTTCATACTGCTTGTATCACATGCCATGGCTATAATGACTGGATGTTGGATGCTGCAATGAGGGGAAGAGATTGTTGATTTCCCTACAAAGTGTCTGCGGCACTCCTTCGATGCAAGTGGTGAAATTTCCCCTAAGCAGAGACCAGCTACTTCTGTCCTGTTCCATTCGCATGCAGATGAGAACGATCAGACTCATGTGTCGAACTGATTTATGGACATGTAGATGAGGGGAGAAAATCAAACGAATGGTCAGCATATGTTCTTTATTTATCACCAACAAGAGTGAAAAATGAGCTCATCCTCTCCTCAACTCACTCTTTGAGTTGCTCTCTCTGGGAGCATCTGGAATGGGTTAGAGTTACTCCATACAGCAAAAGAACAGGAAAGCCGAAAGCAGGTCTTTAGTAGATTGTGGTTCTGGGTGAGGACTGGCCTCACGCAGTTATCACTCACCGGTGTCTAATTTAACCATCTGTTTCACTGACGTCCCACTGTTCGAAAATCATTCCTGATGATTGTAACAGAAACAGTGGAGGTGTAAATAGCTCTCTTGAGGGGAACCATTTTGAATCATATTGGAATACTGTATCCAAGACTAAGGCATTCAATTTAAAATTTAAAATTATTCACTTTGAACAATCCAGCCCCAGACTGACAGAGTTTAGCTCCAATCTTAATTAAATACACCTTAACCACTTAATTGAGGTCTTCAAGATTACTTTGCAGATTGTCAGTGTAGGTGCTACATTTGATAAAGAGCTTGTCTCACAACCATTCGAAAAAAAATTCTATAAAGTATGGTATGAATGCAATCCGGACATACTATATCCGGTACGTAGTCATGTTTTGCCTCCCAGCAATTCTTGACTCTTCTCCCTTGGCCTCATGATATAATAAAGAGTCCATTGGATACACACTTATGAATCTCAGTGGAAGCCTACTGTTTTATGAATACTGTGAATTTGGACATACTGTTCATATCATGTACTGCTTTTGGTCAAACTATACAGTAGGGAAAGTAGGCATATTAAGACTCTGGACTATAAACAGGGGTCATGGAGCAGGTTAGAGACAACTCTGCAGGAAGGTGGTCCTCCAAGATTAAATACCCCTGTCCCAACCCCAAACCTAATCCTAACCTTAACCGCTTTAATTTAGATACTATGATTTTACCAAAGAAGACATGTGCCTTAATCATCATCCTGGTTGATTCTAGAATTCTAGTTGGGTTCCAAGGTTAGATTTAGGGTTATGCAAAGGACTGGGACCTGGACAACATTCGTAGAGGTCAATAACGTTCCTCTGGTCTTAGGGGCAGTTAATGGTTAGAGTTGCTCCAGAAGTAAGGGATCAAGGATTGGCTGGTTAGTTTTGGGGTATTAGACTCTGCTGATAGATTCCATAACAACACCACTATGCTGACTAAAGCTAATCTTTTTGGAGGCTTATAAAAGCGTGAACTGGATTTATTTCCTGTCTGCTGCATTTGACATCAAGTCAAGATAGTTGCTTGTGGAAGGCCTTGGGACTGAGCACGTACTTGTGGTGCCACCAGCCAATCAGTGTTGTCAGGACCTCATGAGCCTGCTTGACACCATTTTAGCGGCCAACTAAACTGCAATGACAGAGAGTATTACCGCAGGGGTATACTCCACATTCCCTCCAAAATCCCCAGCGTGTGACAGAGGCAATGAAATTACAAAATTAATTAAGATCCAGCAACGAGATAATTGGGTTACAGTATATTTGATGAAGATGGGCAAAAGTGTAAAATGAGATATTGTTGATACCGCCGCTATCAAGCGGTACAAAGCAAAAACAGCCCTGTGGGTTACAGCAGGATGCTTTGGCTCAGTCTGTTCGAGGGAGGAATGGGCTTGGCTGCAAACTCTGTGTGCCTCTCTTACGCCACACCAGGGAGAGTGGATGCTATTAATTTGAGGAACTCTCTTTTCCTGCATGGATCTCTGTTGTTTTTGCTCTTTCCGTGTATGAGTCTTGGCACGGCACTCACACACTGCAGGGAGGATTTTTTTTTCCATCTTTTAAAAACATTTTCAGCCTATTTGCCTCTTTATTGAATAGAAAGTATAGAGTAGAAAATGGAGCGGTGAAGAGGGGGATAATGATATATGTTGCAAGCCAGATTTGAACTCACATCACCCATATGAGCACCAACCATCAACATTATGTTTTAATATCAGTTTTAATGTAAAACATTTTAATATTTTTAGCTTAACTAATGCCAAATGTGACTCTTGTCCTGAATGTGAAACAAATGAACAAAACAAACCCCTTTTACCTTCTGCTACCGTTCACATGTAGAGAAATGTTTGTTCCAAATACTGCTTTTTCCAAGCAAGAGGTGAACAGTTTATAATCACAAACTGTGTTTGTGCACCTCCAGTGTCCCAGCTTCGCTGAAATCAATAGGCATTATTTATATCACTGCGGACTCTCCAGTGCTCAGTGTATCCAGCTCAGATAAGGCATTGGAGACACACAGCACAGCAGCCAGATCAACTTCCTGATTTATATACAGCATTCTGCACTGGACTCCTAAAGCATTTAAAGCAGTAAATTCAACTTTCCCCTAAGATACTGCCTTTCCCATTTCTCAGCTCTCAGATATGCTCAGAAAGGAATACTAGCATACTGCTCACTGCATACTGTGCTATTGCCTCTATACTGTGTGTATGAAATACTTAAATTGTATCACGTTAAATGAACTGTAGGATGGTCCACCTAGCATTTATTGATGACTGTGAAGTAAACAATGCAGGTACAGTATTCCTGCATTGGATTTGCTGAGCCTGGATTTACAACATCCATTGTTTTTAACCCAGAATGCTCTCAAAATAATTCTGCATTCAAGCATAGGATTGTCTAACTGCCCTAGAATCCTCCTTTTCATGCCAGATACCAGACAGCTTTTTGAGGGAGTATTTGTTGATGCAGGACAAAAAGACACTGTGGTCTTGAAGGTTGACCTTCCATGGGTTCAAAGGTCAGCTCCCTTGGGTCCATTAGTCAGGTAGATAGTTTGTGTTTGTTTGAGACAGCACAGAAGCCGTTTCCCAGGGTTAAAAGTGAGCATTGAATTATGGGAGAAGGAAAGAGGGTGGAGATTTCACCTGTCCAGGGCTTTTGATATGGAACGATATAAAGGAGCTAAATTTTTAATTTTCTTAAAAAAATAAATTAAAAAAAAGTGAATGGTGCTAGTCTCTGCAGAAGTTTCTGGCAATATTTTTGTAGGTGATTATTAGAGTGTTGCAATTTCTAATTGACCTATCGGTAAGCCCCACCCATTGAACGCAGACTAGCCAATGGCAGTCGATTATCAGTTGCACGGGGAGCGGAACTCGGACATCTTTAGGTTTCAGCGCCATAGAGAAACATTGGAAGATCGGAAGCTCACATCGGTTTTATGGGGTTTATGCTTCAAAAATGGAAAAACGATGTGCCTGGGGTACTTGTAACACTGATTCCAGGTATCCTGAGAGGATGGGCAATATCATTTATTTTATTACATTTCCTGAATCCAAACAAAACAGAGCAAAATGTCCCTAAGTATTCAACCCCAATACAAATGAGGACAAAAACGTTCATTTTCTGGTTGTCATGCACTCATTAAGTTACAATTTTCATCTGCTCAAGCTGAACGTTAATGTTATCTTGTGCTTTAGCAAGGTATCTCTGGCTAAAACTAGCTAACTTTAAAGTTAGTGAGTCCATGCTAATGTACAAACCTAAATAGTGGACTGTTCTCACGTCTTGTACAGTGTAGGTCAAAAACACATAAACGAAGGTCTACATTTCACTGTCTCTCCATATTAAACTGGTTAAATGTACATTAATTCAATTGTACCCTGCGATACATGAACAGTGTTGATCCTGCGTGTTGTCATCCGCGATCGTGATGACCAACCGTAATATGAGACTTCTCCCGCTTGTATTGTGATCTGTAAACCCTCGCTTCGAGTTACCCACCGTATTTATTTTTAAATATTTTATAAATACCTCCATTGAATATTTAATTCCCATTTGGTGGCCTTCTGTGTCCAAAATTGTGCAAAAAAACATTGTGGGACAAGGTTTTCACACTGCAGCTGTCATTGTAAGACAGTGAGCAACTCCGTTTGTTTGTCCGAGGGAGCAACAGTAACTAAGGGGGGTGGGGCTTACCAATAGGTCAATTGTTAAGGCCATTGCTGAGGGTAACGCATTACAAGTAATGTGAGTTACGTAATCAGATTACTTGGTAACACTTTATAATAACTGCACACTATGAATCATTAGTTAAGCATTAGTAAATAGTAAATTCATCCTTTATTAAGCATTGTTCCAACATTAATAGGCATTAGTAAGCAGTTTATAAATACAGTTATAAATGTTTTGTTCTTGAGCATATCTGTAATGTTTAATAATTGTATTTTCATACTTTATTAACAATCAATTTATAATTTATTACGTTATTTACAAACCAGTTATTTAGGAGCCGTGAGTGGTTCATAAGATCATTTAGAATGTGTAAGTAAATGATTAATAAACTATTTAAATGTACATTTATTAATCTTATTATTTACACACACGATAATAGTGTGTGTTAATAAGTGCTTTATTAACACCTATTCCTGCTGTAATTCATGATTAAGTCAGGTAGTTATAAAACATTTAGCAGTTGCCAGCCATCTATTTGTGTGAGCTCATCTAAAGTGAAGACTAATTTATACCTTGTAAAGCATTTACAAAGCAGATTTAAAGGCTCATTTATCTTCCAAACAGAAAAGTTAAACAAACACATAACACAGAAGGATACAGAACACAGTTTAAAAAAAAAAAAACTGTACAACTGTGCACTTGATAAAAAAAGAAAAGAAAAATAAACCTCTGCAATTTCATAGAAGTTCTGTATCCCTCTGTGTTGTGTTTGTTTATTTATTTATTTATTTTTCTGTTAGGAAGATTAAAGGAGCCTTTAAATCGCCTTTGTAATAGATATGCTTATAAATCAAGAACAAGGCATTTATAGCTGTATTTATAAACTGCTTACTAATGACTATTAATGTTGGGACAATGCTTTATAAAGGATGAACTGACTATTTACAAATGCTTACCTAATGATGCATAGCGTGCAGTTATTATAAAGTGCTACCGATTACTTTTTCAGTAACTAGTAAAGTAATGCATTACTTCACATTTCACATTTATGCATTTAGCAGACGCTTTTATCCAAAGCGACTTACAGTGCAGTCAGGCTATACATGTTTTATCACTACTTTTAAATTTACAAGAAAATATCTGAGTTACTTTTTTTCAAATTCCCGTTTTCCCATTTATTTACTGACAGCTCTCCTGTCCTCATGTTGAGAGAAATTGGGAGTGAGGTGCAGAGGAAGAAGAATTTTCTTCATCTTGAGGCTTATTAATATCAGTTTTGATGTGAAAGTCCCTTTACAGTTGCCAAAAAAATATAACTATTGGGATTTTTATTAAAAAATTATTAAGCAAAGTTATGTAGAAGTAACGTAATTACTTTCCATAAAAAGTAAACGTAAAACAATTAGTTTCGTTTTTGGAGTAAAGCAATATTGTAATGCATTACTTTTAAGTAACTTTCCCCAACACTGGCTAAGGCAATTTGAGGTTATTTTTAAAGGGTAAGTTCACAAAATTTTAACTAGGTTTGTATTGTTACAATGTCAGCAGTAAGTAAATTTACATTTACATTTATGCATTTAGCAGACGCTTTTATCCAAAGCGACTTACAGTGCATTCAGGCTATACATGTTTTATCACTATGTGTGTTCCCTGGGAATTGAACCCACAACCTGTTGCGCTGCTAACGCAATGCTCTACCACTGGGCCACAGGAACAGGTAAATGAGCAATGTGTATTATTATGGTGTTCTGGATGGTTGCTACAGTTTTCTAGGTAGTTTCTGGCATGTTCTGGTTGATTCTAGGGTGTGATCAGCCCAGTCTCACAAGAAAACATAAGTATTTTATATTTTGTCAGATTGGCGGCAAATTCATATGAATTTATACGATTTGATTTGTTCGAACGTACAATTTTAGATTAAATTTCCACCCATAACTCTACCCCTGAACATAACTGTCAGTAATGCATAAGCTGATTGTATGAAAAGATACAAATTAGACTGTATGAACTGAAATACAAATTTGCCACCAATTCACCAAAGCATAAATAAGTTACTTGCCATAAAAGTGTCTTGTGATTGGTGGTTAACTTAAATGTATAATACATTTTTACAAAGTTTTACCCATCATGCAAAAATTGTAAGTCTGATCAATTATATATATATCAAGACCTCAATAAAGTACACTGTACGAGTGTTTTCAAATCAATAACACCAAATATGATGAAGAGTAATAGTGATGCTTCCTTAACTCATTTTCCAAGACTACTACTAAGCATAAAACAGATTTCTTGCTTTGTTAAGCTCTGTTATTCGGTTCTGCATAGTGCCTCAAACTTCCTGTAGTTTCTGAAAGAGCTCTCCGGCAGTCCTTTGAATGTGGGTGGTTGTAAATCTTTTTGGCCTATAAGAGGAGCCCTAACATTACATTCCCATATTCTCATTCTCTTCGCTGCTTTCGGTGCCCCGAGTTACAAGCATTCAGAACGTCCTTCGTCTTTGACCAGAAAACCTCAAAGAAAGAGTCTCCACTTTATGGATTCTTTAATGGAATGTCAATGATAAAGTATTACTTATGGACCATCAATCTCATGCGACAATGACACGTCTGATATTTTGAGGCCAGAAGGTCAGGTCAGCCTTAAGAAAATATTAAAAGATCTTTAGCTATGTGCCTTTTGTCTTACGGACTGAGCGTGGCCATCTGGAGAAAAGACTCTTTCTAAGGGTCTATTGTACCCTTGACCCCACACCGCCTGAGGTTAGATGCACACTACTGGGGCATGAAGTCTGGCCAACCACCGGTGTCAGCTAGTAATACTAGTAGTATTTGGTTTGTCGCACAATGGGACGTTGGTCTTTCTCCACACTTGAGGTTGTCAATAAACTTGTTAGGCTGGAGATAAGGGTCAGTTTCATTGATTGTTTTTGTGAATTGAATTAAAACACTGTACATGAGGGGCGCATCAGGCACAGGCATAATTCTTTTTCAGGCCGAACATAAATTATACACTGTTCTGCATGAATGAAAAAAACGAATTCTCAAATGTATAATATACATGCAACAGCGCTATGCTAACAATGGCTCAATTCATTACGAACCTGCTGAAAGCTAAGAGTCAACACAGCTGAATTTGCTGCGAATCAACCACACAGTGATTAATTACTTTGCCGCTATACAGCAGGATAACGACTCAAAGTTGCACAACTCTACAAGTGTTACATACATTTAAACAGTCAAAATACACAGTTCCACCCAACTGAAAAATCCACCTGTAACATGAATCAATGACTTTATTTGATTTCAGACTGAATGTATGCTAAATTCATTATATCTTTGAACACTGCAATGCTACGCAAACCGTGATATGTGGCCAAATGTGCAAGGCCAGGTGAACCTGAATATTTTAAAAGTTTGCAAATATGAATTGGTAATGTACAGTTGTGCAGTAATGTTTTAAATTTCACTTAAAATAACTTTTACAGTTACTTGTTTTTCTTTCAACTTTTAAATTTGTATTTATAATAAAAAAATATAAATTCTTGTATAAAAAACAGTAGTTAAAATAACATATACAGTATATATATATATATACAGTATATATATATATATATATATATATATATATATATATATAATATCTGGGAAAAAAATTATAAATACAAACCATTTTAGGATTTAGTTGTTTTTTTATTCAAGGCACAATATTTATACCTGATCTTAGTAAAGCCTGTCATTGATGTAGTCAAGCTGAACATATTTAACAATATTTTACACTTAAAAGCCAGACATAGAAGCAGTTAAAGACGGGAGCGTATTTTGCGCAGGGGGGCTGAAAAATAAAACGGGGGGGGGGGGGGTTGGTCACGTGACAAGAGTGATGCGAGACACAATAGGCGCGTTCGACTTGAAGCGGCGCTGCGCAGAATGATCACGTGTGACATCAAAGTACCGTGAGAGCGATTCGAATGCATAGGATCCAACTGCTCTCTTATAGCTCTCGCGGTACTTTGATGTCATACGGCGATCATTCTGCAAGCGCTGCTTCAAGTCCAACGCGCCTTATGATCCAAAAGCACAACCTTTGTTAATAAGTTTAATTTATTCGTATAATATAAGCGAGTTTGTCTTTATTGTTGCTGTTTTCATAAAGAAAAAAACAAAGAAAACAATGAAACACAACGCATTTGTTTTAAAAGAGAGAAAATACCTTATACAAGTAGGCTATATCGGTCTTATTCATTTTGTTAATAAAAGTTAGATTTTTAATATAGGCCTATGCAAACTTGCCATTGTACTATTTTATGGCTGATGTGTTTTAATTAATAGGCTAATAATGAACCCCAAACTAGATCATTTTAAAGAAAGGGGAAATCCAAAGTCCGTTTATTTATTTGTGTTACAATACGGGTAAAGCATATTTCCCTTATTCATATTGTTAGTACAAGTTCAAAGTTTAATAGGCCTAAGTGAATTTGTCATTGTACTGTTTTATTGTAGGCTATAGCCTTTTTTATTAATAATAATAATAATAATAATAATGAGCCAAACTAAGCATTCGTTTGAAGTAAGGGGAAAATCAAAAAACTTTTATTTATTTGTTACAACGCGGGTATGTCTTATTCATTCAGTTAATAAAAGTTGTATGTTTAATATAAGCTACTTTGTCATTGTATTGCTGATGTTGTGTGTGGGATTTTTTTTTTTCATTAAGAGTAGCCTAATACTGAATCAACCTTAAGCATTAATTGTGTTCCAAGAATATGAAAGATCTAACGTTAAAGATCAAAATAAGCGCCTCAGATGTGAGAATGTGAGATTGGTTGCTGCTGAGGTAAATAGACGCTCTCGATCTTTCTCTGCTGTATCTTTGTGATGGCTGTAGAAATGGTCATTAATTCTTGATTTGGGTATGGTGTCAAAGACTGTACCATCTGCGACAGCTGAGGAAATTCAGGGTCTCACCAGCAATCCTGAAAACTTTCTATTCAGGGGCCATAGAAAGTGTATTGACTCAGTGCATCTCAGTGTGGTACAGTAACGCCACAAATCAGGACTGCAAAGCTCTGCAGAGAGTTGTGCTCTTAGCTGAGCGCATCTCTGGGTCTGCCCTCCCCTCTCTGCAGGACATCTACCTCAAACGCTGCAAAAGCAGAGCTGCAAAAATAATCAAGGACTCAAATCACCCCGGTAACCGTCTTTTCACTCTGCTGCCATCTGGCAAGCGCTTCAGGAGCATGATGGCAAAAACTGAGAGACTGAGGAGGAGCTTCTTCCCTCAGGCCATCAGGCTCCTAAACTCAGTCTCATAACATCTACAGGACTCAATTTAATAAACTGTAAAAACACCCATCATTCTCCATCATCCGCATTGCTGCTATGTGTACATACCCGGTACAACCTGTTTGCACATTCCTCTTGCACATCCCTGTTTATATTAATATTTATTAAATCCACAGTAGACTGTATTGCACATTTTAGTTCATTGCACATTTTACTCCTTATTTTATTTTATTTTATTTTATTTTTTACTTATTTTTTATCTTATTCCTACCTATATTTATATATACTCTCCTGTGTTATGTTTCATCTTTTATTTTATTTTTTTGCACTGTCCATTGAGCGGACCCTTCCTGACCTACATTTCACTACTGATTATACCCTGTATGATTGTGTATGTGACAAATAAACAAGAACCTTGTCTTGAACCTTGTCAACCTTGTGCAGGTAATAATATGATCAAAAAGTCATGGCAACAAACGACTTCCTAAGTCAGTTTAAGTTGAAACGACTTTCACAATCAATTTGATTCAAATTAATTCATGTTTTACTGTTGCTTATTAGGCTTAGGCTTCTTTTTTTTCCATTCATTTTAATGAATATACAAATTAATAACATGAGTTTTATTTATTTTCAGTTACAAAATTTTCATTTATTTATTTTTTTAACACCGCACCCCCATTTTTTCTTGGGCTACACGCCAGGGGCTGCTGCAGCACCCTCAGCACCCCTACTTCCCGCAGTAATGGTTAAAGATGTAACCTAACCAGGAAACATTTTAGGTTACCTGACAAAACATTTATTAACTGATCATGTTAAAAAAGAGACATAATAATAATCCAGCCATGCAATGTGTAATTATCTCCACTGCGCTCTGCTCACTGTACAGCTTATTATGAAAGCAGAAAAACTGCTTCATCAACCATCTAGCCTGGTTAAATGAGAGCTATTTTTATCTAATACACACTGTGATGATGGTGCAACTGTAATTTCTCTCTGTTCCTCACCTCCTTCAGTGCAGGGGGGAGTTTATGCCACATTCGCACTTTGTGAAATGGCCCGGGCTCTATCTGAAATCCTTTTCTTTAGTTTTAGCTGGCTGCACAAGCCTTTGTTTGTTTTGCTGATTTATGCGCTGCCGAAACTGGTTTCAAAAGGACACATTTGGCAACTGCAGATTGTGTTCTGGGCTGGTGTTTGTAAATGTAAATGAAGTAGATGTGGATTACTGGGTTAAGATGGTGGCTGCCACTGGTGAGGGGGTTGGTGTGGGTGGATCCATAAAGAGACTCTCAATGCCAAACAAAGCTTTCAATCACAAGCTCTTTAAAGCTTTATTTTTTAAATGGCAGCAATACAACCTAATTTTCATATCATCATTTAGGCGGCTGACAACAGTGTTGAGGAGAAACTAAACAATCTGAAACTAAAAAATCTGTCATCATTTACTCACCTTCATATCGTTCCAAACCTGTATGACTTTCATTCTTGTGCAAAACTTAAAGAAGATATGTTGGGGATGCCATTAACTTTTATTGTATGGAAAACAAACGAACAAACAAAATCTTTCATATCCAACAATAGTTTTGGAATGACATGAGGGAGATAAACAATATAAAATTGATGGCTAATTGGTAGCTAATTCGTAGGCATTCGCATGATTTCATTCGTACATTTTCATACATTCTGCTTGACGGTTAGGTTTTGGGGTGGACTTTCATGTTTATTTTCATACGACTCTTTCTGAATCGTACATTCCCATACATATCACATTGTACAAATCCATACAATTATGCCATATTGTAAAATTGTTTCGTTTTCTTATGCGACCGGTTTGGATTCATCATAATTCACCTGTAAAGACTAGTTCAGCTTTAAGGTATGTTTACACAACAACAATTGTACTAAAACAGATTTTTTTATGATCCCCGCTCACACGGACCTGCAAAAACGACTAAAATTGCTGTATTATTCATGCCAGGGCAGTAGATGGCGGTGTCACTTTGTAAAGAAACGCTATGTGCCTGCACACATACCTATAGACTGAAAACGTACTACACATTTTTTTTTGCATGGGGACGATAACGATATTGTTTTCAGAAAATTGGACTTTGAAGCATGTTTACTAGCATCAAAGTTCTAGAAAATCTTTTTCTTTCCCATACACTGAAAGTCATTGGGAAAGAAAAAATATTTTCTACAACTTTGATGCTAGTAATGTGTTAATACAAGATGAAAAAATCTGAAAAGACATCAATATTTACAATAAATATGAAAAAAAGGATCAGATTTTGGCATTATGAGTGTTGCCATTATTTTTAAGTACAAGAATGTGAACTGCTCAGCAAAATCTTAATTACGATTATTTTGACTTGGCATAAATGCATACATAAATGGCATAAATTACGATGAATTGAACCCGATCTCACGAGGTGGCAATTTTATATGAATTTGCATAATGTGATTTGTATGGAAACTAACAAACTTAGCAGTCGGTGGGACACAAGCAGATTGTATGAATAATAAATTAGATTATATGAATTTGTATGAATTAGCTACCAATTCAACAAAATGTAAAATCCTTAGTTGTAATATCGTAAAAAGAGGTAGTTGGATGAATCCCCACAACTATTACACTTATTTGTTTGACTTTATTGTTGTAAATGAGATTCTCATTTTTTTAGTCCCTGATAAATATAGTTTTGATTACAAACATAATATATATAGTTTAGTGTATGTTAAATTAGCTAGTTCCTAATTTGCTTCCCCATCACTAATCCTGACAAACATGGTAGATATTTTGCAGTAAAGCCTCCGTTATCCCAAATGTATTAAGAAATATCAAATTGCTTCTATCCATCCTCGATAAAACGATCATGCAGTACGATATCGCTCTGTTTTTGTGTTTTTTTGTTGGTTCCTGGGTGTGTGTTTGGATTATCTATCTCTGCATTCCCCGCTCTATTGTTCTTTCCTACATGTGGTTCTCCTTGTCCTCCTCTCTATCGTACCAAGGATCTAGTTCTTCATCTCCCCCTGTTTCTCTCTCCTCCCCTTCTCTCTGGTGAGCGCGAGATATCTGGCTGTTGCCCAATTTGCCGGTGCTGTGTCATAATTGCTTTTTGTTGGTGGAAAAAAAGAAAGATAAAAATGTATTCCTTGTAGTGCCTCCCACTATCCTACTTTCCCCATCTCTCTTTTCTGAGTATGTTAAGTTGTCTGAGGAGAACTCATCAGCAATGTAGTCGTTTTCTCACTGTTTACTTTTCATTTTTCACACATGCACTGTTATAGACTTTCTGCCTTCCCTTTCCTCTGCCTCTTCGCCTCTCATTTCTGCTGCTCATTTCTCGCCGCCTTCCTTTCCTAAAGCTACTGAAGGATCTCAAAAGACAGCAATTTCACAGCACTCTCCCTTAATAGGAGGGAAACATATTTGTGTCTAGTTGCTGAGTGAGATGTATGATGTTGGAATTTTGCTTAATTTGAAAAATTTAAAAAATGCTGTAAAGCACAAAAATACATTTTATAAAATGCATATATATATATATATATATATATATATATATATATATATTAATGTATTTTAAATAAAAAAATGCCGTAATTGTACTATTATGGTATAAAAACTATATCTGAAACTGAGCATCAATGAGATGGATGCATGCAAGTTGTACCATGCGTCAACCTATCAACTGCCATTGATATGAATGGTGGTGTTTTGCAGGTGTTTTCAACTCCATTGGTCTAACTAATAATGACATGGCAAGTTTGAATATGCAAAATACATTCATAAGGGTTTCAAATAACCTGAAGGTGAACTCAAGGATGTCAGAATTTAGTTTTGAATCAGTATTTTGTAAAACATCATCCAATCTACTTTGAAAGGACTCTATTCTTGGTCGTTTTTGGCCTTGCAGTGCTCTCTATGCTTAGTTGCATCAGTTTCAAACCAGACTTTCCAAATTTAACACACATCTCAAAGACCCGCACTACTTACTTATACTGTAAATATCCACTCTCTAATATAAATCACTCTTGAACTGTATCTGAGAAACATCTTTGATCTTCTGGCCCCTCGTATTAAAAGGACCCCTTCATAAGACTCCAGCTCGCTTTCATGAGCCTATATGTCGGGATCAGAGTTAGCCGGCGGGATGGGGACTTTCCTTATCTGATAATAAGTTGCTTGTCATCAGGCTGTCAGCGAAATCTTCTTTCTCGTCAACTCGCACGTTGTGTTCTACTTCAATACCGCATGAAATCCAGCACACACATGCCTCAGCGATACATCATGATGTGTTTACACTGGAATCCAAGAGTCACACCATCACTGTATCAATCACGCTTAGAGAAACTCACTTAACCGCAGACTTATCGTTTAACTTCCACGTTTTCAATTTAGGCTTAATTGGCCGGTGTATATTTAGTCGGAGGCCAACGAGAGCATTTGGGAGGGGAGTATTTTTTCATGAAAAGTACTTGTGTCAACAATGGCTCGGTAACAGCCCTGCCAAAGTCACCTTGATAGCTGGTCCAACAATGTGGTTGTTGATTTCATACTAAATTAAATTTGGACGGCGCATTGTGATTGGCCTGCCTCAACTTTAGCCACCCGCCGCTGGTTTGGTCCCATCCCAGCAGTATGGAAATAAACAGCCGCCCTCGCTCTGTATGTTTATTGTCTTTCTTTGCACAGTGGTTTAATTTTTTAGCCCCGTTTTTGTTCTCTGTTGGTCAAATCTCTCTACGTTGTTGACGAGTTTTAATTTGCTGTTCCCAAGAACATTCCCCTCATGTCCTCTCACCCTGAATCAACAAAGATTAGTGATTTACCTCCAACGCACATAAACCGCACACTCAAGGTAACTGGAGAGCTTTTCTGTGTGTTTGGAAAGGAATTTTAAAATATCTGGGTAAGTAAGGCAGTTTCTCCAGCGAGCGCGCATTAGCCTA
This sequence comes from Aspiorhynchus laticeps, assembly GCA_023376895.1. Classification (NCBI taxonomy): domain Eukaryota; kingdom Metazoa; phylum Chordata; class Actinopteri; order Cypriniformes; family Cyprinidae; genus Aspiorhynchus; species Aspiorhynchus laticeps. The sequence continues at coordinate 42,690 of JALXFT010004934.1, read as the reverse complement.
CTTTTTCAAGCTCGCAAAACAAGCATGTTCATCAAATGCACTGTTGATAGACTTTGCAGTATTACAGATTTATTCTTTGTTTGGCTTTTTTGCCCATATAGCAGAGATGAGAATTCACAATTCAGCAGTTTTGCACATTAACGTATGGCTAACCATCTACAAACCTTCTTAACTAAGCACTAAATAACATAGCATTGTGCTATATTTTAATATATTTAAAATGTGATTTATTCCTGTGGTGGAAAATGTATTAATATCACTATGTATTATTAAAATAATAATAATAATAATAATATAAAATTATTAATATAATGAAATAAATATTTAAAGTGAAAAGTATTTATAACTCATTACAGTGTTTGTAGCATTCACTTTAAACTGTTTTAAATAATAAAACACATCACTGCATTGATATAAAATGAAAAATATATCAGAATATAACATTTGTGAGTATATATAAATTAAATTAATATATTCATAGTTCTAATCAATTATGCCATTAAGTGAAATCATCAATGACAACAATAATTACAAATAAATAAATAAAATAATGAATAAACAAACAAACAAAGCGATGGATGGATGGATGGATAGATAGATAGATAGATAGATAGACAAAAATAAAGATAAGTAAATAATAGTATTTTCTTAACGGTAACAATAGTTTGAAGGGAGTAATTTTGGTACCATCAAAGCTATGTTTCCAAAATAAGCTTTTTTTTCCCGTTTTGAAGTAAAATGTGACCTTGATATGTTTGCATGAACTTCACTTAACTAGCTATTTTAGTCTTTGAAGAAGCGAAAATGTCAGCTCGTAAAATAAATTTTCTTCACTAGGATAGAAATGCTTTTTACTGTATACTATATTTCATGATTTATTTATAACCTCCAATTCATATTACAAAGGAGGAGATTTGTGTACCATACAAGAAGGGAAAATAGTCTTATTGAACTGTATAAATAATAGATCAGTGTTTGTTTGAAACACAGCAGAGGAAAAACGACAACATAAGATGAATGATAGCATTGTGCAGAGAGTACAAATATATAATGTATTCCGAGGGGATATGTTGCCTCAGTGTTTATGTACCGCTTCTTCCTTTTAGATTTTATTTGAAAACAAAAGCATATTTCATATTTAACTTAACAGATTTTCTCAACATGCAAGTTTACAAATGATGTGAAATTGGAAGAAGAATGTAGTAGAACACTGGTCTTCACAAAGAATTAATAAAAGTGTAAAACCTTTGAGGGACGACCTGTACAAAAAAGTGTCATGGTAAAATTATTCAACAGTTTAAGATGATATACCACAATACTTTGAAATGGTAATGGATAATTTCCTTATGTTTGTACCATATTTACATGTTTCTCCAAAGAATACCATGGTATTACCATGGTACATGTCCAAAAGAACATGTTATTCCCATGGTACCACAGCTTTTGATCTTACCACACCACAGCCCCAAATTAGTGGACTGATCATCATGGTTGATGTCACAAAATGGCTCACGAATATTACTTACATTATGCATTAACTTAATATGATCTATGCTTCCAATTGGAGATGATTTCATAAAGTTAAAGTCATTTATGGTATGTCCACACCATAAATTAAGCCCTTGAATACACCCTCACCCAAGTGCCCAATACTGTAATGATGCATTCCATTTTAAATTAGAAGTTCCTGCTAGCAACCTAGGGTACGAAAACATGGGGGCACCTCTCTTGAAGGTCTTAAGCCATTCATAAAAGGCCTTTTCTCTTGAGGAGCCATAAAGTCTGGTTTGAACACTGGGGGCTGAGTGACATGTTAATCAGGGGATCAACAAACCCCAGCAGACGTGGTCCAGAGGTGGAGGTGCACTTAGGCCTAATCCCCTTGTGTCCTACAGAGGTCTAGAGGCCAATGGAGGAGCCTCAGCAACTGTACATGTCCAGCTTAGCAAGGGGTAAGATGTGGTCCGAGACATCCAAAACCTTCTGAACAAGTCGTTCTTAACTGATTTTGCTTCAAGAATGTTTTGCACTGTGGACTTGGCCAATGTCAATAGTTAGAACTAGAGTCTTACTTATTCTCAAGAACAGATGCTACAATGCTGAGATGTTTAAGATGGTTGCCAAGTTCTTCAGGGGTGTTTTTTCTCATACACCAACGTTACTAGCTTCTTAACTACTATAGCATGATTAATCATTTGAGAAATGAACTTGCTAGTTCTGAAAATGTAGTAAATTTTTCACTCATTCATCATTCAACCCACATTGGTTCAACAAAATATTGAACAATTGGGTGTTTGATTCAGTCACGTATTCTTTCTTATGTCATATAGTGCAAGTCCACATGTCTTACTCACAAGAATCTAAACTTCTAACCACAGGTTGATAGCTGCAGTTCCAACATACACAGTTAGCAAAAGTTTATTCAAACTATGATTTCAGGAAACACTGAATTGTTGAATGCTGGTAATGATGGAACTTGCGATCATGGTTTGCTTACAATGCTTTTAAGAAGCGCACCTCTGGGTAGTTGTCAAGTGGTTGCTTACTGGTCCAGGTTAAAAGACTGTATCCCCAAAAATCGCCATATTTTTTTTTATAGGTGTTAACATCGCTATTTCGATCTATTAATGTCTATTTTTCTCATTTTTCTGTGTATATTCTGAATAACTAGCTACTTTAGGGTAGCTTTAAGCCTAGCTTAGTTAATAATTCTACAGTTTACAACTTTTTTTGGTAACAATTTATTTTGATGGTCCCTTTTGAACATTCTGTTGACATTAATTAATGTTGCAACTACATGTTCACTTTTCAATTCAAGTTTATTTGTATAGCGCTTTTTACGATACAATCGTTGCAAAGCACTTTACAGGAAATTAAGTTTCTAAAAAATATTTATACATTGTAGAAACTTAATATATTAACTTATGGCAAAATTTGTTAATTCTGTATGTTGTCAACATGTCAACAAACTCTCATTAGAGTATTAGTAGACTGTCTGCTTCATATCTGCTAACTCTTTATTGTGATGGTCTCCCAACTGACATTCTACTGACTATAAGTAACTTTGTAAGTACATGTCAACTTAATTTAACCCTAACCCTACCAGTCTACTAATACACTACTAACACTCTATCGAGAGTTAGTAGAGATGCAGGTGCAACATTACTTATAGTCAACAGAATCTGTTAAAGGGTCCATCAAAATAAAGTGAAACCCTTTTTTTTTTTGAGTCTCTACCGTGTCTACAAACGTGGTGCAACAGATTGAGGCTGCCTATACTGAACACGCCAAAGCAAACGATCCAAACCCATTTGTCCTGTTGTCGGAATATTTCAGAATATGTCAGAATACATCAGAAATAGAAGTTTAAGTACATTTCTTGGTAGTAAGGTGTTAACTTTGTTTTGAATGTAGCCAGCTGCATTTTCTGTTTAGATTGCAGTGTAAATAGCTACTTTATGGTAGCTCTCTAATTTTTCTATATTGAATGTAGCATAGCTATATAGCTAAATCATATATGCAGCTTTTCCAATGCTGGCAGTGATTCTTACACCGTGTCCACACTGCTTGTTGGTCATGCTGACTGCAACTGTAGCTGGGTTTCCATCACCCTGTTTTAATGCACATTTTAAAGTATCGCATGAGAAACGAGTGATGGAAATGCCAATTTTTTAATAAAAATCCCTTAATTCGCAAAAAAGTTGTTACACTCGCTTGAGGTGGTTTTTGACTTGTGCGAAAAAGGGTTAATGCGAATAATGGGAGATGGAAATGCATTTTGCGAATAAATTCCTCCAAGCGCATCAAAAAAGTAATTTGACTTTGCACTATGAGACGGGATAACTTGACTAGCAGCGGACTGATCTCATTCCACAGCATCTGAAATGTTGTTATGGTCGTTCTGAAATGCCTGAGCAAAGTCTGTCATCAAAGTATTTCTGTTTAATTGTCTTACATGACTGTGTTCCCAAACAGCAGCATTCATCTCCGAACGCAATGGGAGCATTTATTGTGTTTTGTCTGCTCGCTCTGAGGTGCAAGTAATATTTAATATATGAAAATGATTATATTCAGTAGCTTATCCTAGTTTTCTTAGTGATAGGCTATTTAGTGCCAGTTTACCAGGAAGTGACGATTTTGTTCTCTTTGACTCATTGGATGGAAACGGTGCTTGTTTGCAAATGTTTTATGCAATATTCCAATTGTGCGCATAAGTTAAATTCGCAACTTTGAATGGAAACCCGGCTAGTGAAGTAAGAGCTTGAAGCCACAACGAAGTGAAAGTTCTAAATCCATTTGTCCTGTTGTCGGAAGTAGCGCAAGTGTCAGTCCTCTGTCGTGTGTGTCATGTGTTCCCGCCTCATGTTTCCTTATTTGGTTTGTTTCCTGTCCTCGTCTGATGTGACTATTAGTTAATTCTTGTCCAGCTGTGTTTATGTGATTATGTGTTAATTACCCTGTGTATTTAGTTCCTGTCTTTTGAGTTAGATTTTGTCTGGTCTACTCGTTAGTCCCGGTGTTTCCTGTCTGTCAGCCTTGCCTTGTCCTGCCTTGTCCTCATTAAAGACTGTTATTTGAGTTTACATCCTCGTCTGCGTGTTCCTGTATCCTCCCTGCTGTGTGCACCGTGACAGCAAGAGCATGGAGTAGCTTATATGAGTAGCTTGTCCTTGTCCAATACTGGCACTAATTCGTACACTGTGTCTACACTGAGCGCAATGGTTGTTGCATTGCATTGTGCTGACTGCAACAGTAAAGTAACTTGAGGCCGAACACACCATAGTGAAGATTCCAAATCCATTTGTCCTGTTGTCAGAAGTAACACAAAAGTATGGAGTAGATTACACGATTAGCTTGTCCTTGTCCAACACTGGCAATGATTCTTACACCATGTCTACACTGGTTATGTCATAGCATTGCATCGCACTGACTGCAACAGCAAAGTAATAGTTTGAGGCTGACACACCGAAGTGAAAGTTCTAAATCCATTTGTCCTGTTGTCGGAAGTAGCGCAAGTGTGTGGAGTACTTTGGAAACAGAACCAGGCATTAGTTTAAGACAATATTATGATTAAGGTGTTTACATGAGCTGCTTTTAGAATATTCCTTTCATGTTCATGTTTTACATGTTATAGGACATAGATTGATTAATGGCACACATCATTACATCCCAACGCGACGCCATCCGACGTCCCCTCAAGAGTTTCACATATAAAACATATAGTTTGTCTCCGTTATGATGCCATATACAGTTTTGGATGTTTCATTTTTAATTTTACGAAAGCTTCAAGTGCAGTTAATTATTTGTCATGATATACATGCAAACAGATGATGGCATTGTTGAAGCCATGCTCTTTAGTTTGCCATCAAATGATTGACCACTGCCGTGTGTGTATCCTGTTGCAAAATGCAGCGAAAAGTCCTACACGACGGTAATAATGTGATTACAGTCATGACTCTACTGCACTTTGATAGTGCGACTAAAATAGGAATACTCCACGTCTTAATTCGAGTATGACTTTAGCTGGATTAAGGTAATCAAAAATATGTTCACATGGTAGATTCTTAATCAGAGAATTGTCTTAATTTTGTTAAAATCAAAATATTGTTGTCCATGTAAACGTACTCACTAATTAATGTTTACCTTCAGGAGTAGTTTTTGATACACAGTTTCTGCTGAAACCGCTAAAGTTGTAGCACAGCAGTTACATTTTGACTCTCCCAGATGAGTTTCTAATCCACTAGCTAGCATGCTATTCATTTAAAGGGGTCCTATTATGCTTTTTCACTTTTTGAATTTTAGTCAGTGTGTAGTGTGTATGTTTGGGCATAAAAAGATCTACAAAGTTAGAAATCTCAAAGTCCACTCCAAAGGGAGATATTTCGTTTTTAAAAAATCCCTTTTCAAGAACTACAACGAACGGCTCGTTTGGACTACAAAGTTGTTTTCCGGTGTTTGTTATATCACAAAGCGGCCCGTTAGAATATCATTAAAATAAATCCCGCTTACGGAAATTCGAATGGTTGGCGGGTGGGGAGAACGCCAGTTGAGCACTGCACGTTTCAAAATCGAAACCCGGTACGGGTGTTTTTATATCACTGTATTTCTTCAGAAATTTTTTTCTGTCATTTTCATTTCATCTTGCATGTAATGTCTGATAAAGCAGTGTTTGTGAGAGGAGCTCAGTTTTGTGTACAGCGTTACCCGGGAAACCTCGATCTCTACCACTCCAACAGCGCCTCCTGCTGGCAGAGAATGAATTTGCATATATATGCTGCCACAAATAGTGTAAGTCTGTGGGACTATGGTATAAATAAATTAAACTGTATAACAGTTTCACTGCAATTAATGTTATAATGTTAGAATTAAAGAACAATAAACATAATACATATTACCGTTGCACTTATCTGTACATAGTAAATGCAGTTATTTTTAAGCTGTTGTTGACATCCTATCTAAAATGTGATTTAGCCCCCCCCCAAAAAAAAACAAAAAACAAAAACAACAATAACGTTACCACTTTAATATGTCTTGTAATATCCGTGCGTGCAAAGGTTCTGCGCGATCCTCTTGTTCAATATTCTCAGGGTCTGAATTGATATGGCAATATTGACGCCATCCTGCTTTGGCAAGGGGCGGGGCAGTACTGAAACACCATCTAAGCTGTTCGCCAATCACAACGCACTGGGACAGCTAACCAATCACAACACATTTCGTCTTTCAGAAGGCGGGCCTTCATCAAACCCGGAACTAATCGAGCCGTTTGTGTCAGGCTGGGGAGAAAGGTATTGTACTAATGTAAATTATTTGAAAAATAATGCGATATTCGAACCATCAAGCATGAGAGCGTGTTCTAGTACACCCCCAAAACAAAATCAAGACTTTGTAAAAGAACATAATAGTACCCCTTTAACTGAACCAAACAGCTGTCAGGCACTTTATGCCCTAACTTACTGGCCTCAAAATCGACCTGGATTTCCCAAAATGCTTTTTAATTACAGAAAACTAAACAGTAGCTGTGAAGAAACTGTGCGCTAACAAGTCCTTTTAACAGGTATAGGTGCTGTTTGCTTGGCAAGATGATTGTATTTACTAACATCTATCTAATTCTCAGCAGAAGAGTTGGACTTCAAAGATGTATTTCTTGAGTTAAACATCACCTCTAATTTCTTAGCTTGTTCTCAATCTGTTAATCTCTCAACTCCCACCTCACTTATCAGCTCCACAGGTAGCCACCTAATTATCTGCGTGGGGCAGCGAGTTCATTACTGTTACGTTGGCAAGCCCAATGTATCGCGGGAGGACACATGCAGGAGTGAATGAACAATTTAAGGTTTCCCCCGACATGTTAAACATTGAGTGAACCCAAAGCAAATATGCAGCTAATGGGTGGTATCTTTGTAGCTGAATGCTAAATTCATGTTTGTCTCTGGAGGGCATCTCTTGGCAGGCTGTAGTATGGGAAGGAATGGAAGGTTATTTTGAATCCAGATTTCAGAGTTAATGTATCGGGCATATGATAACAGATTGCTGTTTAGTTGAGAATTGCAAATTAAACTGATGGTATTTATTCATACCCAGCTGACAAAACTGATTAAAGTAGCCTAAGGTGGTTTGCTGGTCTAAGTTGAGCATGAAGCTGGGAAGGTATGAAAACCAACCTTTTTCAGCAATTTGGAGGAGAGTGCGGTAAGTTGTGCCATATTTTACTGCTAGAAGCCAAACATGATTAAGCGATAAATGTTAATGTAAAAATCCCCTGCTTGAGCCGTTAGCACATCTTAGTTTCTGTCTTTCTATTTATTTATTTATGTATTTATTTATTTATTTATTTTATATATGTATTTGTTTGTTCATTTGTTTGCAGCATTTTTTGTTGATTGTTACAAAGTAAGTTTTAATTACTTTAAATAAATAAATAAAAAAGGTTGCTTTCATAGTTTTTTTATGATTTTAGGTGTTATATATTAATGGCAATTAAGTTGTAAAATTGGATATAACTTTACACAGAAAAGGTAAGATAAAATAAGCAAGTTTAAATGCTAAAATCACATTAACATACACATTGCATATACATCTAGCCTCTACCAGTTGTATTTTAGTATCATTGAGGTACTAGTTTAGGTTTATTATTTATTTAATTTTTATTGAATGATGTTGTGCATTTTTAAATAGGTCTATAGTTTTTATTATTATTATTATTGTTGTTGTTGTTATTATTATTATTATAATATATCAGTTTTAATTGTAGTTATTTTAGTACATAGGTTTAAGTTAAACAAAATTAGAATGAGATGTTATCTTGGCAATAAGCTGACAAATATATTTTTATATATATTTCAGTTAGTCCAGTTCTTTAATATTTTATTTCAGTTAGTTCAGTTAAGTTTATTTCAGTTAATTTTGTTTCAAGTAATGAAACTTTTCTTTCTTTTTGAAGAATGTTGGTAGCCACTGAACTACTGTTTTTTTTTTCTCTCTCTCTCACTACTATGGAAGTCAATAGCTATACCAGCAACTCTTTGATTACCATCATTCTTCAAAATATCCTCTTTAATGTTTCAGTCAAGAAATAAAGTTATACAGGTTTGTAAATACTTGAGGGTGAGTAAATGATGACATAATTTTCATTTTTGGGTGAACTATCCCTTTAAGGGGATCTTACCCACTCATCTCAATAGTGCCTATGAGCTTTTCAGACCAGCTTTTATTTAGACTACACTATACAGACAATTACACTAACACTTTTCCCTGTGTGTTGTCGGCAGATTATTAATGCAGAGCGTCTCTCTCTTTCTCCTGGCTCACAGCATGTTTTTGCTGAACTGGAAAGGCCTTTAGCGTGAAACTTTCTCATGCTTGAACACCTCACATTCCCTCTCAAGTGCCTGGGAATTGCTCAAATTTATTTTAATTATTTTTTTAATGTGAAGGTGCCCTCCTCATTTGACAATCAGTTGTGGGTGAAATTAGCCTTTTCATTTCCGTACCTTTGCCCCTCCATTTCTATCGCTCTCATTGTTTTATCAGAGCTGCCGACAACTGAATTTGCCAGCTTAGATTTATGTTTTCCAGCCCTGGATTTTAGTTTCTGAAGTCTGGCCTGTGTAATATTCAACATGTTGTGTACCACACACGTACACTCTCAAAGCGTCAGTCTGCAGAAGCTGTTTAAAGAGTCATTTTAAATGCATCACAGTAGGTGAGAATGCTTCATGAATCTTAGCTTTTATTAATGCTTATTGTGCAGTATGACAGCTGCATATCAAGCAGCAGTGGTGCAGCTGGATCTGAACCTATTTTGGATAATTTCTTTAGTGAATCGGGTACAAATAATAACATGCAAACAAAATGATGCTACGAGCAGGCATGAATAATTATTAATCAATTCCCCCATACATTTTTTTTTCAGTCCTAAATAAGTAAGACTTTTCCTCTAAATATAATTCCTGAAGCAATAACATATGGAGAAATAAGCAAACATCAATTCAATAATACTACTAAGTGCTAAATCAATCACAATATTACTATTTGACAGCTATTTTATTTATATTTTTTACATCTATTTTTATTTTATTTTTATTTATTTATTTATGTTTATTAATTAGCCCCAACTGTTTTTGGTCTGAAATAAATAAATAAATAAATAAATAAAGACAATGTGTACAATTTATACATAAAATTTGCTGCCGTTTCCAGCTGAAATGAACACTAGTGGTGGTGAAAACTAACAATTTAATTCATTTTCACACAATTATTAGATTACAGGGGTAGATTATCCATTAATAAAGACTTATTTTTGCACAGTTCCTTGCACAATACTATGTTATGACCTTAAACACTTTTACCATAGTGCAGGAATTGAAAACTAATACATTTTGACATTTGCACCACGTAATTAGCTCTGTATATGTTTTTTTCTTATGTGGTAATCTTCCTCGGTAGCGCACCTGGTACAGCATTGCATACAGTTAGGTCCTGTATATTTGGACACTGACACAATTTTCATAATTTCGGCTCTGTATGCGACCAGAATAGAATAAAAATTAAACAATCAAGATGAAATTGAAGTGCAGACTTTAAGCTTTAATTTAAGGGGTTGAACAAAAATATAACATAAAAAGCTTAGGAATTACAACAATGTTTATACATGCAAATGATCATAATTGATGGACAACTATGCCCGTGAAAAGACATGGTTTCATTGTATAACACTGTTAAAATACATAATGTAATACAAAATAAACAATTTATGTACATTAAATATAATTACAGATGCCTGCAAAGGGAGCCAAAGGCCTGGTCATTGCTGCTGTTACTCTTACAGGATGGTCAAGTCCTTGTTATATTGACCAAACATTTAATTCAAATATCCACTTAATCTTTAATTTTTGGCCACCTTTTTGGGATAGATGAAACAGCCTCTATAATTTCTTCAACAAAAACATGAATGAATGAATGAGGCATTTATATAGCGCTTTATTGTGTATTGTTGTACACCCAAAGCGCTTTACAATCATGTGGGGGTCTCTCCTCAACCACCACCAGTGTGCAGCATCCACTTGGATGATGCGACGGCAGCCACAGCACAACGGCGCCAGAGCGCTCACCACACACCAACTACAGGTGGAGAAGAGAGAGAGTGATGGAGCCAATCAAGTGGATAGGGTCACCTCCATTCATAATATTTGAAGGAGGGGGCACAGCAATACAATTCTGCTTAGGGGACCCATTTGGCCAGAAGTGGCCCTGAGTATATCCCTATAAACTTCAGAATTAATCCGGCTGCTTCTGTCTGCTGTCGTCACATCATCAATAAACACCAGTAACCCAGTGTCACTGGAAGCCATGCACGCTCATGCCATCACACTGCTCCACCGTGTTTCACAGATGATGTTGTATGCTTTGGATCATGAGCTGTTCAAAGCCTTCTCCAGACTTTTTTCTTCCTGTCATTCTGGTACAGGTTGATCTTAAATTCAGCCGTCCAAAGAATGCTTTTCCAGAAGTGCTCTGGCTTTTGTAGATGATTTTTGGCAAAGTCTAATCTGGCCTTGTTTGCACCTTGTGGTGAAGCCTCTGTATTTGCTCTCTATAGTCTTCTCTTGATTGTAGACTTTGACAGTGAAACGTCTACCTCCTGTAGAGTGTACTTCTCTAGGGAAAAGACCACTGGAACCAGTTGAGCCCTTACAATCTGACTTTGCAGCAGTTGGAATTGAACTGCTGGTTCGTCTGGCCAGAGGAGAATGTCATTCCTTGCCGCTGTCGCCTCTGGCTTGCTTAGTTGGGGACACTTAATTTCCAGCGATATCGTCGACTTGATTGAACAGAAACTTTTAGAACTGCACTGAGCTGGACGATGACATCATTGAATTCAATAATGAAATGCCTTTAACTGAAAATTGAGTGTTTAATCTTGTCATTTTACATCGACACACTATTTTCTTATTTTGATACTGTGCAGTTGCTTTGACAATTTGTATTGTTAAAAGTGCTATATAAATAAAGGTGACTTGACTTGGCTGGATGTTGTGAAATGGTTTTTCTTTACCATGGATGTTGTGAAACTTCCCATAACACATGATGTACTTGTTACATCATAAAAATATTGACATCTACGCTAATATTAGTCTGTTTCTTTCTTATCCTGTTTCTCAGTCCGTGTCTGGATCAGATGGTGGATCGGCGCCGGGAGATGATGTCTGCGGCCCAGATTGTCGGCGGAGGCCGGACCCCTGGATGAGCCCCGGGGACATAATCCCAGTGAAGACCTCGACTTAAAATACAATAAAACTAAAAATAAAACAAATAACTAAAAATATAATAAAATACCTAACTACATAATACTATTATTGTTAGAAATTGCAACAATATTAAAATAGAAATATAAAACATTTAAAGTCTTAATTAAAACAATAAAAAAACAATAATATCCTGGCCAGAGGAGAACTTGCCCCCCGACTGAGCCTGGTTTCTCCCAAGGTTTTTTTTTCTCCACTCTGTCACAGAGGGAGTTTTGGTTCCTTGCCGCTGTTGCCTCTGGCTTGCTCAGTTGGGGACACTTAATTTCTAGCGATTATCGTCAATTGGATTTCACAGATACTATTTAAACTATACTGAGCTAGACAATGATATCTCTGAATTCAATAATGAAATGCCTTTAACTGAAAATTGAGTGTTTAATCTTATTATTATACATTACTGACACTCTATCCTCCAACTTGATACTGTTAAGTGCTTTGACACAAGCTGTATTGTTAAAAGCGCTATATAAATAAAGGTGACTTGACTTGACTTGAAAGGGTTTTTCTTTACCATGGATGTTGTGAAAGGGTTTTTCTTTACCGATCATCCACCACTGTTGTCATCTGTGGACATCCATGTCTTTTTATGTTGCTGAGTTCCCCAGTGCATTCTTTTTTATCTCATAATGTACCAAACTGTTGATTTGGCTGCTCCTAATGTTCCTGCTATCTCTCTAATGGATTTGTTTTGTTCTTGAAGCCTAAAAAGTGTCTGTTTCACTTGTAGGGAGAGATCCTTTGACTGCATGATGTTCACAGCAACAGCTTCCAAATGCAAATGGCACACTTAGAATCAACTCCAGACCTTTTACCTTAAAAGATGGAGAAAAAATGAAGGAATAGCCCACATCTGTCCATGAAACAGCTTTTGGGTCAATTGTCCAATTACTTATGGTCCCTTGAAAAAGGGGGGAGGTACATATTAAAGAGCTGTAATTCCTTAACCTTTCCTCCAGTTTTGATGAGAGTACCCTCAAATTAAAGCTCATAGTGTGCATTTTAAGCCCATATTTATTATATAACTGTAACTTGATTATGTTTTGGTCAACATCTAAAGTAATACAATTGTGCCTGTGTCCAAATATATATGGACCCAACTGTATATGATGTGACACACTCAAGTACGAGTTCTGTGAAATGCGAGTCACGATAAAAGCGCTCGAAGACTTGTAGAAACAAGCTAAAATTGCATGGTTGCTTCAGCAAATGCATTTTTACCTCATTAATCTGCTTTGGATAGAACCGAACGTGTTTCACTTTGAAGGCATCGCAAAATGTGCAAGAAGCAACGTAATACAATTTCACTGAAATGTCGCCATAGGTACATTTTTTATTTATTACGATGGGAAAAAAATAAAACAAGTTCGCATCGCCCCTGGTGTCCCCTACGACTCAAAGCCTGTGTGGAAAGTCTGCTGGTTCTTAGAAGTTGAACTATCAGAAAAAGGGGCTCTGAAAGCGCTCTGGGTGCTGTACGAGTGCTGATGTGTGTTGTGAAGTGAACACTGCTAATAGACAGCGCCACTGTAGGAAAGCACTATTTTTGGCCTCAGATATAGATAAGTTTGGCAGCCCTCCTCGCTGCCTCTCAAAGAGCTACAGGTCAGCCAGCATCGGACCTCAAACGAGTAAAATAGTGAGTTCTAATCTCGAGCCGGCGAACCCTGCCATCGCTGAGACAGCTCAACATAGACGCCTCCTCTGCCAACTGGTGCGAGAACTGAAAAATGGATTGTGCAGTGCTGAACAGAATAGCACAGCAAGGATTTGGAAGAAACACTGTGATGCAAAAGGTTTATTCAGTGATACGAAAGATAGGATTAGCGAAAACGCATTATGGCTGGATTTGTTCAAATAGGTGCTTAGGTTTCTTAACACTCCGCGTGGATACATCGCAGTTACATTTATCTTATGCTGCATTATGCCTTTATGCCTAAAAGATTATGTATTGATCTGCAAATGTAATTGTCTATTGATAGCCACCTTACTGAAGGAATCAATAGGAGGTAGACCCTTTCTGTGTGTCGAGTCTATTAATGCTGTAACTGCTTCTAAATGTGGCAAATATTAGATTTGAAATAAAAGCTTTTCTCTGAGGAGGAAAGGGAGGGAATGCTTGAACAAGTAAATGCATACATACATACAAATATTATGAAGTAATAATAAGCAATAAGTGATTTAAATTTTGACGTGTCCCTGCTTAACAAAAAAAGAAAAGAAAGGTAAGGTAAATGAATGGTTCCAATCCATAAACGTTAAAATACTGTTTCTTAACAGTATTAAGTGACCATAAAAATTATGTTTTAAATAAATGTATAGCTCAGATGACAAGTTTCAACATAATAATCAACTGAAGTGGTTTTATAAAATTATAAGGTTCACATTTTTGCTTTTAAATCCTCCAAAAATTGGCCCCATTTACATCAGTTGGTACTGCCTCATGGTAATATTCAGTAATTCATTCACACACTCGTTCATTCATTCATTTGCATGAATTAAATTAAGTACAAATACAATATATATTCAATTTTACAAATGTACTTGAAAAAAAATATTGTTTTAATTTTATATACATTTTTGCATTTGAGTAATAATCATCTTGGGGGGAAATGTGTATAATTGTCATGAAAATAATGTTACAATGCAATATAGGTGCATCTCAATAAATTAGAATGTCGTGGAAAAGTTCATTTATTTCAGTAATTCAACTCAAATTGTGAAACTCGTGTATTAAATAAATTCAATGCACACAGACTGAAGTAGTTTAAGTCTTTGGTTCTTTTAATTGTGATGATTTAGGCTCACATTTAACAAAAACCCACCAATTCACTATCTCAACAAATTAGAATACTTCATAAGACCAATAAAAAAAATAATTTTTAGTTTCAAATCATTGTTGGCCTTCTGGAAAGTATGTTCATTTACTGTATATGTATTCAATACTTGGTAGGGGCTCCTTTTGCTTTAATTACTGCCTCAATTCGGCGTGGCATGGAGGTGATCAGTTTGTGGCACTGCTGAGGTGGTATGGAAGCCCAGGTTTCTTTGACTGTGGCCTTCAGCTCATCTGCATTGTTGGGTCTGGTGTCTCTCATCTTCCTCTTGACAATACCCCATATATTCTCTATGGGGTTCAGGTCAGGCGAGTTTGCTGGCCAATCAAGCACAGTAACACCATGGTCATTGAACCAGCTTTTGGTACCTTTGGCAATGTGGGCAGGTGCCAAGTCCTGCTGGAAAATGAAATCAGCATCTCCATAAAGCTTGTCAGCAGAAGGAAGCATGAAGTGCTCTGAAATTTTCTGGTAGATGGCTGTGTTGACTGAAAACACAGTGGACCAACACCAGCAGATGACATGGCAGCCCAAATCATCACTGACTGTGGAAACTTCACACTGGACTTCAAGCAACATGGATTCTGTGCCTCTCCACACTTCCTCCTGACTCTGGGACCTTGATTTCCAAATGAAATGCAAAATTTACTTTCATCTGAAAAGAGGACTTTGGACCACTGAGCAACAGTCCAGTTATTTTTCTCCACAGCCCAGGTAAGATGCTTCTGACGTTGTCTTTGGTTCAGAAGTGGCTTGGTAGTCCTTTTCCTGAAGACGTCTGAGCGTGGTGACTCTTGATGCACTGACTCCAGCTTCAGTCCACTCCTTGTGAAGCTCTCACAAGTGTTTGAATCAGCTTTGCTTGACAGTATTCTCAAGCTTGCAGTCATCCCTGTTGCTTGTGCACCTTTTCCTACCCAAATTCTTCCTTCCAGTCAACTTTGCATTTAATATGCTTTGATACAGCACTCTGTAAACAGCCACACCTTTCAGTAATGACCCTCTGTGACTTACCCTCTTTGTGGAGGGTGTCACTGTTCGTCTTCTGGATCATTGCCAAGTCAGCAGTCTTCCCCATTATTGTGGTTTCAAAGAACAAGAGATACCTGGAATTTATACTGTAGGGATGGTCATTAATTGAAACTCAAATGTAAATATTTTGAGATACCGATTTTTGACTTTCATGAGCTGTAAGCTCAAATCATCAAAATTAAAACAAAAAAACTTTTGAAATGTTTTACTTTACATGCAATAAATCTAAAATATATGAAAGTTTCACTTTTTGAAATAACTTGCAAGAAAAGTTATTTGAACTTTTTCACGACATTCTAATTTATTGAGATGCACCTGTAATAATAATAATAATAATAATAATACATTTTATGACTTGTTTATTGTATTTTTCTGAAAAGTTCACAAATTTTGGGTTACATTTTTAAGTGCTTTTTTTTTTTTCAACTGTCACAAATACTGACAATTGAACTCAACCTTAGGACCCAGAATATTCCTTTAAGAATATTGGGGAAAGCAATATTTATGGATTATGGACTTGTAGTTTAGCCGGTAGCAACAGTTTAAAGTTAAAACGTCTAGATGGATTTTTTTTTGCTTCTCAAGTCATTAACTGATGGACTGGAGTGTTGTGGATTACTTGTGGATTATTGTGATGTTTTTATCAGCTGTTTGGACTCTCATTCTGACGGCACCCATTCACTGCAGAGCATCCATTGCTGAGCAAGTGATGTAATTCTACATTTCTCCAAATCTGATGAAGAAACAAACTCATATACATCTTGGATGACCTGAGGGTGAGTAAACTGTCAGAAAATTCTAATTTTGGGTGAACTATTAATTTAAGTGCATTAAATATATCTTGACACTAAACAGATACCTTGCATGCACTGTAAGTTGATTTGAATAAAATTATCTTCCGAATGCATAAATCAAAAATGTGGTTGTGTTTAATAACATCTACTGTAAGTTGTGTGAGTGGGTGTTTTGGAGAGCATGAGCATCCATCAGCATTTAAATATAATGTCTAAGTTAACATTATGCACGTTTCTCATTAAGCGCGGACTCTAAATCTAAATTAAACACACAGATGGAGTAAATTGTGCATGTGCCATCGTTCGTTTTTGTCAGCATCCACACCATTAAAATCTCAATAAGGCTTATGGCCTGCGGGTCTGTGCAGGCGCTCCTTGGCCAAAGAGCATGTCTAATCCCGCACAACCTCGCTGTCACTTCTGGATTTTGTTTAAGCCAGGCTTGATGAAGTGCTTAGCGCGTCGCACAATAGAAAAACATCTTTAAGAGCCGTCAGCTCAAACTTTCTGCTTTTAAAAGTACTGGAAGAAAGTTTCGAAATGCCTCAAAGAATCACAAATGGGATAAGAAACCTTCCCCATCTCTAGTTCCACGTGCTCCATATGTCAATATATTCACACATCTCAGCTTTATGTGCTGTATTTCACATATTTTCTAGGCTCCACTGTGAATTCTGTGCAGCTGTCGCTGTCTATATATCTACGCAGGCTACAGTTTGAGTTTCTGACCCCTGGAGGACACAGCAGGTTCTCTGGAGTGTACTGTATTGAGAAATGTTAAATGTTTCTTTTTTTTAAGTTGATGTGAAATACTTGAGTTGACATCCGATGCTCTGTTTAAACTATTTTAAACTGTAATTTGCTAATTCTTTTATAATTATTATACATGCAGCTTTTATGAGCTCGTATTAATGAGAGACTACATGGGATATTAGTACTTTAAAAATATATATTTTATCACACCGCAGGAGCACTTAAATGAATTAAGGTAAAAAAAAAAAAGGTGTTCTAGAGTGGTGGAAAAATTTTAAGGAAGTGGTGAATTGTTGCTGTGTCTAAAAATATGCTACTACTTTCTGATTTTTCAAGATATACTGTATGTAGGTAAAAAAAGGTCATATAAAAGGATCACATTATTATTATTATTTAATTTTATGTAAAGATTATATTATTTTAACCTTTCCATATATATTGACAAGCATGCACACACACACACACACATACAAATACATGTATATAAATCAAGGTAATTATTTTTGTGTAGTTCCAAAAAAAAAAAAAAAAAAAAAAAATCAAAATAACATTTTTATGGATTAAGTAGTTTTTTAATTAAATACTAAATTAAATCAAATGAAATGCTATAAAATTAGCATTAGCAAGACAAGAGTATATATAAAAAAATATTTAAAATAAAATAAAGGTTAACAAACAATAAAAAATAAAATAAATAAATAAATAAAATACGTGCTGTCAAATCGATTAATCATGATTAATCACATTCAAAATAAAAGTGTGTTTACATAATATATGTCGGTGTAATCTATACATTCAAACAAACAAATAAATAAATATTTTTTTTCAGGTAGTTTCCAATATTTCTCATTTTCTTTAACTTTATAACTAAAGTCAAAACAGAAATACAAAAAAACAGACATATCATAAAATAATAATAATAGTAACTTAGAAAAATAAAAAATAAAAAAATAACATGTATATTAACAAAAAAGGTCTATTTTCAAAAGTGTAGTAATAAATGAAGCACAGCTAAACATGGAAGTCACTTTCAAACAGTTAGTGTTGGTCAGCTTGAATTCGATGCTAAATCTGCGCAAGCAAATCTTTGACTCTGTGAAATTTTCAATTGTGTAGATTCCTATTGAAATGTCCCACGAAATTTCGCTGAACAACAGTAAATGTAACCACACACTGTCATCTACCCTTTTATATCAGTTCACTGATCAGAAATCTTCTTTGTTTGTCATTCAAGTCTTTTATTTTGCACAGCAGTGCACATTTTCTCCCCTCTGAGAGAACCGCTGGTAGATTTTACATAAAATTCGCCATCCGCCCCTCGATAAGAGTGAAATTCTGCTTCAGTGTTTCTCAGGCGTGATGCAGCTGGTAAGGTGAAGCCAGAGTATTTCCATACTTTCATCACAGATAAACCCACCAATCCATCAATGGGCGAGATAATGACAGCTGATGATTACAATAGCTTATACGTCGCCCCAAACTCCTGCAGGGTGTAACATGAAGAGAGGGATGCTGGGATTACCAGAGGAAGCTGGAGAAAGAAACGTGGGCGGGAGGGGTGCTGGCGGAACAAAGAGAAATCTATCCACGATCCCATCGTCAGTGCGTCTCTGGTGCTGTACGAGGGAAAGCCAGATTCTAATTCTTGGGATGTTAATGGGAGATGGCGCTGATCTTCAGGCAGGAACGGAGCTCCAAACAAGCAAAGATGTTTGTGCTGATACATGAAGGCCAAAGGCAGAGTCTTGTGATGGCAAAACACGGGTCAGTCCTCCGCTGTCACAGAGGCTTCTTTAAAAACTATGCGGAGAGTGCCAAAGAGTTGGAAGAGTTAAAATTTGTCCAAAGGCTGAATGGAAGAGTTTTTTTTTTGTGTCTGGTTTGGATTTTGAATACATTACCATCAATAATTCAAGAGTATACTTAAATATCTGGATAAAAACGGGCCAATTTGATCATCACCAGTTGGAATTTCCCAATAGACAATCCAAAAGAATAAAATGTTGCATTTAAGTCTTCTGAAGCTATAGAGTATCTTTGTGTTACAAACTCACCAAAAACTTGTTAAAAACAGTCTTTTATATTGCTTTTCTAACTACTTTTAGAGTATACTTAGATCAGTTATTTATTATTATTATTTTTTTTGTGTGAGCTGCTTTTCACATGACACACATACAAAACATTCTTGCAATTAATTAAAGTATATATATATATATATATATATTATATATATATATATATATATATATATATATATATATATATATATATATATATATATATATATATATAAAAAATAAAAAAAATAAACAAAAAAAACACTGCAGTGTATATTTGTCAGCAGAGATACAAGGGACACAGAGGTAAGTGCAAACAACAATGGGTTTATTGATCAGAGGCAGTGGAGTGAAGCAAGGTGGAGACGGAGGCAGTCGTGGCCTAATGGATAGCGAGTCGGACTTGTAAGCGGAAGGATGTGGGTTCGAATCTCAGGTCCGGCAGGGATTGTTGGTGGGGGGATTATTCTCCTTCAATACCACGACTGAGGTGTCCTTGAGCAAGGCACCGAACCCCCAACTGCTCCCCGGGCGCTGTAACATGGCTGCCCACTGCTCCAGGTGTGTGTTCACTTAGGATGGGTTAAATGCAGAGAATACATTTCACTACAGGTTATATACTCTCTATGTAATTGTGTATGTGACAAATAAAGATAATCTTAATCTTAAAAAAATCTTAGAGTTCAGGTGAGTTTGCAGGGAATGGCAATGTTCAATGGAATCTTATCTGAGAGTAACAAGTCCTTTTTCCTTTTCCAGCGTATCCAGTGGGAACAATAGAGCACGGAGATGGTGGAGCATAGGAACGATGGAGACCAGTGGAGAACGGAGAGTGGAACACAAGAACAACTAGGAGGTAGACAAAGGTAGGTGAGTCAGGTAAGTAAAACACACAATGTTTGAGACCAGACAGTGATGGCTTGGGAGGAGTGCATTGATATAGTGCTCTTGATGAGTGGAGACAGGTGGCGGTGCTCAGTAATCAGGTGATTGTGATCTGGTGAGTGTCGTTGGTGGTGACTGTGATTCCCTGACAGTACCCCCTCCTCCAGGGGCAGCTCCTGACACCCCACGACGGCGACGGGGCCGGCCACGGCCTCTGGGTGCGGGCCGGTCTGGGTGGTTCTGATGGAATTCGGTCAGAATAGAGGGATTCAGAACATCATCCCGGACCACCCAGGATCTTTCCTCTGGCCCGTAACCCTCCCAGTTGATCAGATATTCCAGGTGGCCGGCCCGTCGGCAGGAGTCCAGGATGTCCCGTACTCGGTAGATGGAGGGTTCTTCTTGGACTTCGGGAGGAGGTGCTGCCGGTTCCTCGGAGCCTGGGACAGACGGAGAGAAGGGCTTGAGGAGTGAAACGTGGAATGCGGGGTGAATACGATACCGTGCTGGGAGCTGGAGGAGGAAGGTGACCTCATTAATCTGCCTCTCGATGGTGAAGGGACCTAGATAGTGGAGACTCAGCTTACGGCAAGGCAGGCGGAGACGCAGATCCCGGATCGAGGGCCAGGCTTGATCTCCTGGGCGATAGACGGGGCGTGAGACCGGCGAGCATCTGCGAAGCTCTTGTGTCTCCGCACTGCCTGCTGTAGGTGGATATGGGCTGAGTCCCAAACTCTCTCGCCCGGAACCAGTGGTCCACAGCTGGAACGTCGGAGGACTCTTCCGTCCAGGGGAACAGAGGGGGTTGGTAGCCGAGTATGCACTGGAACGGGGTGAGTCCCGTGGTGGTCTGCCGGAGGGAGTTCTGTGCATACTCGGCCCAGGGAAGGAAACGGTTCCAGCTATGCTGGTTGTCATGGCAGTAGGCCCAGAGATACCTCCCAATTTCCTGTATTTTCCGCTCAGTCTGGGGGTGGTATCCGGAGGACAGGCTTACAGAGATGCCTAGGAGCTTAAGGAAGGCCTTCCATATGTGTGAAATGAATTGGGGCCCACGGTCGGAGACGATATCTTCGGGGATCCCATAATTGCGGAATACGTGGTGAAACGGCCTCGGCTGTTGCCAGGGCTGTGGGGAGACCCTTGAGGGGGATTAACCTGCAGGCCTTGGAGAACCAATCCACAGCGATGAGGATACAGGTATACCCCTCGGAGTTGGGGAGATCGGTGATGAAGTCGACTCCGGCGTGGGACCATGGACGACGAGGAATCGGTAGGGGAACCAATTTTCCGGCAGGTAGGTGACGTGGAGATTTGGAGATGGTGCAGACTGAGCATCAGCGGACATACAGGGAGACATCCCAGGCCATACGGGGCCACCAGTACCGAGCTTGGAGGAGCGAGAGAGTACGCTGCCTGCCTGGGTGTCCAGAGCCCGGGGAAGCGTGAATAGAGCCCAGAAGGGTGGATCGCAAGGAGGTGGGCACATAAGTCTGCCCTTCTGGGCCTCCCGGCGGAGCCGGCTCTCTGAGGGCAGCGACACGGATCTGTTTCTCCAGAGCCCACTGGATGGGGCTGACAAGAATGGCTGGAGGGAGAATGGGCTCTGGAGTGGAGGGTTCCTCAGGAGCGTGAATGCGAGAGAGGGAGTCTGCCTTGACATTATCTCCTGGTCGATAGGTGATGGTGAATAGGAACCGAGTGAAGAAGAGCGCCCAACGGGCCTGGCGGGGATTTAGCCTCTTGGCACTCCTGAGGTATTCTAGGTTCTTGTGGTCGATGATTACTGGGAAGGGGTGTTGGGCTCCCTCCAGCCAGTGTCGCCACTCCTCCAAAGCCATTTTGATAGCGAGCAGTTCCCGGTTCCCTATGTCGTAGTTGCGCTCCGCCGGGGAAAGCTTCCTGGAAAAGAAAGCGTAAGGATGGAGACGAGGAGGCTCTCCGTGGTGTTGGGACAGCACTGCTCCCACGCCGGTGGTGGAGGCGTCCACTTCCACAACAAAAACGGGAGTTTGACTCTGTGAGCATTGAGGGTCTGGTAATCAATGCAGGGCCGCAAGCCTCCGTCTTTCTTGCCCACGAAGAAGAAGCTTGAGGCGGCCGGAGAGGTGGAAGGGCGGAAAAATCTTTGTTGGAGAGCCTCCTGGATGTAGTCCTCCATTGCCTTGTGGTCCGGGATGGACAGGGGGTACACTCTACCTCTGGGGAGTGTGGCCCCAGGCAGCAGGTCTATCGCGCAGTCCCATGGCCAGTGAGGTGGTAACTGGGTGGCTGCCTGTTTGCTGAGCTCATCCTGGAACGCCGCGTAGTCAGATGGGATGGAGTGCTGTTCAAGGGGTTCGGGGCTCTCCACAAGGGTGGAGTTAACCTGGAGACTGGAATGACAGACAGGGGGTACTGGGACGTTGGAGAGACAATTCTGGAAACAGGATTCACTCCATTGGAGGATCTCACTGGACTCCCATCTGACTATGGGGGAATGTTGTGAAAGCCACTGGCGTCCCAGGATGACGTCGACGGTGGGTCCCTCCAGTATCAGAAAGGAAAGGGTTTCCCGGTAAAACCATCCAACTTGGAGAATGACGGGTGGAGATCGGTACTTGATGTGCCCACGCCCAAGCGGTTTTCCTTGAATAGTCTCAATCTTGAGCTCTTGAGCTTGCGGGGTAGGTTAAGCCGCCTTAGGAGGTTTTGGGAGATGAAATTCCTCGAGGAGCCAGAGTCAATAAGGGCGGATACTGAAATGGAATGATGAGGGGTAAGTAGTTGTACTATTAACAACGGCAAGATGGAGATATCAGGTTCAACCTGGATCGTACTCACCGCTGGGATAAAAATCCACTTTTGGATAAAGTGCGCCGATGCTCCGCAATATAGGCACAGATCAGTGGCGAGACGTCGCGCACGTTCCGTTCGAGTGAGTCGGAGTCCAGCTGCATGGGTTCTGTTACTGGAGGACAGGCAGCGGGTGAGGCTTGTGAATGAGCGGTTTCTTTGGGCAGGCAGGCGGTGAGTCGCTGGGAAATCTTCACTGCCTTTTGCATAAAGCTCTCAAGGCCGACATTGTCATCATAAATTGCCATTTGGGTTCTGATCTGGGGATCTAGACCCTGGCGGTAGGCAGTGAGCAGCGCCATCTAGGGGAAGTCGTGGCCTAATGGTTAGAGACTCGGACTCATAATCGAAAGGTTGCGAGTTCGAGTCTCGGGCCGGCATGAATTGTAGGTGGGGGGAGTGAATGTACAGCACTCTCTCCACCTTCAATACCACGACTGAGGTGCCCTTGAGCAAGGCACCGAACCCCCACTGCTCCGGGTGTGTGTTCACGGTGTGTGTGTGTGTGTGTGTTCACTGCTGTGTGTGTGCACTTTGGATGGGTAAATGCAGAGCACAAATTCCGAGTATGGGTCACCACACTTTCACTTTCATCTCGTTCCATCCACAAGAGGCCGTTTGAGTACGGAACTGCAGAGTGTACACGCTCACCAAGGAAGTGCCCTGTCGGAGACGAATGAGTTGGTCGGCGATGGACAGAGAGCCGGTAGACAGGCCGAAGACTTCCCTAAAGTGAGCGGAGAAGGCATCGAAAGAGTTAATAATACTGCTCTGTGAGGTCCAGATGGCGCGTGCCCAGAGCAACGCTCGTCCTGAGAGCAGGGAGATCAGGAAGGCCACCTTCGAGCGTTCAGACACGAACTGCTGGGGCTGCATCTCTATAAAGAGAGAGAGTTGGAGCAAAAAAACGCTACATTCAACTGCCTCACCCGAATACGTAGCAGGAAGGGCCATGGGACTGGCTGAGGCAGATGGAGGATTAAGGACCGGCGATAGAGCAGCTCGAAGAGCGCTGACGAGCTCCTCGAGAGGATCCGCCGCCGCGGAGTCTCGGGAGTCCATCCCTGGTTTTCGGTAAGGTCTGGTCTTCTGTCAGCAGAGATACAAGGGACACAGAGGTAAGTGCAAACAGTGGGTTTATTGATCAGAGGCAGTGGAGTGAAGCAAGGTGGAGAGTTCAGGTGAGTGCGCAGGGAATGGCAATGTTCAATGGAATCTTATCTGAGAGTAACAAGTCCTTTTTCCTTTTCCAGTGTATCCAGTGAGAACAATAGAACACGGAGATGATGGAGCACAGGAACGATGGAGACCAGTGTTGAATGGAGAGTGGAACACAGGAACAACTAGGAGGTAGACAAAGGTAGGTGAGTCAGGTAAGTAAAACACACAATGTTTGAGACCAGACAGTGACGGCTTGGGAGTAGTGCATTGATATAGTGCTCTTGATGAGTGGAGACAGGTGCACTGTAAAACCGGATAAGTTGATATTACTAAAAAAAATAGTTGAAACTGATTACATCTAAATTTTTAAGTTATATTAACTCACAATATTTTTTTTTTTAAGTAAATCTTGCAAGTTACTA
The DNA here is from genome assembly GCA_023376895.1 of Aspiorhynchus laticeps. Classification (NCBI taxonomy): domain Eukaryota; kingdom Metazoa; phylum Chordata; class Actinopteri; order Cypriniformes; family Cyprinidae; genus Aspiorhynchus; species Aspiorhynchus laticeps. The sequence goes on along the minus strand of JALXFT010004934.1, from coordinate 18,110 downwards.
TAACATTATTGATCAAGTTAATTTTACAAGGAGTTTTTGGGTTCACAGAACCAATTAAAATTAATTAAAGATGACTTAATTTTTTGTTACATTACAATTAAGTTTACCTTCATAAAAACAGTTTTAGTAAATAACTATACACCAACTATACTCATTCTGAAATAAAATAAAAAAACGGGTTAACAGACAATTTAAATGCAAGTTACTCTTTTATTAAGCAACCACAAATCAATAACAAAACATCAACATTAAATTGTTTGTCAAATGGAAATACATTCTCCAAAACAGTGCAAGGCCCTTGAAAAATGAGCTGAGATAATAACGGTCACTTTTAGAAGTGGACAATATGGACAGCTGTAAACACTTACCTAAAATAGGAACACTTCCAAAATTCACATCTAACAGTAACTTTAGAAATATAAAAGTTATACAACAATAGAATATACGAGAAAGATTTCAAAATAGAGCAATGTACGTATATTTTTTTTTAAACTGTAATTTCTATGAGCGGATGAACACGTGGTACTGTATATGGAACGTACACCATTCCAGAAAATCAACTGAGAAAATTTTCTGCAAATTAAATACTAGACAAATATTGTAAAAAAAATAAATAAAAAAAATACACAATGCACTAAAAATGACAAAGTGAAAGTTTAAATGAATTGTCAAATAAAGGAGGAAACTCGACTGACAAAAGTTTATTTTTAAGACTCAACACTCTGGGTCTCAGCTTCCCATCCTCCAGACCCATCAAGATTTTCCAGGTAAAGTCAAATGTATTGTCCCACTCTTTTGGGGAACTTAGATCCAAGGCATAAATTAGTCCAAAAAGCATGACAAATGCATGAGCCAATGTGGGGAAATCATTAACTATGTTACCCAAAGTGCAACTTCAGTCTTCTCTGAGCAGAAGAACGTGGCAACTGTTGAATTGTCACTAATGGAGACGAAGTGATAAATCATCAGCGTCTGGTTCATCAGATCATCCTACCTGAAGACAAAAACAGAGTAATGTTACTCTAAACTTCGAAAGGCTGACTGCTAATAAATGACATTTTCATCTACTCCAAACCATTCTATCCCATACAATAACTACAATTATAATTGATAGCCTACATTCAAAACCTGCAACTAGAACTTAAATGACATCTGAATGGAAGGTGAGATTGTTGATTACTGAACAGTTTCTGGTTGCATTGATTATCATAGTATTTTTTTTTTCTATACTATGGAAGCCAGTTAGAACAAAAACGGTTTGGTTACCAACAATCTCTCCTGCCATTCAGATGTCATTCAGGCTGTAGTTCCAGGTTTTGAACATATCCTTTATAATTGTAGTAATTCTTTGGTCTTCTGCAAAAGTGTAAATGAGGACTAGGCAGCATTTTCATTTTTTGTGATCTATCTCTCTAAATTCTAAAAGGTGATGATACACGGGGCAACATTTTTGAGCAATGTTGCTTGGGCACTTTCCCATTGAGAATGGGCAACTAATTTCTATCCGGATACTTTAGATCGGTCGTGTGCCCTGTGTCTCATAGGCTTAACCCCTTAACTGTCATCCCCATTTTTGAAAATTCACGAGAAAGTGCAGTATGCAAACTTTCATTATTATAATTCATGAACGCTATGGAATACAGACCTAAGGTTGGTCTCTTTTTAAAGAAGACAATTAGCAGATTATTACAGAAGTGAAATCATTTAATACAATTAAAGTATTACAAAGTTATAGAAGTTTAAATTTACTGTAAAAAAATGTATTATATTTTTATTTTATTTTATATAAAATAAATTAAAAAAAAAGTAAAAAATCCAAAATTGCTATAAAATTAAAGCCATATGTGTACATAAGTTGTGTTCCAAATTTGAAGTTGATATAAAAAAATTTAGGTTCATATGCAATTTTGTTTAGGCGTTATACCAAAAACAGCCACCGGGTGCCATTCAAACTCCATTGAATTTTTTTTTTTTTATGCATTTCTGTCACAAATCTATCAATTTCTCTGTCAATATTACATCTATAGCAAAATAACCACCAAATATGGAATCTTGAGACTCAGACCTTTCCAACGATATGTATTTTGTCAAGATTATAAAAAGTTTTGATTCTAAAAGACCATAATACATATTGTAATATGACACCCCCGCTAAGGGGTAGGAGACCGCTAAAACATTTTGAAGTACCATTTCTATGGTAACGCAATGTCCGATTTCAAAATGGGTTTCACATGATGAATTTTGAGATTTTAAGCTTTCAAATGGTATGTAACTTATGATGATTGCTAAAACATGTGATGGGGAAAAAGGCAAGGAAATAAATACTTTTTGTGACAAAGGTCAGAACTCTTGGTGCACTCTTGTCATAAATGAATCGATTACTGTTCCTACATAATTTGTAACAACAAAACATGGTAATAAATCTATTTAGGAGACTTAGACCTTTCCAATGATATATAGTTTGTCATGATTACATTAGGATTTAATTGTAATATAGTGAAGTAAAGTTAGGCGTCCCGTATACGGGACTGTGACAGTTATTTAAGTAACATGATCACTTACATCCCACATCTTGAGAATGTTGAAGTCATTCTCAAGCAGATAGGCGGAGGGAGCACAGAGGACAGCAGCTCATCATGGACATCATTGACAGCAGCATGGATGTCAATATTTCCTTCAGAGTGAGAATTAGAGACATGAGTATGAGAATCTTGATTTAACATGGAATCTAATCAGCACAGCCACACAATACTATGCATCACCCTAAAACGTCTGTATGTATAACAATTAGTGCTGTCAATCGATTAAAAAAATAACTAATTAATCGCACATTTTTCTAAAATTAATCGCGATTAATCCCACATATCATTAAAGTTTTTAAATATACTTTTATATTGCAATAATTTCATATTCAATCTTCAAATGTACAATGTACAAACAACAAAGACAGTATATTTTTAATATTTCTTTAATGGCATCTTTTTATGATTGAAGGCCAGCATCACTGATATCCATACTACTGATGTCTCTATAAAATTGTTTTTCCCCCTTAATATTTAACCATTGACTGTAGCCATTCAGCATTGCAGTATAATTGAGAGCTATCAATTTTAACATTTATTAGACTTAACTTCTAATTTAAGTGAGCTTAAAACAATCTTCACACAAACCCATTATAATAAATTATATATTTAGCTACCTGTGCCCCTCAGCAGAAATATACAGAAAATGAATAGTTACCAAACACTAAATTCTAAACACCTTAAAGCTATAAAAGTTATTGATTTCCTCTTTTTTTTCTTTTGTTCTTGGATTAATAGATATCACAGCAGATGGTTATTATTATTTGCCTGCTATTGCTTTAAAAGCTGCTGCTGCTTTCTGACTCACTTCAGGTCTTTGTCTCTTCTAATGAACTGACGAGTTGAATCGGGTGTGTTAGATGATGGAGACAGTTTTGGGGTGCCTCAGGAAAGTTTTGAAAACCATTTCAGAGACATGTTCATAAATGTGACGCATATATAACAAATTGCATGCATGCACACAGTTTTAAGGCCGCTTTAATCGCCTTTTTGGTAACTTCATGCCTTAACTGACGGCATAACTAGGACATTACATGCACGTAGTTTCTTTCGCTGTTTGATATAAAATGATACAGGCTACAGCGCGCGCCGGCACCTTTGTGCGTGTATTTGAAGAGCACGCGCTACGAGCACAGTATCTTTTACGCCCTCGTTTGACTCGCGCCTTAGAGCGTGCGTCTGAAACGTCTCCTGCTTGATGTGGTCATAAAGACGTTCTGCATCTAAATAAACAATCCTTTTCAAGAAAAAAGAGACAAGAGGCAGCAGTTGTCCCAGCAGGCACCAGACGTCTATGTAACGTCAGGTTGACATTGGACATGACGTCAGACAGACGTTGCATTTTGGTTGAAAATGAAAATCGGGTTGACGTCAATATTTGACGTCAATTTGACATTGACTTAAGGTTGGATTTTGGTTACACAACCTAAAAACAACAATCTCAACGTCAGCTGACGTCGGTATTGGACATCAATTTAACATTGACATTAGACGTTGGATTTACATTGAATTTTGGTCACCTGATGTCGCAACCTAAATTTAACCAAATATCAACGTCTTATGACGTTGTGTGCCTGTTTTGTGCCTGCTGGGGTGAATGGGGTGGCCAACCCTAGCCCCGCCCCTGCGTTAAATATTTTTAACGCGTTAATCTGAAAAAAATTATCTCCCGCGTTAACGCGCTAATTTTGACACCACTAATAACAATACAACCGAAATCACTCAAAAATCAACCATAGTTTCTTTATCAGCCATTAAGAAGAGTAACCACTGACCTGAAGTGTCACATATCCTGAAAAGCTGACTTAGTACTTCAGACACTTTTCCTGTGGGATCAACTTTATTTCTGGTTCTTCAGGTTGACATTCATAATTGAGATCTTGGAGCAGATCTGCACAAATTAATAAGCGATTAAGCCAAGGTATCTGTACAGTGTACTGTTAAAAACAACAACAACAAAAAAACACTGCAAAATAACACATTTTGAAATTCGACTGTCAAGTACAAGTAAACCTGACACACTGAAAAAGAACCAAAAATTGACATTTGCTGTCAGTTTACTCACCCTTCAGCCAACCAAGATGTAGGCTACTTTCTTTCTTTAGTAGAACACTAAAGATGATTTTTAACTGAAGTCGTGTTCCTTGGTGATTCATAAACTTCAAGTCAACAGGTGCCACCAATTTGAGAGTCAAAAAGCAGATACAGACAGCACATTATAACATTATGACCAGGAAAACCAGAGTCTGGAGCTCAAGATTTCTGTGCCACCATGGATATTAATTTTCTGTTGCTTATGTTTTTTGATGGCACCCGTTGAGCTGCATTTTATGAATCACCAAGGACCACGAGTTCAGCTAAAAATTATCTTTTGTTCTACTGAAGAAAGAACATCAGCTACTTCTTGCATTGCCAGAGAGAGTAAATCAATGGCAAATGTTCATTTATATATTATAGAAATCGCGATTGCGTTCCCGAGCCAGTCTTTTTTTCCCCTTCTCCCAAATCAGGTTATACCGTTTCAGCTATTAAAATCGTTCAGTTTTGTATGTAATGGCAAAGTGATAATATTTCGTTTTGGTTTTTTATAAAGTTAATTTAGAAAAACGTTTGGAGCATTTTTTTTTGTTAGTTAAATAAGTTTTTTCTTTCTTAAAGTAACGACCAAGCGGCCAGCGGCAGACAGTGAGCTGATCATAGCCATGTTTGATCAATTTAGCCTTCTCAAATCATCACGACTTGCCTAAAATAAAATCTATAGATATACTAAAACAGTTCAAGCATATAACAAGGTTTTAACTTAAACCTAGATAAATGTGCGCTGTATCCTAGTTTGTGTGGAGAGTGACATGGAGGCACCAGTGCAATCAATTGCATTTTTTTTCAATTGAAACAACTTGCAGTAATTTTTGCTCATAAAAGTAAGAGTAATGCATCATTCGGAACTGTAAAGGGTCTACTTTACAAAGCTTTTTATAAAATATAATTCTTCCCACTTTCTCAGTTGGTCGCACAAGCACATCATTTGGTAGCAAATTCTTTTCTTTTTTTTTTGATACAACATTTGATTAATCAATGCATGCTGATGAACTTTTATCATAGTTTATAGTTATATGGTAACGAAAGTGTTCAACACTCAACCCGTTATTTTTTCATCAGTATTATTTGTGATTTATATTTTGTAACAGGAATTCCTCTTTTTGCTTTCACTTTCACGATCTTGGTGTCAGCTTTACAAGAAAAGATAATGGTCTGTTTTGCTTATATCTATTCACCTTTCACTTTTTAAGACTAAAACAAAAGATGGATTCATTGTTATTCTTAATTAAAAAGCACAACAACAATAAAACAGTATGTTACAATGACAAACTAGCTTACATAACATTTATTAACAAAAACGAATAAGACAAGGCATAGGACACATCACATGCTGTATTATATACCGACTAATAAATTACAGAATGTTTAGCAACCACTGAGGAATCAAATAATAATAATATAAAAAAATAAGGAAAGCCTCCATAGTGTAACGTGAGGTAAACAGCAAAGATAACAAGCTTTTCAAAATGAAAACAAAAAGTCAAACTAAACTGTCTGTCGCTGACAGGACTTGCATGTTTTCTCTACAAGAATACCAACATGTTCACCTTCTCTGTTTTAAGAAGCAGTCTTTTACTTTAGTTTGAAAACCAAATCCTCCGTTGTGCTCCGTCCGCTGCACGCACCTTCGCGCTCATGCTGACGCGCCCATTCTGCATACACACTGCTTCTGCACTGCCTCTGCTCTGCTTACGCGTGCGGTGTGTGACACAAAGTGCGACCACTTCAAATTGTTACTCGCACACTCAAAAAAATGGTCGCAGTCTAGAGCCCTGAATATATAAAATTATTTTATAAAATAAAGAAAACAATGATGTGCTGTCTCGTCTTGAACAGGAGCACTTTGAACAAAAATGAACCGAAAGTCAGCGAATACATGACTCACAGACATGATAAATATATCTATAGAAAGCTTTAAATTACTACTTAACAAAATAAATCAAATCGAAAACAAAAACTCTTTCATTATAATCCGTGAAGATGCACTTCTCTCTAAAGGCGCGTCTAATGAGGAGATGGGAGTCAGGATCATCATCTGATTCTTCATCTTTGCGACACTGACACAGAAAACACTAGTTTATTAGTAAATAATTCAAATATCTCCTTACTATTTCCCCCTGACACACTCATGGTAATTACTTTTGCTGGGGCTTTATGGCAAGCTTTATTGCGTGTATTTGAACGCAGAACTCTTCAGCTGCCTGAGGCTCTCTGCTGCTGCGGGACTCTAAACACCGTCGAGCCGCTCTTGACAGTCGCAGCAGCACGGTCTGGTGTTGTTTCCACCAGCGCGGCAATTTTTTTCATCACTAATTGATGGATGTCTAAAATATAAACATAAGGAGAAGCCTAAAAGTCTGAATTATGACGTGAAAATTGGCCCGATCGAAGCCCGGTTGGGGTCGGGCTGAAATGCAGGGCTCTAGCGTTCCCCTCGGTAGAAATCACGTTTCTCCCTCGGAGGGCCCCCTCCCATCGTGGGCCCTTAGAATCGTCCTAACTTTTCCCCCCCTTACGGCGCCCCTGTCTATATGCAACATAGAATGTTAAAGGAATGTTCTGGGATGAAAACAAAACAAAATAAAATATAATAATAATTTACCATATACCATTTAAAACAACCATTTTCTATTTGAATACATTGTAAAATGTAATTTATTCTTGTGATCGAAGCTGAATTTTCAACATATATATATATATATATATATATATATAGTATAATTTGCTCTTTAAAATGTTACATTTTAAGCAAGAACACAAATGCCTTAGGTAAATAACAAGCTTTACTGGTATGGCTTGAGCCAACAACTTGAAATACGTTTATAAACACCTGTCCTTACAAAAATGTATTGGGAAACCTCTATGCAAATCATTTTACTATGTCCAGCAATGCGAGCCAATTAAATATACGAATCAAAACCGCCAATTTGAGGTCATTACAACTTGTAGCCCAAAAAACTTTTTAATGTGTGCACACTCGATGCAAAAAGACAGACTTTGATATATATAACTTATATAAAAATAAATCTAATGTTAAATAACGTTACAGTTGCTTCATCAAGTCAATTGATTTTTGACCTTTAGTGAGGCGGGATAAAATGGCTCAAATCATTTGCAAATGCATAAAATACATTAACTGCTAAGACACTAAACACATTTAAACAAATAAAACAAGGAACTTATGTTAACTCACCAGTTGCGCGGGCAGCACGATGAAGAGCAGCTCATCACCAGTAGCCTCAGAAAACCGCATGCCGTTCCCCACAAAGGTCCTCCTCACAGACAACACCACAGCGAATTCCCGATCGAAAAATATCCCCTCCTACGTTATTTTATATAAAATACGAGCGAGTGTTTCACGCGTTGCAAACTTTTATTTAAAAAAATCCGAGGCGAGTCAGCGAGCAACAACATGGCATCTTTTCAAAAGTTGCAGCAACTAGTTGAGGGCGGAGCACGTGCGTGACGTCAGACGGGATTGTACTAAAACTATTTGAGTACACTGCCAAAAACAAATGAAAGCATTTGAGTGCTGTAAACTTAAAATTACATTTTTGTACTAATTACTCAAATAATTAGAGGTGAATGAACGTTTTATGTCTTTTGAGTAATTACAACCCAATTCCTTTATGCAAGATTTACTATTTGGTTTTACAGTGTGGCTGTGCTCAGTAATCAGGTGATTGTTGACAATAAAGCAGACTTGACTTGACTTGATTGTGACCTGGGGTCCGTTCTTCGTACCTTGCTTAATACATCTGAGATGATGTGAAAGATGCCAGATCTTCTAATCCTGATAACTGATCTCTGGCTAATTTGGTTCTTCAAACGAATTTGCGTATTAGATTAAAATATCTGGATTAAGTTGTCTAAGATTACTGCGTTTTCTCGCGTCCCCCGAAAAGGGCAGATGTATCGATACTCGAAACCACGATCAACAACGCAGCGATTGGCTGGCGGCAAGACAGCACCGTAATGACATCATATCATTAAAAAAGACACCTGACGGAAAACTTGACAAATTTCTGGACCTTTATAAGGAAACAGCCAAGCGAACAAAACTATATATATAGATATAAATAGATAAATGAGATGTAAATAGATAAATTAAATCTGCACTGTTTTTAGTTTATTTGTATTTTTTTTTTTTTACATGATTCCCAATTATTTATATTCATGACTTCTAGTATTTGTACAGGCTTTACATTTTTATTTCAATGTTGTAATTAGCAAGTTGTTTAATTTTATCTTTGAAGCAGATTTCTTACGTGACAGCATTAATTAAAGTTTCTTAGAGTTATCTGCATCTCCTCCTGCGCTCCATCAAGCCACATCCCATAATATCTGTCATCACTCAGATTAATGCACGGCTCAGATTAACTGTATAGCATCCCAGGTAGCCAAAACGATCCGGCCCGATAACGGCCCAAATCCGGCAAGCCAGAAGAAATAACTCGGCCCGGATGCGGTTGCCGGACTCTTGTGAATTACGGGAGTGAATGACGCGCCAGAATCGGCCCGAGTACGCTGGCCCGAGTCCGGCTGCCGAAACTGAGCCAACACTGCCGGCATCGGGCCACAATCACGCCAGCATAGATTATACAATTAGCCGGTACTGGCCCGAGTCTGGATTCCAAATGGAAATGTATGTAAAAATACAAACCAATATTTATTTAATTAATAACAACAACAAATTTTACCCAAACAATATTAGCTTGTTTGCTATATAGCCTACATGGATAAGAACTGTTCATGTAATTAATTGGTTCTCTTAAAACTACAAAAAATGTATTATTAAAGACTTCCTCCAGTCTTTTTTTTAACAATGTTGTTTCCACAAATATCACACAAACACACATGCAGTTCCCCCCTCAATACCCCCAAGTAAGAATGACACCATATAAATGTAAAAATATTATTTGAATTTATTATTGAAAAACTGACATCAACAAATGCATAAAAACACTTTAGAACCTCTAAGAACTCCCAGGACCTCAAGTTTATCCTAAAAGAGGGACAGAAAAAAGGAAAGGGAGATAAAGAGGGGACTAGGGATGTCAACGATTAATCGACGATCGATTAATTGTCGATAAGAGATGCAATCGATAAAAGTTATCGATGGTCGATTAAGCAGTTTCATTTTGGAGTGCGTGCGGCTCGTGCGCAAAACACGTGCAAACGGCTGTGAGTGACGGTGAAGGGGCTGGATCTTACAAGAAAATAATTATTTTAATATGATACAAACTTTAAAAGTACATTAAAAGAGATACAGTACAAAGTTATTTTGTATTGAAATGTAGTAATAAGTCATGTTCAATCATAATTTCCCTAGATAATTATTGCATATCGGGCACTTTGCTTTGACAGGGCTGCGCACGCGAGCAGGACAGGCTATTCATTCATACAACTTGTTAATTCGTTCCTATGACATATTAATTTGTGGCAGCTGCCCATGTTTCATTAATTTGTTCCCAATTTTTTCCATTCCACGACCCACCTAGACAAGTATAATCTATTTCAAGATTATATACCAAAATATTTGAGATAAAAAAAACAATTGACATTACTATAAGCTTAATCATAATTAAAAGCATAACATGGCAGAAATGAAGTATTTAAGAAAAATAACCATTTTATTTTATAGGCTAGTACCACTGTAAACATTCACTACTAATATTTATGTTTTCATTTCTTAATTTACAGACGTTAATGAGTCTAGAAATATGTCCATAAAACCTGGAAACGCGCTCACTCCGGTGCGGCTGAACTGTAATCAGCTGCAAGTGCTATAAAAAAAATGTGCCCTCACAACCCAACACTTTATTATTTTATTTTAGCAAAGCATAAGAAGCGAAGCAGAATTCTCAAACAGTTTAGAGATTAAAATAATTTTGAAATAATTGTAAAAATAATAAACATATGTGTCTCATTTTAAATAAACACTAAAAACCGAGAAGACAAATTTACTTCAGCCAGAAATTTACTTTTGCAATGGTTAAATAAATGTTCAGCTATATCTTCAAAATATTTTTAAATTTTTTTCTCTATATAGTGATGATATGGCAAGGAAATGCATGTGGAAATGTTTGTATAGGTGTGACAATTAACCCCGCATGTGTGCCCCGCTCAACCCGTTCATGTGAAATGCTTTTTACGGACAGTTTATGGATTAAATGCATATGAAGGAACGAAAACAACAAACTCTTTACATCTCTCGGAAAGATAAAGTGCAGAGTTCAAACAGACGATAGAAATGAATGAACAGCCTACCTGATACAGTTTTCGCAACATTTGAATTTTCCGGTGTATGCAATCTCATGCAGAACACAGTGCAGTGAAGTGAGAGAGTTTCTTCTCATTAATAATGCGGACCGAGCATTTTAATAATGAACCGTCGCTCTGAGACCCTCACTGTTATTACAACTCGTGCGCGTCCGCGCTTCAAAACACGCAACGCATGTTTTAAATCCCGGCCTTTGCGATTCGAAAATTGCACTGAACAATATCACAAGTCGTAATTAATCTTTGTATATCGTCCAGCCCTAGGAACTGTGTGTGTGTTGTGTGTGTGTGTGTCATTTAGCTGCCGCCAAGTGGCTTTGTGCGACCCACAGTTTGAAAACCCCTGGCCTAGAAAACCCATGATTTAACTTAAATGCGGGAACAATTACATAGTAACGAATTCTTAATTCATGGCCATGAAATCTTTCATTTCCCCCAACACGTTTACCACAGTAATAGATGCGAAAACAGTGATTAAAAATGAACAACAATAAAATAAACCTGCGAATCTAGAGGGTGAGACAGTGAGGATTTGGGAAAAGAAACAATAAATAATATTAAATTCCTGACCATCCGGAAAAACAGAACACAAAGCCGCATATGACTTGATTTAAATGTATGCGCTCGAACAGCATGAATCAAAAAGCATGGTCGCGATGTAACATTTGCCTGCTAACCAATTATTTATCTTATTAACAAAGCTTTGTACCTCACTTGTGTCATAATACTCACATTAAAATGTTTCAAATGGGTAACAGTGTGTTTTGCCGTAGCAACGCCGGTGGTTCTGGAAGCGGATCACTGACCGCGCGTCACAGCCCCACACGCCGTACTTGCGTTTGGGATCATTTTATTTTAAATCCCGATAATGTCAATTGCAAACATTGCTATGATGTTTTAAAAATAAAAAAACGAGCACCATGAAACCATTTAAAAAGGCGCATTCAGCGGTCTCCGTGACAGGATATGAAACAGCACACAAAATGATCCTGTGCATAACTACAGCGCGCTCTCTTCCTTTTATCAAATGATCATAATCACATCCATTCATTTTACCATCCTGCCACTAGCCTTTTATTTAGACTAAAAACCCTTTTCATTCGGGTGAGGAAGCTGGCGTTTTGAGTGGCATTTGCACATCCTGTCATGCCGGTGACTATATGCCACTGCAATAGATGCATTTTGCAGTAGTTATGGTTAACGATTAATCGATTAATTGATCGTTAATTTAAACGACGATCGATTATGGAAATTATTGAAAATTGACATCCCTAGAGGGGACCCATATTGACACATAGTTAGTCAGATCTCAGTGATCTTAATGGTAAATGGTAAATTTGGAGCATACCTTAAGAAGCATTTCTTTGTTGTAGGACCTACTCTCTTCTTCCATGCCATCTGTTTATAAACTTCTCAGTTTCTCCATCCAGCACACTGCAGTATTTGCAGAAAAGTACATCAATAAATATATATGTGTATGTGTCAAGTCACTATTATTTGTATAGCACTTTTAACAATGCAAATTGTGTCAAAGCAGCTTTACATCAACTTGATATAAAGCTGGATGGCTTTATATCAGCTTTACAGTATTTAGACGGGGAAATAGTTTGTCGGAATAGTGTCATTCTCCTCTGGTCAGACAAAATCAGCCGTTTAAATCTAGGCTGCAGCAGAGTCTATCTCTGGGGCTCATCTAGTTGTCCTGGTCTGCGCTGACGTTCAGGGCTGTAGAGGTCATCTTTAGGTGCTGATCCACCATCTGATCTGGGTACAGTCTGGATCTGGGTGGCTACGGTGACCTTGGAATAAGAAAGAAACAGACTAATATTAGCGTAGATATATTTTTAAGCTGGAAAAATGCAGTTTTACAAATGCTAGAAACATGTTTTTCGAAAGAAAGATTGCTATCAAAAAGTACGCCTAGGTTCCTAGCTGATGACGAAGAATTTACAGAGCAGCCGTCAAGAATTAGATAGGTTATTACATGCAAAAGTTTTTGGTCCGATAATTAACACCTCTGTTTTTTTCAGAATTTAGCAGTAAGAAATTGCTAGCCATCCAGTTTTTGATATCAACTATACATTCTGTTAGTTTTGCAAATTGATAAGTTTCATCGGGTCGAGAAGAAATATAGAGCTGAGTATCATCAGCATAACAGTGAAAGCTAACCCCGTGTTTCCTGATGATTTCTCCCAAGGGTAACATATAAAGCGTGACAAGTAAGGGGTGTGTATGTGTGTGTGTCAGTCTGGTATGTGTGTATATAGTCTGGTATATGTGTATATAGTTTGCCTATTTTAAACATGAAGCTGGTTATCCATAAAGACCAGGTAGGAAGATGATGAAGAAAAAAAAAATTAAAAAATGATATGTTATGTGGTCACAGTTATCAGAAATTCAGAGTACTTTTTCACTTTTTGCAGACATTATTATGTTGTAGATTTAATTTAAAACTAATACAGTTTTACAGTTTAAAATGACAAAAAAAGAAAAAGGTCTATAAAAATTTGGCCACCCTGCATGGTCACTACTACTTGACCACTTACAACACCCTGACTCAAACAGTACAAGAAAATTAATCTTAAGATATTATGTCCTAGCCCATCTGATTACAATATCCTAAAAGAAACCATATATTTACACATCTACTCTCTAGCAAAATATAACATTCAATTACTTACATGGCACAAGTGAACTCTTTTCAGATGATCTTGACAAGTCTGATAAAAAAAATATAAAAAAGCAATCACAAAAATATTAGAAGTGTAGCAGGAAAATTATTACACCCTTCACATAATATGTTGTGTAAATAACTAAAATTCACAAACAAACTACAAAATACATAACTTTTAAAAAAGATCAGATGATGCTTGACTGTTAAATAAATAAATAAATAACTGCTGCATGACATATATTTAATGAACCTAAATAAAAAAAATATTGAGAAAATGTTTGACAGTCAGCTTGAAAAAAATATACTTACAAAGCCAAAGACTTGTGACAAGTGCTGTGGAGGCTTTGGGGTGCAGCAGCTACTGACACCGAAACAAAGGGGAGACAAAGAAAAAGCATCACTCAGTATCAGATAATGCATATATCTGTACAAACTGAATATGGCAAATCCAAGATGCAGGATGACTGCTAGACTGATCACTTACAACAATCGGATGACAATCTGAAAAAAGAAAGAAAAAATAATAAATATTTTCATTATTGAAAATAATTAAAATTTTACTTGAATGTGACTTATTTCTTCCCTGGTGTACATGCATGCATGTTTTACATTTATTGTAATTCTGTGTTATTAAAAAGCAGAATTATTATTATCATCATCATCTTCTCATAAGGCTTGTGAGAGTCTACTGTCTCTCGCTCGCTCTATCACACACGCTGAGAGAGAGAGAGAGAGAGAGCGCGTTCAGTGGGCGTTAGTGTCTCGCGCTCTCACTCAGGCAAATCGGTGAGACAACACTGCTTAAATGTGAAAATATGATTAATGATAACTGTAAAATGAATATATAGGCTAAACTAAAGTTACCTTAACCGACATTAATGTGAAACGAAAGGAGGTTTTCTCAATTCTAGCAGATCTGCGCAAATGACGTCATACAGATATAACGGCATTAACGGTAATTAACGGTGCTGAAGAGCGGGCCGTAGAAAATAAAGACGGAAAGACTCGTTTATGTGAACAGTAAGCTTGTGGTACATTTAAATGACAGTCCGTCGATTTTATACTTATGTACACAAAAAATACTTTACCTTAGGAAAGCTCTACCGTCAGGCGACGTCCACCCAGAGTCCGGCTGTGCGTGCGCGTGATGTGACGACCGCAGCTTATATAACCTCTGGTTCTTTCGCGGGCTTTGCACGTGAGGTGTAAAATAGTCAAAGTTACATTTATATCTATTTTATTTATTTATTTTTTTATTTTTTTTAATCATATGAGATGTACATTTAAGTCATTAGCTCGTTATATTTTCCCTGGCAAAAAATAAATAAATAAATAAATAAAAACACACACACATATATATGTAAAGCCCATCTATGACAAGTAATGACTTACTCTACTCAAATCATCCATATAATCGTCATTTATTAACAGCTCGACAGAAGTTCTAAAACAGATACATAAATAGGCTTGGTTGGTAGCAAGCTGAAACCAAAATGATTCAACACCCCCCAATATGTCAGGTGCAAACGTGCAATATTTACATGCTGTCTGCACAAGATATTTTAAGGCACATGATTATACAAAATATCCTGCATAAAAAATGTTACATCCGACAACAAATAAAACAAAACTTATTTACCTCCAAAAAGAGAAATCACAGCCACCCATTTGGCATTCAGCACATTCCTTCAAAGCCAATGCCATGCCATTCATAAAGGACGTGAGGCTAAAAACACCGTACTCACCCAGTTCTAGAATGACCCATATATATATATATATATATATATATATATATATATATATATATATATATATATATATATTTACAGTTATTAATATAGTTTCACTCACTGATTTCAGATGGCAGCAGAGGATCACTTATTGACTCATTCTACCCAGCTTAAGTTTTGCTGTGGGACTTTTATTTGGACATAATAAAATCACTATTATAACATCTGAAATCATATTTTGTAAAAGTTTACCACTTCTTATGATGTATCAGTTTTTGCAATCACACACAATCGGAAAGTTTTGATTTAGATGAAGAGAACATTTTTAAATTATAAGCAAATCCATTTGAGGTCAGCCTAAAAATTAATATAAATATAAATAAAAATTAAAATAAAATTGAATAAATAACTTTGACAGGCAAAAGGTTTGACAACTCTACAGCGTTTTGTTTAAAAATATATTTGTAATTTTATAATTCAGCCTAATTGATTGATTGTGTGTGTACAGGTTTAACCTCCATTGTGGGGACCAAATATTCACACAAGGAGTAAAACCTGAATTTTTGTCATTTTAGGACTGACACTTGTGGCCCACAGTCGGGCTGAATGTGGCTAAATGCGCCGTTTCTCAACCAGAATTGGGCCAGATCCACAGATCCAAAACCTAACCAAATCTGGCAACCATTACTGGGCCGGATCTGGCTCACTTCTGGCAAGCCGCTGCCAGCACACAGCCGAGTGAGCCGACACTCAGCCGCATTCGGCCCGATTCCGCTGGCTACCTGGGATGTGTGTAAGAGTCCAATACAATTATAAAGTAATTATTTCATCACTAATAAATCTTTCAATGAGTAAAACTGGCTGTGTCTATAGTATTATAGACTACACAACATTATTATATTATTTTCAAATTAATTTTTAAATGATTATTTATTTAAATTATTGTCCCTGGACCAGTAGGGTACTCTTGTAATAAAGTAGCGGTGGCTGGGGCAGATATTAAGTATCAATTCTGCTTAAAAAGAAGCAATCTAATCCTGTTTACATGAAATAAGCCTGCTCCAGAGCAGGTTTAAGTTTACAGACCTGTTGCTATGACAGCAAGTCCAGGATGAGCTTCGAAGAACCAAATGATCCAAGATCAAGCGAAATCGGCAACAATCAAATCCAGCTAACTGAGTTAGCGACGTACGAAGAACGGACCCCTGGTGAGTGTCGTTGGTGGTGACTGTGATTCCCTGACAATATGTATATATTTTGACAAATATAATATAGGCTATATGTAAGTATGTCTGAAGAATAAATTAATTACAATAATGTTATTTATAACCAATACATTTCTTGTGGACCCCGTAACACCCCTTTACGACACCATGTGGGCTCTCGACCCCCATTTTGAAAACCCTGGCTTCAGAAGACTGGGCATATAGTGCATACGTTACATTGAGCTCTTTTATAATGCTTTTTATGGCCTTTTGGTGGGTTTTAGTGACTGAAAGCCTGTGGTCACAATATGCTTTTACTGTATGGAAACGAGTGTGTTTTGTTTTGTTTTTTTGTTTTTGTGTTTTGTTTTGTTTGTTTTTGTTCTTTTTTATTTTTATTAATTATTTTTTATTTATTAATTATTTTTTATTTATATAAAAATTATTTTTTTATTTATTAATGTGTTGCTCTTTGTTTTTTTCTTTGGTTTTGTCTCAGTTTTTGTTGTTGTTTTTGTTTGTTTGTTTGTTTGTTTTTTCTTTGTTTTCTTAAAATTTAGTTTCAGTTATTGTTGTTGTTTTTTCTTTGTTTTCTATTTTGTTTTGTTTTAGTTTTTTATTTGTTTCAGTTTTTTGTTTTGTTTCGTATTTTGTTCTTTGTTTGTTTTTGTTGTTTTGTTTCAGTTGTTGTTGTTGTTTTGACATTAAATATCTTCTTTTGTGTTTTATGTATGAAAGTACTGATTTGGAATAACATGAGTCTGAATATTTTTTTATTTTTATTTATTTTTTTTTTTTTTTTATTGAATAAAGTAAACTATCCCTGTATTAATTTCTGGCCTACATGTTTTGGAAGTTTTCCTCTGTGTATACATCCTTACAAGAACAATTTTAGCTGTATTATTTGTGTCCCCTTCAAAAACTGCTCTTGAGAAATTTTATGTATATTGTCCCTACTGTTAGAAATTTACGCCCCTGGACACACTACGGTTTAAACGAGACACTGTGTATGCATTCAGGACACAGATACGAGGATCTTCATATGGATCACTCTGTGCTCCTGAGTTAAAGACGAGAGCAGAATGACAGTGAATATCAAGCTGGGAAAGTTCAAAGCTCTGTTTGTCACGCGCACACACATCTGGTACAGCGGAGAGTGAAATCTTTCATGGCCTTCACCAGAGTTTGTTGACAAAATGAGTCACATGGAAAACTACTACTATTAGTGTAGCAGGGAGACTAAGGCGTTATTTTAATGACAAATGTCGAAAGTGCACCAACTTACTTGGGCTAGTCAGAATGACAAAAGACGGTTAACAGTCGTCAGCTCTAGTGGTGCAAATGGTAAAATGTGAGTTGTAGCTTTTTTGACGCGAACGACACGGGTTCGAGCCCGCCTTTTGCCGAACTTTTTTTCTCCCTTTTCAAATCTCATATTGCATCAGAAAGGCATTTATTTTAAATAAAAATAAAGGAAATAATAAAAAAGTTGAAAATAATATCGGGTAGGGTTAGGGTAGGTGTAGGGAGGGCTTTA
>JALXFT010002492.1:50000-156579 GCA_023376895.1 Aspiorhynchus laticeps | reverse complement strand
TAATTGTGGAGCTAATAAGAGTGATTCTCACTTCTATTCTGAAGCCAGACACAATGAACCCCGACAGCTCTACTCTGCACAGGTGTGAAGTGTTGCTATGCAGAACTATTGTTGCATTATCACATTTACCTCTGCAACGATGTGTGGAAATAAAGCTGAACCAGGAGCATTTGGTATATTTATTACCCTAAAGCTGTTGTGAAGATTACCCTAAATTACATTTGACTATTTTTCTCTTAAATGTTACATTAAGCAGGGAGAAACCCCCCTGCTCTCCCCCCCACTCACCATCATGAACAGCACTGTGACTGCAGTGGAGTCATTCAGGTTCATGGGCACCACCATCTCCCAGGACCTGAAGTGGGACAATCACATAGTCTCTATTGTGAAAAAGGCCCAGCTGAGGTTGTACTTCCTTCGCCAGCTGAGGAAGTTTAACCTGCCACAGGAGCTGCTGAAACAGTTCTACTCTGCCATCATTGAATCCGTCCTCTGCACATCAATAACTGTCTGGTTCAGCTCAGCTACCAAATCTGACCTCAGAAGACTACGGAGGGTAGTCCGGACTGCTGAGCGAATCATTGGTACAACCCTCCCTACTCTCCAAGAACTGTACTTATCCAGAGTTAGCAAAAGGGCTGGCAAAATCACTCTGGACCCTCACATCTAGCACACTCCCTCTTTGAACTGTTACCGCTACAGAGCTCTGAGCACCAGAACGACCAGACACAGGAACAGTTTCTTCCCTCAGGCAGTCCATCTCATGAACACCTGACATTAACGTGGAACACACAACACTATTATACAACTATTTATTCACCACACATACATTTATAATATTTTTTATTTTATTTTTTTCCATTTCAAATTTGCACGTCAGACCTGTACACACATGATTGTCTGTATTGCATAGTGTTTTTTGCTATTTTGTACATTGCCTATTTGTATATTGTTCTTTTGTTGTCTGTGTCCTGTCCCGTTGCTGTCATTCTATTGCACTGTGGAGCTTTGTATTCCTCGTATGTGTAAACATACCTGGCCAATAAAGCTCATTCTGATTCTGATTCTGATTCTGATTTGCTGTTCTGCAGCTAAATAGTTTTAGACCATTAGTTTTTTGTTTTCTCATGTGTTGAGTGGTATATGAGACATCATCATGAATACATTCTTTTCAAAGTGAGTGCATGGCATATATGTACTTCAAAATGCCTTCAGATATTTTGCTGTAAACTCAGAAAAGGAAGCACAGCAACCATTTAAGCTAGTACACGATGAATCAACACTGAGCCAACAAAGTTATCCGATTCCATCAGGAATGTTTTCTGATTGTAATGATTGAAAACCATGTACGATTTGTATGTACAATGGTACAACCATTGTAGTGATTGTAAATCATGTACGATTTACAATCACTTTTGCATTAGGCAGAAGCTACAGTGGTGAAAGCAAATGAGCAGCGGTTCACTGGAAACAGAAGACTTCTCACCACCATTGTTAGGCTTTATATCTAATTCATCAGGTGAACTCCAGACTGCATCAAAAATAGATTATTTATTTATTTCTAAAAAATAATCAGGATGATAAACAAACAAAACTGAAAAAAAAGATTAGTACAACCCCAAATCAGAAAAAGTTGGGACAGTATGGAAAACGCAAATAAAAAAAGAAAGTAGTGATTTCTAAATTTACTTTGACTTGTATTTCATTGCAGACAATATGAACACAAAATATTTCATGTTTTGTCTGGTCAACTTCATGTCATTTGTAAATATACATCCTTTCCTGTCATTCAGACCTGCAACACATTCCAAAAAAAGTTGGGACAGTAAAGCATTTACCACTTTGTAATGTTGCCATTCCTTTTCACAACACTTAAAAGACGTTTAGGGACTGAAGACACCAAGTGATGAAGTGTTTCAGGTGCAATTTTGTCCCAACGAACACACACTGTGAACACACACCGTGAACACACACCCAGAGCAGTGGGCAGCCATATTGCTGCAGCGCCCGGGGAGCAGTTGGGGGTTTGGTGTCTTGCTCAAGGGTCTCACCTCAGTCATGGTATTGAAGGTGGAAGAGAGCGCTGGTTATTCACTCCAAAATCAAAATGGTTTGATAATTGAGACTGTTTAGGTTTTTGGGGGATTAAAAAATTAGAGAATTTCTATCATTGTAGGGTGGTTGTGTCCACAAACTGTTAAGACACATTTATATGCAAATGAAGATATTTTTCATCCAATGTCTCCTTTAAAATTAAGATATTATAATCTTAATTCAAGTGATGAAAGATTTCTGAAGTCTGACAGTAATCAGTGTTGAGCACTACTGTAAGGTTAACCCGCCTGGTTAACGTTTAAAAATGATTAACAGTTGAAAACATTAGAAATTTAGAAAAGTAATCAAATGTAATCAGTTACATTACTTTAATAAAGTAATTGAAAAGTTACACTACTTATTACATTTTAAGTAGGGTAACTTGTAATCTGTAACCTATTACATTTCCAAAGTTACCTTCCCAACACTTGTTATACTGTAGAATAATACTACTTTGGATGATACTTTCAGTAGGCCTATTATGGAATAGAATCTGGAACTGAGATTCTAGTATATAATCTTTTCCACATTTTATGTGTTATTTCACCACAGCAAGTGTGATTTAAGTGTTTAAATCGAAGTCAGAGTATATAATTTACTAGTAGTAATAGTTTTAGTATTATAATAGGCCTATATAATGCTTCTGCCACATCCGGGAGGAGTGTTTATTTAGTGTACAACAATGACATCTAGTGTTTATGATGGGAATAACCAGATAATTCAAAAGTCGCGTGCTTGTGTGTAACAACATATATAGAATCTTTTCTACATTTTATTTGTGATGTTTCCACAACATAGATACATATACAGTCGTGGTCAGAATTATTGGCACCCTTGGTAAATATGATCAAAGAAGGCTGTGAAAATTAATCTGCATTGTTAATCCTTTTGATCTTTTATTAAAAAAAATCACAAAAAAATCGAACCTTTCATTGGATAATAAGAATTTAAAATGGGGGGGAAATATCATTATGAAATAAATGTTTTTCTCTAATACACATTGGCCACAATTAACGACACCGTTTTATTCAATACTTTTTGAAACCTTCATTTCCCAGTTTAACAGCTCTAAATGTTCTCCTATAATGCCTGATGAGGTTAGAGAACACCTGACAAGAGATCAGAGACCATTCCTTCATCCAGAATCTCTCCAGATCCTTCAGATTCACAGCTTCTTCTCTTCAGTTCACCTCACTCATTTTCTACAGGGTTCAGGTCAGAGGACTGGAATGACCATAGCAGAAGCTTGCTTTTGTGCTCAGTGACCTATTTTTGTGTTGTTTAAATAGGCACACATGGGGTACTTTTTTATCCCTGTGTTCACCAAACCCATCTTGAGTGTTTGCTGCTAAAAAGCTCATTTTTTAGTTTCATCTGATCATAGAAGCCAGTCCCATTTGAAGTTACAGTCATGTCTGATAACTGAATATGCTGGAGTTTGTTTTTGGATGAGCTAGGAGAATTTCTCTTGAAACCCTCCCAAATAACATGTGGTGATGTACGGGCTGTTTGACTTATTTTTTTTAAGGTTTTCTGACCCGAGACTCAACTATTTTCTGCAATTCTCCAGCTGTGGTCCTTGGAGAGTCTTTAGCCACTCAAACTCTCCTTCTCACCGTGCATTAGGACGATATAGACACACGTCCTCTTCCAGGCAGTTTCGTAACATTTTCTGTTGATTGGATATTCATAAATGGGAATTTTCACTGCTCTAGCTCTTTTCTTAAAGCCACTTCACTAATTTGTGAAGCTCAATTATCTTTTGCTGCACATCAGAAATATATTCTTTGGTTTTTCTCATTGTGATGGATGATTAAGGGAATTTGGGCTTTGTTTTCCCTCCTATTTATATTTCTGTGAAACAGGAAGCCATGGCTGGATAAATTAATGTTCATAATCACCCTGGAGTGCTCATAATTGTGAATATGAATGGGAATATACTTCAGAGATATTTTACTCATTAGAATTTCTAGGGGTGCCAATAATTGTGTCCAACGTGTATTTGAGAAAAACATTTATTTCATAAGGATATTTCCCCCCATTTTAAATTCTTATTATCCAATGAAAGGTTAGATTTTTGTGAATTTTTAAAATAAAAGATCAAAAGGATAAACAATGCAGATTAATTTTCACAGCCTTCTTTGATCATATTTACCAAGGGTGCCAATAATTCTGACCACGACTGTGTGTGTATATATATATATATATATATATATATCAGTATATACGTTTCTTAATTTGCATGTGTTGTGAGGATTTGCAGCGCGTTTCTTAATTTGCATGTGTTGTGAGGATTTGCAGCGCGTTTCTTAATTTGCATGTGTTGTGAGGATTTGCAGCGCGTTTCTTAATTTGCATGTGTTGTGAGGATTTGCAGTGCGTGTGCTGTCAAAATGATGAAGACGTTTTCTTAATTTGCTGGTGTTTTTTCTATTTGCATGTGTTTTCTGAAGTTGCAGCGCGTTGAGCTCTATCGGCCACCGTATTAAAAGATGAATATGAGACCAAACTACAGAATGTCACATTTTATTATTAGCCGTTTCAACACATACATATTTTACCAAATAAAAAGAACAGCACTTTTAGAGTTCATCCCACTCATTGATGTGAGCATAAGTATTGGGACAGTTGAACATAGGGCAGATATAAAAGATTAAAAGCTATTATTTAGTTGCAGATCCCTTGCGCACAATTACAGCAGTGAGTCTGTGACCCATAGACATCACCAGACTCTTGGTCTCATCCTTTGAAATACTTTTCCCAGCCTTTAATGCAGCCAATTCCAATTGCTGCTTGTTTTGGGGAGTTTGTGCCTTTACTCTCCTCTTCAGCTGGTGAAATTCATGTTCAATCAGATTTAAATCTGGAGATTGACTTGGGCAATCTAAGACTTTCCGTTTCTTTGCCCTTATAAATTCCTAGACTGAACTGGCAGGGTGTTTTGGGTCATTGTTCTGATGCAATATGAAGCACTGCCCAATGAATCTGGTGGCATTTTCTTGAATATTGGTACACTGTAACTGATTTTTGTAATATGTACAGTAAGATACTGTAAAATGTATATACAGTATTTTACTGTAAACTGCAAAGGATTATGGGAAAATATATGGTCACTACAGTAAACTACTGTAAATTTACAGTAAAACTGACCAATGGCAAGGGAGATTTATTTTGTTTGCTGTTTGGTGGAAGCAGCGGTAAACGGACAAAAGAGACAAGTT
Source organism: Aspiorhynchus laticeps (assembly GCA_023376895.1). Taxonomy (NCBI): domain Eukaryota; kingdom Metazoa; phylum Chordata; class Actinopteri; order Cypriniformes; family Cyprinidae; genus Aspiorhynchus; species Aspiorhynchus laticeps. The sequence continues at coordinate 151,264 of JALXFT010002492.1, read as the reverse complement.
GCACTGTTAACTGGACAAAAAGGTTAGTATATTATTTCTGTTTCTGTTTTATGCAAAACTGAGATATTTTAAGATGTTTTAACTTGTTAACAGCAAACTAACATTATTTATGGTGTCCTTTTTCATGTTGGGAGTTGGGGCCTTTTTTTCTGACTGATGGCTGGATTAACGCCGCCATAACGGTGATCGACTGGTGAGTAAATTAAGGTCACCTATATTAGTCAAAATAAACCTTAGTTAAACCGAGAAACACGTTTGTAGGTTCTGCTGCCCTTTAATGCAAGTTATTAATCTGGCGAGTCATTACTTAACCTCAGTGGTGTGAAGTAACGAATTACAAATACTCACGTTACAGTAATTAAGTAGTTTTTATCAGTAATTGTACTTTTTTGAGTAGTTTAAAAATTGTCTACTTTTACTTTTATTTGAGTATATTTTAAGTGATGTATCGGTACTTTTACTCCGCTATTTTCCTCCGTTTGTGGTCTTTACATGCTTATTTTAATTTTATTTTTATCCATCAACGTGATTGGATAGAGAGATAGTAATAGGTCTCGTGACTTTCGTCAAATTGTGCATAGAAAACTTTAACCGCAAGCTGCAGTTTATCATGGCTGCTGGAAGTGCATTCTCAAGCATCAATTCAGTCGCATCTTCCTCTAATACGTTAAGGTAAATTTCGTATTTCTGCTTACTAAATGATTTGTATATATGCTTGCCTATATTTCTACACGGCCTGAAATTTGGTGTGAGGTTGCGGGTATTGCGTACAGTGTTAACTCCTGCAAGTGCCACCAGGGCCGTCCCTGGCTGACGCGGGGCCCGGTGCGAGGTATGGAGTGGGGGCCCCCTTCCGTGCTTTTGCGATCGCGTTACGGGGGTGTTTGGATTCCGTTCGTCGCGGGGCGCGGGGCCCGGTGCGACCGCACCAGTTGCACCGCCCAAAGGACGGCCCTGAGTGCCACGTTCGGGACCTCTCACTCATGAGACGCGCGATCTGCGCGGCCTCGTCTCTCTCGCGCGCGTTATGCAGAAGTCACTTGGATACTTATCCACTTGCTTGTTGAACTTGTTGACTTTTGATGATTTTGAGCGCGTGATGCGCGCTGTAAAAAAAGTGTGTTGGAAACACTGTAAAATAATGTACTCAAATTGAGGACCAATCTGCACCTTATTGATGACCCGTGGCTTTAATATACTGCATCTGTGTTAGCGCGTGATGTAATAAAACTGCAGCTCGTTAATAAAGTTTTTTTTTATTTTTTTATCCATTTTATACAATCCGCCTTCATTTAGCAAGTGCACTCGCGCATAAACAGTTTTCAAGTTCAACACTTTTTGTTCCATTCAGTTGTGGGTGCTGCTGATTCACCGAGACGCCGCGGCTCAGCGCTAATGGTGTTTGTATTTGCACTGTTGTAAACATTAATATTTTATGTGCAACAACAGCATGCTGTCTCAGTGGCCTTACACATGATTTTAAATCTATTTTTTCAAACTTTATTATTTAAATGGGATGATTGTACTGAGTGTAACGCGTGTAGTTTAAATATATACGAGCTTCACAGTTCTTACCACGCGCTGGCTCGTGGGTTCTTGGCTTTGTTGCAAGGAGGACACCGACAGGGAGCTCGGCAGATCATAACACTTGATTTATTAAACATAAAGAAGTGAACATCAAGATTAGCCACATCTGATTACACAGTGCGCGTCCTCTCTCTCTCTCTCTCTCTCTCTCTCTCTCTCTGCGCTCTCACGACGCGGGTCTCTGTTCTCGCAATATTACCTCTAGATATTATTTAAAGTTATAGAACATTAATTTTAACCTTAAATTTCACTCCCTACATGAGAATAACTTTTGATATTTTCTTCAACTGAATACTGTTTCCACGCTGTTTTGATGTATTTTAAAGGGTTGGCAGTCAAAATTAAAACTGCTGGATGATAGATATTCTTCATTCTTTATGACAAACAAGATAATGTGAATTACAGAATGTACAACGTTTTTTAAATGTATAAATTGCATGTGTTCAGCGTTTATTATTATGAGGGGTAGAATCCACAGCTCAGTACTCACTACTCAATACTCAAGAGTACTTTTAAATAGGCTACTCTTTTACTCAAGTAGTTTTTTGGACAAGTACTTTTACTCTACTCACACTACATTTTTTGGGAGGTAATGGTACTTTTACTTGAGTATATTTTTTCAGTACTCTTTCCACCACTGCTTAACCTTAACAAGGAACTAACGTGAAATAACGTTACTGAGGTAAAGTGCGTAAGGCAACACCACTGTTTCAGTGGAGATTTTAAAGGGGTGGTTGATTGCGATTTCACTTTTTTAACATTAGTTAGTGTGTAATGTTGCTGTTTGAGCATAAACAATATCTGCAGAGTTGCGGCGCTGAAAGTTCAATGCAAACGGCGATATCGTCTTTTAAAATTCTGGCAGTTTATTGCCTACAAATACGACAGGTAAGGGACTACAACGGGTTACTTCCCGGGTCTGATACATCACAGACCCAGATAAACCCCGCCCCCGGGAACACGCAGCAAAGGGGGCGAGGCCATGCTGCTGCTTTAGAGAAGAGGAAGAGAAAACTAGGGATGTACGTAAAAATCTATTCATATGAATCGCGATTCTGTCTTCTAACGATCAGGGCCGTCCTTTGGGCGGTGCAACTGGTGCGGTCGCACCGGGCCCCGCGCCCCGCGGCGAACGGAATCCAAAACACCCCCCCCCCCCCCCGTAACGCGATCGCAAACGGACCGAGGGGGGCCCCACTCCATACCCTCGCACTGGGCCCCGCGTCAGCCAGGGACGGCCCTGCTAACGATTCTAATGGATTCAAAATCATTAAAGCAGCGGTTCTTAATACTGTTACTCTGTTGCCCTGCTCTGCAGCTCTCTCTCTCTCTCTCTCTCTCTCTCTCTCTCTCTCTCTCTCTCATTCAGATCGTCAGATCAGCTCCAACAAACTGTTCCAATTATACACTTATTTTCACACAGCAATGAGAAGCATTATAAATGGACACACGTGCGGTTGCTGTGCTGTATTAAAGCTTTAATCAGGATAAAACCGTATATTAAAAGCTAACAGAAGCAGTAGCACTTACAAATAGCAGCGTATTTAAAAGTATGAGACAACAACAACCAAACATACCATTAAGAGCCGTGCTTGCACAGGTTCTGCACGATCCTCTTCACTAATATCCTCTGGGTCTCAATCGGGCTCAAATTGATAAGCATTATAGACAACGCCACTGTTTACAATTCAACCGGAGCGCATGCCACTGAGGAGAGGGGCGGGACGTTCAGACGTGCAGTAGAGGCGGTTTAGCCAATCACAACACACTGAGCAAAGCTAACCAATCTCAGCCCATCGAGGGAGGGGCTTCATAAACCAGGAAATAAATCGAGGCGTTTGTCAGAGAAGGGACAGAGAGGTGTGGAATAAAGGTAAATTATGTGAAAAATAATGTGTTTTAAAAAAAAACAAGCATGAACACATGCTAGACTGCACCCCATAAACACAATCAAGCCTAGAAAAAAAACAGTCAACCACCCCTTTAAACAGTTTTTCAAGTAAGTTACTTCTTTTGTTTGTTCTTTTCAAGTTTCTAGTCTAAATGTCGTCTGCAACGTCGGAGGTGTATTTTGGAGCCTTTTCTTGTGAATGCCATCGATGATAACATCAACTGGTAAGTTAATAATGTCAGTTAGCTGAAGTTAACGATCACAGAGAAGCATAATATATTTTGTACACTGCCTCTTTATCACAAGTGTAATTCTCTTCAAATGCTATTTAAGTTAGAAACGTGTGTATCAATGTTGTATGTAACTTTAGAGACGGTCCCTAAATTCAGTGAGAGACGTAAAATAAAACCGCGGGCTAACATGAAATACTGAGGCAAACTGAGATAAGAAATACCACTGTAAAGTACATCTTTTGTATTTTATTTTCAAGTTTGTGGTCTTGTGGTCATGTCTTCTGCATCGGAGGAGTATTGGAGTGTGTTCCTGTGATTGCCGTCGTAACAACAGGTGAGCTTTCATCAACTGAACTAATGTGTGTTACTAAAGTAGCCAAATTAGCCACTGGCTGCTGTTCTCCACTAGCAATATATTAATATAGTAAGTTATGCTAATAAATATTAAAAATGTGGTAACACTTTACAATAAGGTTCATTAGTTAACATTAACGTTAGTTAAAAACATTAGTAAACATGAACTAAGAATGAACAATACTTCTACAGCATTTATTAATCTTAGTTAATGTTAATTTCAGTATTTACTAATGCATTATTAAAATCACAAGTTGTGTTTGTTAACATTAGTTAATGCACTGTGAACTAACATGAATAAACAACAACTGTATTTTCATTAACTAACATTAACAAAGATTAATATATAGTGTAATAAATGCACTGTTCATTGTTTGTTCATATTAGTTAATACATTAACTAATGTTTACAAATGACACCTTATTGTAAAGTGTTACCAAAAATGTTTGTATTACTGTATGGTAGTTTTCTTTTTCTGATCATAAACTATAGTAACACTAAAAGGGTGTTGTGACTCTGTCTGTTACAGGAGATTTCTCCAAGCAAAAACAGGATCCTGAATACGAGGGCAGAATCATTATACAGCCAGCTGACCATTTTACAGAAATGCAGTTATATTGTATTTAAAGTAGGGAGCACGGGGCACAACCTAACGCTGTTTGACTTTCTTACTTTGTGTAAATCCACGTTGGGTTCGTAATTTTTTTATACACTTTCATATTACACATTTGTTTAGTACAAATATGTTGTGTTGTTTCATAATTATAATGTATATGTTTTTCATGACAGCATGCCCCGTAGGTGGGGTACATTGTAACATGTGAGGGGCACGTTGTAACATAACCATATGACAGCTTAAAATGTTATCGGATCTAATGAAAAAAATATACAAGACAAACTAAAATATTTTGTCAATAAAATAAAATCATGAACTTTTTCAAATAAAATAATGGTGCTTTTTTAAGAATTAAAACTAATCTAATTTTGGAGTTTGACAATGAACACATTGCAACCATGCTTGGGACGGCCCTGATCGCAACACATAGCTACGTATACAGTGTAGTTCAAAACAGAGTGTGCAAATGAAGAAACACATTCAGAAATGATACACCCCCCTCCCTCCATACACATCTATCATAGGACACAGGACACGAGACACATAAACGAGCCAAAATGCTTTACATTTCTTGAAATAATAATTTCTGAACATTAAACATCGATCGACAGTCTTTATTCACCTGCTTCTTGTGGCTTCTCATTAAAACTCATAAAAGTAAATGGTGTAAATTGCATCACTAATGTCATAGAATAGCATAGTTTAATAATAGCAGGGCACATTGTAACGCAGTGTTAAAACGTTCCCCATCTGTGCAACTGGAATTTAAAACTGGTTAGTGTCTTCTGTTAGTTAGCGAAGCATTATAAAACTATCTAAACTGATAAATAACAGATTGGAGATTAAAATAATAGCAGATTTGTCTCATTTTAAATGAATACTTAAAACTGAGATGACCAAATTTACTTCAGCCAGAAATTTACTTCTACTTTGGTAGATTAAATATTCAGCGACATCTTCAAAAGAGTTTTGAATTTTGGTGCTCTTTATTCTCTATATAGTGTTGATATGGCTGCTAGTAAATACTGTAAATTTGGTTATGCTGGCATGTGTGGAAATATTTAAACCATGTGTGTTACAACTAACCCCGCTTCCCTACACATTTTATTACATTTACATTTATGCATTTAGCAGACGCTTTTATCCAAAGCGACTTACATTGCATTCAAGTTACAGTTTTTACATTTTATCAGCTCTTGCTTTCCCTGGGAATCGAACCCATGATCTTGGCGTTGCTAGCGCCATGCTCTACTATTTGAGCTACAGGAAAGCCTGTAGCTCAATTAAGTTAAGCTTATTAATAACTTATTAAGTTATTCAAACAGGGGCGGCGCTAGGGGTGGGCTAAGGGGGCTGAAGCCCCGAATGTTTTTATTACCATGTCTTGTGCGCATCAAGATCGAGTTTTCATGCGCATTAAAATTATTTCTATTAAATCAGCACTTAAACAGCAAAATGCAGCTGCTTCAGGTATCTTTAACTTACTGTAGCCTATAAATTCATAATACCGATATCCCCATCTGACAAAATTAGATTACTGTTACTGTATAGCAACAAATATAGATTTTTAATCATAGTATTATAAGCACAGATTTTCTTTGACACACACACATTTAGAATTACTAGATTATATGAACAGATTGGTTAGCATTTAATATGATCTGTGGCAGACAGGTGAGTGTCAGGGCAACAAAATTCAATAAACAAGAAGTTAATATTAAGTGATTTAAATCGTGAAGAAAATATTGTCTTTTTGCTCTATTTCACAAAAATGGTTCTAAACAAACCCATGTTGTGCGTCTCTGCACACAACAGTGTTTCATTACTGAAATAATTTACCTTTTTTGAATGCCTTGAATCAGTGATTCACTGATCCATTCATAAAAACAGTTTCTTTATTCCTGAATGAATCGGCAGTTTTTAATGAATTGATTGAATAAATGACTCAATGACTCAGTCATTAAGACAGCGGCTTGCTGCCACCTACTGGTCATTTTAGTCTCGTTTTTAAAAGTATTCTATTTTTCTATCATTACATATTTTTGTGTATATATTTAAAACATTAATTTCATAATATTATTTATGCAATTTGTAAGTGCAAATTATAAATAATTATACTTGTCACTTTAAAAAAAAATTAAGCCACTTGGCCAATGTAACTTTTCAGCATAGCCTGTTTTATTTGACTTGTATCCCGTGTTTTCTGATACATAAATGAATGTCTCTGGGCTAAGCCCTGGATATCCACTCACCCTAGAACCGCCCCTGGAATCAAACCCATTAATTCAGCATTCTACCACGTTGCTCTACAGATTGAGAATGCATTGTAAAAAATAGAGCTTTAATAATTTGAATGTTGTGGATTATCAACTAATTGTGTACCTTCCCTTGTAGGTGTGTTCAGATGTAGTATATAATGTTTTTATTAACATCAAAGTGCATACAGCACCAAGTTTGACAGTTGAGGTAAATTCTGTAAACTGTAATAATGCTTTTTTTCTTTTCTTTTCTTGTGCTTGCAGGTTCATTCAGACGGTCAATCTTTGTGGCACCAAATGCATTGAAAGTCACAGATCAGCTGGAATTCTGGAAAGAGGGTGCAAAGAAAAAAGATCTGCCTGAATCCCATCCTGCTGTTTCTCATCGGAGAGCTTGTCAACTTTGACTGTGAAAATTACTGAAATTTAACACAACTCAAACTAATTTTTACTGTATTATTTCATTTTACTAACACTACCAGTCAAAAGTTTTTGAACAGGAAGATTTTGAATGTTTTTAAAGAAGCCTCTTCTGCTCACCAAGCCTACATTTATTTGATCCAAAGTACAGCAAAACTATTTTGAATTGTTTTTACTATTTAAAATAAATGTTTTCTATCTGAATATATTTTAAAATGTAATTTATTCCTGTAATCAAAGCTGAATTTTTAACATCATTACTCCAGTCTTCAGTGTCACATGATCCTTTAGAAATCATTATAATATTCTGATTTGCTGTTAAAAAAACTACTACTATTATTATTATGTTGAAAACATAATTTCTTCAAATTTTCACATTTTTTCAGGTTTTCCTAATGAATAGAAAGTTCAGAAGAACAGCATCTATCTGAAATGGAAATCTTTTGTAACATTATAAATGTCTTCACCTTCACTTTTGATCAATTTAAACCATCCTTGCTAAATAAAAGTAGTAATTTCCATAACAACCCCCAATGTATAATGTTACAAAATCTTTTTATTTCAGATAAATGTTGATCTTTGGATCTTTCTATTCATCAAAGTATCCTGAAAAACACTAATTATTGTCAGACTTTCGAAATCCTTCATCAATTGAATTACAGTTTTTTTCAATTGCTAAAAAGCTAGTTGTCTTTGGAATAATTATTCAATTTCATAATAAATATTCTGCTAAGATTTTATATCTCAATATAATTCCTGCAGAAATGGACGGAGTTTGCCATCATTCTGATTTGAATGTGCTTTTATCAGTTTTGAAAGCAGTTTGTTAGCATTTGAAAAATGTGCTGAAAATGTACAGTGTTTTTCAGGTTGTGGAGTATGAATGACAAAAGAGTTTGTGGATTTTGAAAAATGTGGTCATTGCATGCATTTTGTCTGAAAGCAATGAAACATGATTCACAGTTTGGTCCGCATAGACTTCTGTATCGCTGAATATGTGAACAGTTTTGAAAATGTGGCTTGTATTGAACAATGCTGGTTAGCAATTGAAAAAAAACTAAGATTATACAGTTTTTTTTACAATCATTTTTGCACTAATAATAACAGAACCTTCATGTCATTTTTCAAAACTCTAGGTTCAAGGTTCTTTATTATTTGTCACATACACAATCATACAGGGTATAATCAGTAGTGAAATGTAGGTCAGGGCGGGTCCGCTCAATGGACAGTGCAAAAAAATAAAATAAAAAAAGAAACATAACAAAAGAGAATATATATAAATATAGGTAAGAGTAAGATAAGAAAAAAATAAAATAAGGAGTAGAATGTGCAATGAAATAAAATAAAAATGTGCAATATAGTCTACTGTGGATTTAATAAATATTAATATAAACAGGGATGTGCAAGTGGAATGTGCAAAACAGGTTGTACCGGGTATGTACACATAACAGCAATGCGGATGATGGAGAATAATGAATGTTTTTACAGTTTATTAAATTGAGTCCTGTAGATGTTATGAGGCTGAGTTTAGGAGCCTGATGGCCTGAGGGAAGAAGCTCCTCCTCAGTCTCTCAGTTTTTGCCATCATGCTGCTGAAGCGCTTGCCAGATGGCAGCAGAGTGAAAAGACGGTTACCGGGGTGATTTGAGTCCTTGATTATTTTTTCAGCTCTGCTTTTGCAGCGTTTGAGGTAGATGTCCTGCAGAGAGGGGAGGGCAGACCCAGAAATGCGCTCAGCTAAGCGCACGACTCTCTGCAGAGCTTTGCAGTCCTGATTGGTGGCGTTACTATACCACACTGAAATTCACAATACACTTTCTATGGCCCCTGAATAGAAAGTTTTCAGGATTGCTGGTGAGACCCTAAATTTCCTCAGCTGTCGCAGATGGTACAGTCTTTGCCTGGCTTTCTTGACCTGTGTTTGAATGTGTGCAGTCCAAGTCAGGTCCTCGGAGATGTTTACACCGAGGTACTTGAAGCTGCTCACCCTCTCCACAGGGGTCCCGCTGATCATAAGAGGAGTGTAGGGCCGCTGCTGTCTCTTCCTGAAGTCTACAATCAGCTCTTTAGTTTTGCTCACGTTCAGAGAGAGACAGTTGTCCTGGCACCATGATGTAAGTCTCTCTACCTCACCCAAGTATGCAGTCTCATCATTGTTGGAAATGAGGCCCAGAACCACAGTATCATCAGCAAATTTAACAATAGAAGTGGAGCTGTGAGAGGACACACAGTCGTGTGTGTAGAGAGAGTAGAGCAGGGGACTCAGGACACAGCCCTGCGGGGCTCCTACGTTTAGGGTGATGGAGTTGGAGGTGAACTGGCCCATTTTCACCACTTGTGGTCTGCCGGTGAGGAAGTCCTGAATCCAGTCACAGAGTGAAGTGTTTAGGCCGAGGTCTGAGAGTTTGACAGCTAGCTTGGTGGGGACTATAGTGTTGAAAGCTGAGCTATAGTCAATGAATAGCAGTCTGACATAGTTGCCATTTTTGCTGTCAATATGTGTGAGGGAAGAGTGCAGTACCTGAGAGATGGCATCATCAGTAGACCGATAGGCAAACTGGAGAGGGTCCAAAGTAGCAGGGATGGAGGAGCATATGTTTCTTTAAAAGTCTCTCAAAAACCTTCATGACTGTTGATGTGAGGGCAACTGGACGATAGTCATTCAGACAAGAGGGTTTACTGTTCTTAGGCACAGGGATGATGACAGATTTCTTGAATGAGGTGGGGACCACAGAGGTAGCAAGGGACTCATTAAAGATGGAAGTAAACAAACCAGCAAGCTGGTCGGCGCAGGACCTCAGAACGCGGCCAGTAATCCCATCAGGTCCGGCAGCTTTCCTGACGTTTACTCTCCTTAGTTCTCTCCGAACCTCGTTAATTCACACATAATTCACAACCGAAATCCATTTTTCAAAACACAACACTTTTTCCAAATGCTTGGATACAATACACATGAGCCAAAGATCTTTTGTTCATTGAACTGACACAACTTAACATCAAAGTATTACCATTTCAAAATGCAACTCACACATTACATCTGAATTGAGTGTTTATTCATTTCATTATCAATTGATACAACTGCTCAAAATGCTACGTAACTATTGCATTACTCTTGAAGCATAGTTTTTTTTAATGGAAAATGAAGAACAATATTAAATGTTTAGATTATGAAGGGGAAGCAACTGAGGACTGAGTATGTTCAGGTATGATTAGTTTCAAGATGCCTGTTGTTGGGAGAAAAAAAAATCATAAATCATATATCATCTATATCATTGTTATCAGTATTTGTTTTTCTTACAATAAATGCCTTTTTGGAGTGTGATAGAGCTGGAAGCTGATGAAAACCATTCATATTTTTGGACGAGGCAGGCTTTAACCTGAGATGGAGGAGAGGTTGAGAGCAGCCCAGAATGATGTTCGCTGGGGGGCCCAACCACCCCCCACTGAATGTGATTTTGAGGGGCCCCACAGCAAAATCAGTGCAAAGGGCCCAGAATTCCTAGCGACGGCACTGAGAGCAATCATGGTTTCAAGCCCATCCACAGTTTATCACCTTGTATTTACCCCCATACTCCTCTTTCCTTACTGTAACCTGACTGAGGAGTTTTTCTCCACATGGAGGAGGAAGGTTTTCAATAGGCCTCACAAACAAGCCTCTCTTCTCCAGGCCATAGATGATGCCTGCAATGACATCACAGGAGATCAATGTCAGGCCTGTTTTTGCCATGCAGGAAGATTTTTTTCCAAGATTTTAGCTAATGAAAACATCCATTATGATGTGGATGAGAACCTGTGGCCAAATCCACAAGACAGGGTTGAAAAAACATAGAAGAGCAGTGAGGAACTGTGACTTTTCTAATCTAATTATTTTTTATTCAAAGTTTTTTTTTTTTAACCTGTTACGAGTTGATTATTTCATCAATAATTTGTAAATGTTTAATTGGATTCACTGTGTTGCACAAAAGGAAAACAGCTATTCACAGCTGATAGAAAGTACTTGCATAATTATGAATCTCTAATGCACCTGTGTGAAACTCGTTTGCACAACTCTTCAATCAGCAATCAGTCCTCATCCCTCTACAAAAGATTCCACCTCTGTCCTGCTATTTACAAGTATGGGTCAAAGAGACCAAAGGCATGGAAAGAGAATAAAAGTCCATGGCAGGGGCCAGAGAAAGAGAAGTTTGCCTACATGGGGGAGGTGTTCCATTGTTGTAAAAGGAGAAAATACAGCTCAAGTTTCAAGTGAAATTCAGGAAACAATTATTGACCATGACATCAATCATATTTTGTCCTTTAGAGAGTTCTGAGTCCATTCTGAGTCGGAGCACTGTGGCATCTATTGCCAGGCATTTTTTCAAAATGACAACAGGTAAGTCACAATGTTATTGTATACCACTGTGTATTTCAGCTTTACTGTATTGCCTTGTTGGCAGAACAAACTTTGTCTACAGTAATGCAGATGTGTCATCAGTCCCATTTATGTGTTTGTCATAATGTCAATTTTGATATGCTTTGTTTGTATTTGTTATTGTAATGCATTGTTATACCTGTCAGACCTCTGTCGTGTATGTCTTGTGTTCCCGCCTCTTGTTTCCATATATGGTTTGTTTCCTGTCCTCGTTTCATGTCATTATTAGTTAATTCAGTTCCAGGTGTGTGTGTGTGTGTGTGTGTGTGTGATTTAGTTGCTAATTATCCAGTGTATTTAAGTCCTGTCTGTTGAGTTCCATGTCTTCTGGTCTACTTGTTATTCCTGGTGTTTCTGTGTGTCTGCATTGCCCTGTCTTACCTTGATGTCGTCATTAAAGACTATTATTTTGAAGTATCTCCTCGTCTCTCCCTGCTGTGTGCACCGTGACAGAAGACCAGACCAAACAGTAAGCGTCGTCCCTTCACCTCGTTTTGTTTTGTTCATTTTTTCATGTCTTTGGTTTGTTCCTGTGTTTTGTCTCTCGCGGCAAGCGGAGCCCTCGTGCCCACCGTTCGCGGGAGTTTACGCTGCCGTTCGCGGCTCTCCCATCCCGCGGTTCACGGGATTTCATGCGAGTTCACGCTGCCGTTCGCGGCTCAGCCATCCCGCCGTTCGCGGGAGTTCACGCCGCCGTTCGCGGATCAACCAGCCCACCGTTCGCAGGAGATGACGACGCCGCCGTCCACGGCTAACCCTATGCCCGCCTGCCAGATTGCCGCTGACTCAATGCCCGCCAGATTGCCGCTGACTCATGCTCGCTGGCCGTCGTTGGCGGGGAAAGCCAACTCACCACTTCATCAGTTCACGCCGCCGTCCGCGGCTCACCGATCCCGCCGTTCGCGGGAGATCACGCCGCCGACCGTGGGGAAAGCCAACCCACCATCGGTGGCTCCCTCTAGTTCGCGGGGAAGGCCCACCCGCTGTCCGCGGTCACTCGGCCTGCCGCCGGCTGTGGCTTCCTCCAGCCCGCCGGCCCCCGCCGTTGAGTGGTCAAGCCAGCCGGTTATGGTCTCGCCAGCCGGAAGTGGCCGTGATTTGACCAGACTGTGACCAAGGTCTTTTTAACATTGTTTCATGTGTTTAGCCCCGGAGGGCTCCTGATACCCCTGAGCTGCCCCATGGATTTTTTTTGGGGGGTACAAAGGTCCCGGCTGTAGAGGCCGGGCCGAGGGATGAGGCCACGGCCATCATGGACCACCTGCCTTGGCCTCCTGAGCTCCTGCTCCACCTTGGCCTCCGTCTGTCTGTTTCGCTCTGGAGGCCCCGTCTTGTGTATGTCTCTGTGTCGGTCCTGTGGGGTCTCCAGAGTGCCCCCCCCCCCCCTCCCTGGTAGTACTGTTACTGTCTACTTGTTATTCCTGGTGTTTCTGTGTGTCTGCATTGCCCTGTCTTACCTTGATGTCATTAAAGACTATTATTTTGAAGTATCTCCTCGTCTCTCCCTGCTGTGTGCACCGTGACAATACCATAGTTACATTTAACTCAAATAATTTGCTCTATAAATGATTTGAATTTTTTTTAAGAGAATACACTAATTTGTGGATGAAGCCAGCTTCAACCTCTGTAAAGTGGAAATGCGGGAGGAACATTTATTGGGCAGAGTGCCACTGTTGCAGTCAGAGGGGTGCCAATATCACCATGTGTGCTACCATCTCCAACGATTGAGTCCTTTGCCACATACAAACTATCAGTTCAATACAGAATGCCTCATCACATTTCTTGATGCACTAAATGAAAGACTGGTTTCACCTAAAGAGAGAGGGATGTTGATGGATTTGCCATGCAACGTGGTATTTCCATTGGTGCATTGCAACACTGTAAGAGAAAACATCCAATGTGAAGTTCTGAGTATTTCATTTTATTATTATTATTATTATTATTATTTTTTTTTTTTTTATATTACCACCCATAAGTTTCCTTTTTGTTTTACTATGTTCAACACTTGAGTTTGAATGGTGTAATTTCATATTGATCACTGTGTTTTGTATTTTGTTGTCCATTGTGTAATGATTGATTAAAATAATAAATTAACTTGACCACAAGTTGTGGTGTTTGGAAGTATTTGCTTATGTTGTGTGTTTTTAATGTTTTGTGAGTGTTGGAGAAATTTGCAAACAAAAATGAGTCATTTTGGCCATTGAGCTTCAGTTTCTGCCTGTGTTAACTGTTTTGAAAATGTGATGTCTTGGTGGACAAATGTATTTAAGTAATTGAGGAAAAACTGTAAATGAGTATTTTGAACCAATGCTTCTGCAAATGCAAGGCTTCTTTAAAGATATGAACGCATTATGCACAGTTTTGACCATTGGACAGCCTGTTACAAATGACTGTTTTGTGTCTAGAGTTTTGAAAAATGACATGAAGGTTCTGTTATTAGTGCAAAAATGATTGTAAAAAAAACTGTAATACTTAAATTTTAATGGGGACATTAGATGCAAAACTCACTTTTACATGGTGTTTGCATATAAATGTCTTAGCAGTGTGTGAACATAACCACCCTGCAATGATAAAAACCATTTACTTCAAACCTAAACAGTCTCAGTTATCCAGCCATTTTGATTTTCTGCTCAAGCCCCACCCATGACCACTGACGCGCTGTCCCGTATTTGCATATTTCTGCCCTCAGCTAGTTGTACACTGCCTGTCATTTTCCCACGCTCCAGCAGCTGTATCGCCAATGTCTCGTAAGCAATGCAGGTGTTTTGTAGTTGGATGTAGAAGAACATCCTGACATCAGAGCCACTGAAGACGCAGTAGATTAGTTTTTTTTAATGGTAATGCACCACCGAATACACCCAAATTCATTTATGTCTGTGCTTACTCCAGACTGCTTTTTGAATGAGGAACAATTCAAGGCAGGTTTTGCTATCAGTACCCACTGTTTGTGATCCAGCTGCACCTCCAGAAGAATTAAATCTCACACTTTATATTTTTTGGTTAGCGGCTATTTGCACTGTGTAAATAGCGATAGATGCCATTTACACTAAGTACAAGCTATAGATTCTATTTACACTAAGATATTTATTTATACTATTTATACTACTTATTGCAAATAGTGGCAATTATCTGCACCTCAGTAGTTTAATGCATTATAAAACAGTACGCAATAACGTATTGTGTAAATTATAGTTTTAATTCAAATTATTAAATGGATGCCACCTTATTGGGACAATAAAGCCCTCCCTACACGTACCCTGCCGATACTTTTTCAACTTTTTGAATATTTCCTTAATTTTTATTGAAAATAAATGCCTTTCCGATGCGATATGAGATTTGAAAAGGGAGAAAAAAGTTCGGCAAAAGGCGGGTTCGAGCTTGGGTCGATCGCATCAAAAAGTATGCGCCTTACCATCTACGCCACTGAAACTGATATTGTATGAGTGTCTTTTTTCAGTGTTGACTGTCCCAATCACTCGTTGGTGGTCGGAGTTGGTGTAAATAGCCTCTGCCAAAAAGGCGGGCTATTTGCACTTAGTGTAAATAGACACTCCATATTTGGCATGATTACTTGCAAATCATCTTTGTTCTTCCATGGAAGAGAGGGGCAGGGTGAGCAACAGCTCATTATGTTGCAGACATTTCATGAAGACCCTAAAGAATCATAAAAACTTGTGGAAAAGGGGCATCCGATGTCCCCTTTAAAGCATAGCTTCCACAAAATCAGACTTACTTTGAGATCAATCTGAGGTTAATTACATATTTAAAATCATGAAAAGAAAAAAAAAATTCAACTGCTTACACAAAATCTTTACTTGTCACACAATTTCTGAAAGCTGACACTCAAACAGCAGAACCACACACCAAATCTGCAAAACTATACACTAATGCTCAGCCATTGTTTTCAACTTCATAAAACACTTTTTGCAAAACACAACACACAATTCTCTATGTAACTCACAAAAATCTAGCATGAATTAATATGGCAAATGTGTTTGCAAATGTTTGCTTTTGAGATGTGTTTGTGATATTTTGAACGCAGTGCTTCATTTTGCAAGAGATGCGAGGCATTTCGCATTTTGTGTGTGCAGTTCTTGGATTTGTGTGTAAAGATTTGAAAAAAAAGAGGCAAAGTTTTGAAAATGTGTGTAAGCAGTTAAAAAAAAAAACTGTAATGGCTGATACTGATACTGTTTTTGAAATTAAATCCTTGCATATGACAGGAAACACTGGCAGCTAACGACGCTTTTGGAAAAAAGTTAATCTTAAAAAATAAAGAATATTCATAAACCCAAATTAAACAATTATCAAATAATCAATTCTGTGTCCTAAACTCCTGAAACATTGGTGTCTCATATTTTAGAGCAGTCAATGCAATCTGGGAAAGAAATCAATTAAGTGTGTGTGTGTGTGTGTGTACTTGTTTATGCTACATTGTGGGGACTCCACAAGGATGGTAAAACCAGAAATGTTTTGACATTGTGGGGACCATTCCAAATAATTAAAAACAGAATTTGGTTATCTGAAAGTGTAACAATCAGGGTGCGAACTACGGGGGAGCTAGGGGGAGCTCGGCTCCCCTTAATAAGACATGGGCTCCCCTGAAAATGTGATTTGTGAAATTTTGGGGGGTCTCGAAAAATATTGACAATGTGTTATTTTGAATGTGCAATTTCAGTTTTGTGTAATGTGATCATCGTGGATTATTATGTTTAAAATCGCAAAAATATCATTAGGCTAATTCATGCATGACGGCGATTTAAACCTAATTCACTCCATTTAAGATAACTATACATGCTATTCTTGTCATGAGCATCAAGGTGTGGGAGCGCTGCGGTGCTAATTCATTCCACTCATGTTTAGTACATTAACTCAAAAGATTCGTAGAAAAAAAATATAAACGTTGGATTCAACATTGGCCGTAGATCTGCGCGCGCAGTCCTTGAAATCCATTATGCAGTTAGCATCATATAGCCACCAAGGCAAAAAGAACACAAGGCAGTTTAATTGCACGACCGATTCACCTGCTGCAAGCCCCGTTACACCTCCCGCCGGGATGACAACGCAAGAAGTAAGCCATTGTAAGTCCACGCGCAAGCGCACGAACCCCCCCCCCCCCCGTAATAATAAAAAAAAGGTGGGCTCCCCCAAAGTCCACGGTATAGTTCGAACACTGGTAACAATGCAAACAGGTTTTCTGTAAGGGGTAGGGTTAGGGGACAGAAAATATAGTTTGGTCAGTATAGAAGTAATAGAAGTCTATAGAAAGTCCCCACAATTCACAGAAACAAACGTGCATGCGTGCGTGCGTGTGTGTGTGTGTGTGTGTGTGTGTGTGTGAGAGAAAATTCAGATAACCACCTTTGTAATCATTACATTTTCATAAGTAACTGTAATTTAATTACACATTTTTTTCTCAGTAACTGTAACTCATTACAATTACATTTATTCTGTAATTAAATTACATGTAAATTAAATTAAATTAAATGTAAAGTTACTCCCCAGCACCATAACACAGTGCTACAGGGAGACATCTTTGCAGTCGGCACACCTCATGTAACCTGGTGCAGTCCAAGATACTCATTGTGCCTTTTGATATTTACCCTCTGCTTTGTTCAGGGACTCATTATTCCATTTCTGTTCATCATATATCTGTGAAATTCAGTTTATGTTAAGAAATTCAATCCAAATAAAAAGCAGTCAGATGTGAGTGGATGCTTCTTATTTTGCTGATATATTGTTATACACGGTAGGCCTACTGTATTTCTCTATGAAATTCTAGATCATACAGAACAATAAAGAAACCATGCCCTCTAACCCATAGTTATCATATGCAACAAAACCACATTACAGCATTTGTTTGTACCTCTCCTAACACATAACCATAACCATAACCCACAAACACCTCAAACCACATGTGCTGCAGATTCAGGAAGGACAAACAAATCTGAGCAGTACAATTTGAGCACTATTAACAACAACAGCAACAATAATAATAATAAAAAAATCTATAAATATAATTGACAAAGCTTACTGCTAATTAGTTTACCAGATTTTGTTTTATTAGATTTTGATAGAAACACTACAGAATGGCATCTTGTTGAGAAGCTTTTCATTGTGTTCACAAGATGGCGCTAAAGTCTGTGCATTAGAGACCAGGATGACAGCAGATATTTGTTTGATTGGCTGCATGATTCGTAAGAAGTTGCCATGTGTGTGAGGAAACGAGAAGGTTTGGAATACACAGAAAAACCAATGTAGAGTTTAGGTCATGTATAAAATACCATTTCGAATGA
Organism: Aspiorhynchus laticeps; assembly: GCA_023376895.1. Taxonomy (NCBI): domain Eukaryota; kingdom Metazoa; phylum Chordata; class Actinopteri; order Cypriniformes; family Cyprinidae; genus Aspiorhynchus; species Aspiorhynchus laticeps. The sequence goes on along the minus strand of JALXFT010002492.1, from coordinate 133,198 downwards.
TTAGGCTATCTGATTAAGTTGTATAAAAATGAATACAAAAAAGTGGACCAAAAATAAGTAATCTGTCTGTCAGAATTGTATTGTTAGTCGACAAGGATAGAGTGAAATCTATTTATTAGTCTCTTGGGGGAGCTCTTTATCAGCCAACCAAAATAAACAACGGCTACTGTAGGGACTTTCTAGGCTAAAAAAAGCTTGTCTATTATGAGCGCCGCATTTGACCACATTTCTGTTGGTGATGTAACCATACAGCTACACACCCCTCCATCACTCCTTTGGGAACTTTAGGGGGTTATCAGTGTATTACCAACCAACCTGACACGATCTGTGTGGTCTGCTCGTGAAACAATGTCATATACTTTTACAATGAAATTATTTACAGTAAGAAAATCAGATTTGTATCGAACAACTTCATTGTCTCATAGATACTGCATAACAGAATTTTAGATAAAACTATATAATAAGTGTATTTACTGTATGACAAGGGGAGTCATGCTGAGGTAAATAGTGCAGAAATATCTAATATTAAAAAACTATATTATTTAAATTAGTTTTATTATTATTAAAAAATATTATAATTATATATATGCTCAGATCAGCTGAACAGAAGTCTGTTTTTATTTTTATTTTTTGGTTAAGTAGGTTAGAGTACTAAGTTCTCTGCTGTACTAATCAGGTCTGTTGTTAAAATTTCAACCCAATGGATTTCTTAGTTTCTTTATCACAGATAATTTTTGGGAAATTAACCCTTGAGTGATGACTCATTATTAAAGCAGGTCTTTTCAGATCCGCGTACAAACCTGTTTTCATTAGGCATGCCAAAAATGATGAGAATTTCCCCAAGTTTCCCTGTCATGTCATCCACAATATATCACCTCATAATTGTTATAAAATGCACTGATCCAGTGTCAATAAAACTGAATAATCATTGATCAGATTCAAAGTAAGTTCAGGGTTTAAAGTTCAGATATTTTGCCAGGGAGCGGCTGTTTTGCATTTGATCTGTCTCTCAGTTCTTTCCCTCCCCCACCATCACTGAGTCACAGGACTGTGAGCTTGGCTTTGGCTTGGCATCACCAACAAACTGGAGCAGAAAAGAAAGTGAAAGAGTGCCGGCTCGGTATTTTCCAGGGTGTGTTATTGTGTTTGGCATGTGATATTCAGCCACTGGTGGCGTGATTATACAATCATACCAAAAGAGGAGCGCGGGAAAACTCTTGAATGCTTTGTCAGGACCCAAGGAGACAAGAAAAAATGGATGATTCAAACACACACTCTTGCGTGACACAATAAAATGCTCAGTTGTCTTAAAGAAATAATTTACCCAAAAATGAAAATTCATCATTTATAAAATTCATATCAAATTAATCATCATCGATCATTTACTCACCCTCAAGTTACTCCAAACCTCTATGAATTAATTTCTTTAGCTGAACACAAAATATATATTTTGAAGAATTCTGATAACCAAACAGTTGCTGGCAGCCATTGACTTTAGTATGGGGAAAAATACTGTGGAAGTCAATGACTACCGGCAAGTGTTTGGTCTTTTGCGTTCAGCAGAAGAAAGAAACTCATACAGGTCTGGAACAACTTGAGGGTGAGTAAACGATGACAGAGTTTTCATTTTTAGGTCAGCTATCACTAACTTAGAGTGAGCTATTGTCTCATTTGTTTCGGTGGTTGTCTGTTGTTTAGTTTGTTTCTGTAGCATGTGTGGGCAAAACTAAAAAAAGTACCTAAACTGTCAGACGTTTCATAATATCCCAACACTCGAGAAAATGGCTGCCCTCACTCTTCCACGTGCTATAATATGTGCTGAAATTTCAATAATTAACATTTTAATATATTTCATTGAAAGCCAAATATTAGAACAATAAGTTTTATTATTATTATTTATTTTTTAATATGTTGCTCAACTTCCATTGAGCATTAAATCCTAATGTTCAGTATCTAGTTCAAAAGAGTTAAAAGTTATGCTTTCGTATTACAACAGAGGCATAGATCATTTAAAATCGTAAATGAAGTACTGCAATGTGCATTAAAGATCCAAAAGATATATAATCTGCATGTATGTCAGCAACAATTGGTTGGCGGTCATTTTGAGGCAGTAACTTGTAATGGAGGCCAAAATATCACTGTACCATTTTTTGCCAGCAGTATATTTTCCAATAGGGGGTGATAAAACATAACATCACAGTCGCGTATGCACCACGAGACAGACATAACCAGGCAGCAAGCAAAACAGACCTGCATTACCAAAAGAAGTACCGGGACTTTCCAAAATTAAATATCAATATCACAACCAAAAGATGAGCTATAAACATCACAGCATTCTGAATATTTAGGGGAAATTATTCCAGGTTGATGTATCACGACACCACAATAAACTAGAAAAAGGTGATGCAGAATATTAAATGGTGGAATGGTTTTAAAATGACTTAAAATAAAAAAAGAAACACTGAAAAACTCCAAAACATTTTTGTCACCCTGAGGATGTTGAAGGAAGGACACAATCTCAGTCTCCTTACTGAAGAGAACGGGTTTCATATGTGACAAGATCCTTTCACTATCACCTGAGCTTGGCAAATTTGTTTCATTTCATGTCACAAAATGGCCGGCAATCACAAAATGGCACAGATAATCTGGACTGGCAACCCGGGCATTTCATAAATCTCACGTGATTTCATGAAACCAATTGTGCATCTTCACTGTCATATAAAATTGTGCAAGCACTTAACACATTCATGGCCAGTGGCTTTGTTTTTTTGTTTGCGACTACCCCCCCAATCTTTTAATAATTTTATAGTATTCCTGTAAATCAGAAATAAGGTTTTCTCTTTCTGCCTTCCTGGTGTGTATAGATTTTTGGTTTGTGAAATGTTGGTATCTTTCATTTTTATGCATAAAAGTAATATAGATTCATTGTAAACTATAAGATTTGTTAGGTACTGAAATCTGTTCAAACAATATATTGGACCTGCTAACTCAATGCAATTATAATCTAAACCACATCATCATCAACATGCTTTCATGTTAGGCTATAGGAAAACAGATATAGATCTATAGACCACAGGTATGCATTAATGAAAAATAGTGACAGCAATTTTGAGGAAGGTAGACAGTGTCGCCATCGTTGTAAAGTGGAGACCATCTTTCATGTCTGTGCTGCTGGCAATAGGGGGTGATAAAACATAACATCACAATCCTGGATGCACCACGAGCCAGGCATAACCAAGCTAAACAGACTCGCACTACCAAAACAAGAACAACAGGTACTTTCCTAAAACTAAAGGCGCTCTATACAGCAGCACTCTGAATATTTAAGGGAAATTATTCCAAGGTGATGTATCACGACAACAAACTAGTAAGAAGTGAAAGAGAATATTAAATGGTGCTATTGTTTTAAATTGACTTTAGGAAGTAAAAAAGAATTAAGCATTGAAAGACTGCAAAACTGTTTTGTCATTCTCAGGATGTGAAATGAAAGAATATGTGCATGTATGCACACTGTCACTCTCCTTGCTGAAGAGATAGGCTACTGTGATTTGTGATGAGACCCTTTCACTCCAGCTTCCCATTTTTTATTATTTCAGGTCACAAAATGGCCGGAAATCACAAAATGGCGCAGATAATCTGGACTGGCAACCTGGGCATTTCATGAAAGTCACGTGGTTTCACAAAACCAATTGTGCACCTTCACTGGCATGTAAAATTGTGCAAGCACTTAACACATTCATGTCTTTGTTTTGTTTTCGAGAAAAACAACCCCCCCCCCCCCCCCCTCAATCATTTTATAGCATCCCTGCGTTAAGCGAGAGACTACTATCTCAACTCTCTGCCTTTCTGGTGTATAAAGCGAAATATCTTTTAATTGTGAAAAGGTGGTCTCTCTGCTTTTTCTTGATTTCTATGCAACACAGTATAGATTCCATTTCAAGCATGCCTTTTCACAGTAAACCTTGTTAGCTACCAAAATCTACTCAAAGAATTGGACCTGCTATCACAATGCAAAGTTAATCTAAATCAATATTTATCACCATAGCAACATGTTTTTTTGTTATAGTTAGGGTTAATAGGAAAATAAATATATGTGGTATATTATGCATCATTTCAAAATGGTGGCAGCCATATTGAGGCATCTAGACCGCGGGCAGAGTTATAAAATGGAGACCAGATCTTGTCATATCTGTCCCGCTGGCATTAGTGGGTGGGGAAACACGGCATGAGCCAGGTACAACCAGGCACCAAGCCAAACACACAAATGTGTAACCAGGTGAAACAACTATAGGGACTTTCCAGTTAAACAGGGTTTGCTTGTTTGGTAGTTGATCTTATGATATAACCACACAGCCCAAAATAACAATCAAATGTGTGCATGTCAAAGCTACCACACGGCTTTTGGAAAAAATAATTTGTGTTCATCAAAATCTAACATTTAGTTATCACCTTCCTATCGATCTGTAGCGATGTGCAGCTGCATAAGGGTCCTAACAGCAATTAAACTGTCATTTTATGGAGCACTTGTCTTTGATTATTATAAAACAAGGTGATGACTTTATTTTTCAAATAAAGCAGGAAGTGCATATTTTAGGTTGCTATTCTGTAGAATTGCTATGAGTTAAAATGTATGCACTAAAATTAATATTAAATTAATAATTTTTATATTTTGATTATATAAAGTTGTGTTTTGACCCAAACACATATGAATAACTTTAAACAACATATACAGGTGCTGGTCATATAATTAGAATATCATCAAAAAGTTGATTTATTTCACTAATTCCATTCAAAAAGTGAGACTTGTATAATGTATACATTCATTCCACACAGACTGATATATTTCAAGTGTTTATTTCTTTTAATTTTGATGATTATAAGTGACAACTAATGAAAACCCCAAATTCAGTATCTCAGAAAATTAGAATATTGTGAAAAGGTTCAATATTGAAGACACCTGGTGCCACACTCTAATCAGCTAATTAACTCAAAACACCTGCAAAGGCATTTAAATGGTCTCTCAGTCTAGTTCTGTAGGCTATATAATCATGGGGAAGACTGCTGACTTGACAGTTGTCCAAAAGATGACCATTGACACCTTGCACAAGGAGGGCAAGACACAAAAGGTCATTGCAAAAGAGGCTGGCTGTTCACAGAGCTCTGTGTCCAAGCACATTAATAGAGAGGCGAAGGGAAGGAAAAGATGTGGTAGAAAAAAGTGTACAAGCAATAGGGATAACCGCACCCTGGAGAGGATTGTGAAACAAAACCCATTCCAAAATGTGGGGGAGATTCACAAAGAGTGGACTGCAGCTGGAGTCAGTGCTTCAAGAACCACTACGCACAGACGTATGCAAGACATGGGTTTCAGGGTCCATGTAAAGCCACTCTTGAACAACAGACAGCGTCAGAAGCGTCTCGTCTGGGCTAAAGACAAAAAGGACTGGATTGCTGCTGAGTGGTCCAAAGTTATGTTCTCTGATGAAAGTAAATTTTGCATTTCCTTTGGAAATCAGGGTCCCAGAGTCTGGAGGAAGAGAGGAGAGGCACAGAATCCACGTTGCTTGAGGTCCAGTGTAAAGTTTCCACAGTCAGTGATGGTTTGGGGTGCCATGTCATCTGCTGGTGTTGGTCCACTGTGTTTTCTGAGGTCCAAGGTCAACACAGCCGTATACCAGGAAGTTTTAGAGTACTTCATGCTTCCTGCTGCTGACCAACTTTATGGAGATGCAGATTTCACCTGCACACAGCGCCAAAGCTACCAGTACCTGGTTTAAGGACCATGGTATCCCTGTTCTTAATTGGCCAGCAAACTCGCCTGACCTTAACCCCATAGAAAATCTATGGGGTATTGTGAAGAGGAAGATGCGATATGCCAGACCCAACAATGCAGAAGAGCTGAAGGCCACTATCAGAGCAACCTGGGCTCTCATAACACCTGAGCAGTGCCACAGATTGATCGACTCCATGCCACGCCGCATTGCTGCAGTAATTCAGGCAAAAGGAGCCCCAACTAAGTATTGAGTGCTGTACATGCTCATACTTTTCATGTTCATACTTTTCAGTTGGCCAAGATTTCTAAAACTCCTTTCTTTGTATTGGTCTTACGTAATATTCTAATTTTCTGAGATAATGAATTTGGGGTTTTCATTAGTTGTCAGTTATAATCATCAAAATTAAAAGAAATAAACACTTGAAATATATCAGTCTGTGTGGAATGAATGTATACATTATACAAGTTTCACTTTTTTGAATGGAATTAGTGAAATAAATCAACTTTTTGATGATATTCTAATTATATGACCAGCACCTGTATATATATATATAGTGTGTGTTATGTGTTTTGCATTGACCTATATTCAAATCAGCGTAACTATTTCAATAACAAAAAGGTTCTGCCAGGCAGAGTGCCAGCAAACAGGACTGGCAGCTGGGGCATGGCAAGGAAGTCACATGGTTTTACAAAAGCAATTGTGCACCATTTCTGGCCTTGATTCTGAAAATATTAATTTTCTGCTAACTCTTTTTAACAAATTCAAAGCTATAAGTCACTACAGCAGCAGATTGAGCAATATGTAGTTTAGTTTAGTTTAGTTTAGTTTAGTTTAGTTTAGTTTTCTTATACAGCACATTTCTACTGCCACAAGCGCAGCCCAAAGTGCTGTACAGTGTATTCAAGAAAACCAAACAAAGACATTAACAAACACAGCATCATAAAAAAACAAATGTTAAGTTTCTCATAAAACAGACTCAAAAGCCAAGATATAAAAGCCGTTTTAAAAGCGATCAGAGAGGGGGCAGAGCGGATGGCTAGAGGCAAGTTATTCCATGACCGAGGTACTGGCTATCGAAAAGGTCCGATCACCTTTTTGCTTGAGTCAGGAACGCGGTACCTGGAGCAATAGTTTATTAGCAGATCTTAGGTTCTTTACTGGCGTGCGTAGAGTAACAAGATCTTTTTAAAATTTTAAAATTATTAATAGGGCCTTGAAATCAATCCGATATCTCAGTCATTCTTGAGAAGTGGGACAAAACTGGGGCAAAATTGAAAAAATAAAACCCTGTACTCAGACAAATGAAACTACATTTCTGTATCTTATGTACTAAGCTACTGAGCTATGCTTTGATACAATCTCCCAACTTTTCTCTTTTTTAACAAAATGTGCTTTTTAACTTGGACTGTGTAATATAATTTCAACTTTATCTTTAACAGCACTCAAGATGTTTTTAACATTTCAAAACACATCCTCATGTTAGCAGACAGATTCCACTTTCACATGTGACCAACAATTCATCAAAAAATATAAAATATCATAATCAAAATATTCAACTGACGGAGTTGACATCTGACGGTGGTGACAAAAACCTGAATTTATAGTCTTTTTAACTATCAAATACATTGAATCAATCAATTACTGTATTAAAACAAACACAACAAACAGTGAGTATGTTATTGTTTATAAAGCTTTTATTCAAGTCACATTTAAGTATTTTGATATATCATTGGAACACAAAATCTGACGGTGGTGACATCTGACAGTGTTAACAAATTTGGCATTTCTTTCTCAAAACATGGAGTTCATGTAGTAGCCATTTAGCTTTTTTTCTGTTGATGCTAGATGCTAATAGAACCTGCTTCAGGAGAATAAAATGATCTAAATATTACAAATAATTTCCTCAAAAATTGGAAGATGGTGTTGACAAATCATGGTTGTGACCAGGAAATATTAACATTTGGATTTAAAATATTCTAAAACTATAAAACTGACCAGAGCCTGTCTGACAGTGATGTACTCTGCAGAGGAGGACTGTGACGAGGGGGTTCTTAGAGTGACAGCTGCCCCTGATATTCCCTGATTTTATTACATTTTATATGAATGTCTGACAGTGTTGACAAAAAGTGGGGACACAAATTTGAAACCTTATGAAACATGCATGTGTTACTGAAAAACAACCTTGCTTTGATATGATATATTATTAAGTGTTGCTTTTGATAAAAAAATCATTAAAAAACATTTTTATCCATATGAATGATTGAACCCTTCTGTGGACACACTGTTTTAGATGTAGTGAGAAGACAATAAGTGTCATAGATTTCACATAATAATGATAAAATTAAATTGAAGGGGATAATTGTGTTAAATACATTCTATTATTAATCCCCATAACATTTACAATTGAAAATATTTTTATTTTTAAACCTAATAACAGTTACAATTGCTGGACATGTTTTATCCCATGTCTCAAGAATCACTGATCTAACAGGTAACCATTGCAACAATGCTAAAATGAGAGTTATTCTGTCCCTCCTTCTCATACACTGTAAAAAAAAAAAAAGTTGGGCTACCTTAAGATTTTAAGTCAACCAGCTAAAGCAGATTTTTGAGTTTTCTCAACTTATTTTTCAGGAAATTTCTCAACTTTTTGTTGTATAAACTTAAAACAAGAAGCTGGTTGCCTTAAAATTTTAAGTTTGCCCAACTTTTTTTTTTTTTACAGTGTACCAGTCAATAGTCTAGCAGCAGGATTTTGAGCAAACTGTAACCGATTTACCAATGACTGAGATATTCCTGAATACACATTACAATAGTCCAATCTAGATGATATAACGCATGGATGATCATCTCCAAATCTCTAGATGAGAGCACTGGTTTTATCTTCGCTATTACTGTTGAACACTGCCAGGGGTGGATAAGGCATACCAAAAGATACCTTGCCAGAGAAGAAGATATCAGGTGTGATGTGGATGAGAACATGTGGCCAAATGCAGAAGACCGGGCAGATTAGAAGATTACTTCTTTATTTATATTTTATTCTTCTGTGGCTTTTTCTGTTTGTATATTTTGTACTTTCATATAATAAATGGCAACTGTATTGCATATTTTTGTTATCTTGCAGTAATGTCCTGTTGCAAATAAAGCCTTTACTTCAGTAATTCTGTCTCTGTCTTCTTTTTTCACAAACCGTACATTCTATAAAGCTACTCTGAGATGGGTCATTCATTTTTTGTATTGAATTTTAGTAGCAAAAGAAACAAAATGCATGCATTTACCAAACACAATGAAACAAAAAATGTAGAGAGGCTTAAAAAAAACTGCAAAACACAATTTATGCTCAATACAATATAGTATTGTATAAGGGCAGATCTGACACATATGAAATAATGCAGTTTGTAATTCCATTTGATGTTAGTGTTTTTATGCTATTGTGCTATGATTGACTAAATGTTCCTGTTGGAAGAGGACATGTGTTAGTGTTCTGGAATAATTATTTGATTTTGAGACATGTTTGCAGTGTCTTGGTAGGTGTGGTGTATTGTGTTAGTATATTATTGTAATTTGAAAATTAGTGTTGGAGTTTAGTTTGCAATGTGTGATTTTGAGCATGAAATTAACTGTTTTGTCAATTGTGTGTTGTAGGTGTGTTGGTGCGTTAAGAGTTTAGGAAAATTGTTAGAAGTATTGGAAAAAATGTCAGCGATCGTAAAAAAACTGTAAACTTAAGTAGTAGAAACTAGCTTTTACCACAGTATTAACTTGTTTTAAAAAATACAATTTGTATTTTTTATTTTACTTAATCAAAAAATACACCCAGATTTTTTTGTGTATGGATGGAAAGGCCAACAACAATATCTGTTTTGCTCTCATTTAAGTGGAGAAAATTCTTAAATTGAGTTGTTTTGTATAGTATAAATGATTTAGGCACATGGCATGAGCTGATACATTCATTCAGTGCAGTTATGAAATAAAACAAACATCCATGACAAGGTAATGATGACACTAAAATTTGAAATTAGACTGTATAAAGCAATCATACAAAACGGGAGTAGCACGAACCAAATATTTATTCACATTTATTAACAACACCGAACAAATCCTGAACTTTACATTTATCAAAATTGTTTGTTGATAAAACATTTTTACTGATGATGGTCACTGAGTTTATTCTATGTACAAGTCCACAGTTCAATACCACAGATCTTTTAGAAATGTGATCATTTCTGTGAGAACGTCCTCACTTATACTGTATGTCCCTATTTACAAAGGTTTGTAATGGTATATATTTGTATTATGAACAAGCACATTATTTCATCACAGGCTACTGGGCTTTTACAGTGGTAGATTTCTCTTGGTCTTGGTTGGCTGTGTTATCATCAGTAAAGAGCCTCTCTCTCAGTTTATAGTAGTTTCCTTTCTTGTCCATCAGTTCCTGATGTGTACCCAGCTCCACCACCTCCCCGCTGTCAATCACCACGATCTGATCTGCCTTCTCGATGGTCTTCAACCTATGAGCAATCACAAGCAAGGTCTGGCTGGGGCAGCAGGCCAGGGCCTGTTGAACCTGTAGAATAAAAAAACATGAAAGAATATTTTAATAGTAGCACTAAAGGAAACAGTTCATACCTTTGAGTTCATATTTAATTGCCAAATTTTACCATTTGTTCACTTTCAGTGTCTAAAGAGCTGGTCACTTCATCCAGTATGAGCACCTGAGGTTGTCTGATCAGAGCTCTGGCGATAGCGATGCGCTGCTTCTGACCTCCCGAGAGCAGATTACCACGCTCTCCCACGTCTGACAAATAAAACAAGATTTTACAACTGTGGCATTTACCATGCTTAAATCTAAAACCTTCCAAAATGAAGTGGAATAAAAGGCTGGTTTATGCTGGTCTAGCATGGACCAAGCTCCTATAACCTTATTAAATAATAAATGGAGTGGTTACAAAAATCCAAAAGAAAAACATCCAGAATTGTTCATAATGTCAGGAATTCTAAACTGACTTTAAATGTAAAGTCTATCTTAGAATAACATGTATTTGCGTGTAACTTTATAACTAAAAGACTATAAATGCTAGCAATTCTGATGTTCACATATTAAGAGTAGAAAATAATAAAAAATATTTGCTTTAAATGAATCTTTATATCCAATTTGAATCATTCTAGCCACTGACACAAGACTAACAGTGGGCAGTGACAGCAGTTCATTTACCTGTGTCGTAGCCACTTTCCAGTTTGCAGATGAAGGCATGGGCATTGGCTTTGCTGGCAGCCTCCTTTATTTTATCCATTGAGCAGCCAGGCAGACCATAGGCAATGTTGTCTTGTACGGTGCCGGAGAAAAGTACAGGCTCCTGACCCACCATTGCTATCTGAGAGAGATTATTTATAGTATATGCTCTTTGCATTGCATTAGATGGTTGTACATGGTTCTTTAGTTTATAAGAAGACTCATAGGTAGTATGAACAGATGTGGTATAAAAATAAAATACAATAATAATAATAACCACATACAATAATAATGTGTTTGTTATTTCAGAGTAGTCACCTTGCTGTGCAAGTATTTGTGCTGGTAGTTCTGGAGTGGTTGTCCATCTAACAGAATGTGTCCCTGCTGAGGCTGGTAGAATCCCTCCAGCAGACTCACACAGGTGCTCTTTCCCCCTCCTGACATTCCCACCAGAGCCGTCATCTGACCCGGCTTTAACTCCAGAGAGAAGTTCTGAAAAACAAACCAAAAAAAAGGTAAGGTAACTATTACATAAATATGATAAACCTAGTACATACCATGTATACATCATGATTAACAACATTAAGCATTTTCTATTCTATGCACTCAACCAACTGTGTGTGCATGTGTGTATACAGTTGCAAGAAAAAGTATAAGTGAACTATTTTAAATTTTCTGTTTTTTTGCTTTAATGAAGTTCCAAACGTAGGTTCGGGAGGAGCCTAATCATTCAGTGCTGTCAATCATCATTACGAGCCTATATAAGCAGCACTCATTGCACCGTCCCAGTGTCAATTCTTCCGGCATCCCTCCACCTCCCCATCTCCTCCTCTATGTCTGTTTTTCTCCCTCTTGGTCAGGGGTCACCAGACTCAGTCCTGGCGGGCTGGTGTCCTGCAGAGTTTAGCTCCAACCCTAATTAAACACACCTGAAGCAGCTAATCAAGGTCTTACTAGGTATACTTGAAACTTCCAGGCAGGTGTGTTGAGGCAAGTTGGAGCTAAACTCTGCAGGACACCGGCCCCCCAGGATCAAGTTTGGTGACCCTGCTCTAGGTACCACAATGGGGGGGTCGAACTCAGCAGTGAAGCCGAGCCTTGGGTTTGAGCCTCCATTAAGGACAGCAAACCAAGTTCATTTACCATTAACCATCAGGACTGGATTGAAATTGGTCATTAAATTTGATTTGATTTTCACCAAAGTCACAAATATCAACAAATACAATATTTCTAAGCTGATAAAACACAAACAATCATCATCATCTTTCTTTTCTTTATTGAGCACACTCATTAAGCATACAAGGTAATGGAGGAAAAAGTAAGTGAAACACTAGGTTTCTGGTGTCACTAAATGCTGAAAATAAAAACTGGAGTCAGGTGTTAGCAAACCAGGAGTCCAAACAATCAAATGTGAATAAAGGTGTGGTTTTAGAGCTAAATTTACTTATATAAACACCCAAACAGTGTCAGTGTGCTATTCACAAGTAGCATTAGCTGATGTGAGGCATGCTTCGCAAAAAACAGATCTCAGAAGACCTACGATCAAGAGTTGTTGATATGCATGTATCTGGAAAGAGTTACAGAGTAATCTCAAAGACTTTAAATATTCATCAGTCCACAGTTAGACAAATTGTCTATAAATGGAGACTATATGGTACTGTGGCTCTCCATAGAAGTGGGTGCCCAGCCAAGATCTCTCCAAAGGCACACCTTGCCTAAATGCCCAATGAGCTGAAAAACACTTGTAGGATTCGTTAACATCTCCATTCATGAGTCAACCATACCGTAAAACATTGAACAGGCATGGTATCCATGGAAGGACACCACGAAGGAAGCCATTGCTCTCCAAACAAAACATTGCAGCACGCTTAAAGTTTGCCAAAGACCAGCCTGACACTCCACAACATTACTGGGAAAATGTCTTGTGTATAGATGAAACAAAAATAGAATTGTTTGGGAAGAACATGCAGCACTATGTATGGAATAAAAAGAAAACAGTGTGCCAACATGAAAACCTCATCCCAGCAGTGAAGTATGGTGGAGGGAGCATCAGACTTGGGGCTGCTTTGCTGCCTCTGGACCTGAACCGTGTGCCATTGTGGAGGGGAAAATTAATTCCTATGTTTATCAGGACAACCCACAGGATAATCTCAGTGTGGCTGTCTACAAGCTGAAGCTCAAAAGAAGCTGGGTGATGCAGCAGGATAATGACCATAAACATTGAATCCTCTACAGAATGGCTTCGGAGATATAAAATCCACCTTTTGGAGTGGCCCAGTCACAGCCCAGACCTCAACCCAATGGAGATGCTGTGAAATGACCTCGAGAGTCATTAACACCAGACGTCTTAAAGATATGGTGAGCTGAAGCTGTTCTCTTGGGAAGAATGGTCTAAAATTACTCCTAGATTTTGTGGGTGTGTAATACACAGCTACAGGAAGTGCTTGCTTGAGGTTATTTCTGCCAAAGGCGGTTCAACCAGTTATTAAAGCACTTATTTTTTCCACCATCACTTTGTATGTTTAATAATGGGTGTGCTCAGTAGAGACATGAAAGATCATGATTGTTTGTGTTTTATCAGCTTAGAAATATTGTGTTTGTTGATATTTGTGACTTTGGTGAATCAGATCACATTTCATGACCAATTTAAGCAGAAAACCAGGAAACTGAAAATAGTTCAATTACTTTTTCTTGAAACTGTGCACATATATAACCCTTTGAAGAAAATATAAGAAATAAAAGATCTTTACGTGTTTAAGTACCATATTTACTCATACTTTAGATTCATGTAAAATGCATTCTTAAACTTGATGAGGATCAAATGAAGTGATCTAAAAGTTGTACCTTTAAGACATCATGGTCTGGTCTTCTGGGATATGAGAAGGTGAGGTTTTGAAAGCTGACATGCCCTTTCAGATCACTGGGTTGAAGGTTACCATCAATTCTGACTTCAGACTTTCGGTCCAGGTACTCAAACACCTTACCAGCTGCACCCACCGAGTTCAGCATGTCTCCAAAGATATAGATCAAGGTCTGAGACAGAGATGGATAAATATTTATTAATCGTTTTTTTTTTTTAAGTTGAAAATGATTAATTTCTATTTTAAACAGAGACGTACCCTAATGTTGTCTCCAAGGTCTTGCTGATAGAGAATGAAAGAAACAAGATTCCCTGTGCTCATCTGTCCATACTGGATGAAGAGTCTCCCATAGTAAAGCATGGCCACCTTCATTCCCAATTCTGTCATCTGCAAACCACACCAACGTCAGGAAGACACTATCTATAGCAATGCAGTTCCATATCAACACACATATGCACTTGAAGACTAAACTCATACTTACCCGCCTAACTAACAGGTAAATTGCCCTGACTGTGTCCCGCCGGGTCTTCAGATTATGGGTTTCCATCAAGCGGACATCATAGCGATTTGCTTCCCCAAGTTCTGTCCTGAAACTCTTTACCGTCCTGATTCCTGACACCGCCTCCCCAGCAGTTTCATTGGCTTGCGCCATAGAGTCCTGAACTTCTTTTGAGAGCCTCTAAAAAGGAGCATGGAAACTTGATATAAGATATGATTCTCAAATGCACACAAATGATTAACCATCATTCATCATGATATTAATTTTCAGCTCCGTACCTGATAATGTGTGTCATATATGTTCTGCAGTAAGCCTGTCAGTGGCGTCTCCATCAGCATCAGAAGTGTAAGTTTCCACGAGAGGCTCAGCATCAGATACAACATGCCCAGGGTCTTAATCATGGTCCGCAGAAGGACGTTGACATTCAGGGCTACAGCCCGACCCATTAGAGTAGTGTCTGTGGACAGTCTAGATGTGATATCACCTGAAAGACAGATTCAGTAATTTGAGTCCATATAAAAAGAGCAACTGATGATGACTGGAGTAGATTACTTGAGTAAATGCACCAGATATTGGATTAGATCTACCTGTCTTGATGGTCTCAAAGAAGCCAATGTCCTGCCTGACAAGGGACCCAAACAGTTGCACCTTGACTCTGCAAGTGAAGCTATTGATTGCACACATGAACAGGCCTCCACGACAACCTGCACTGAAAGAACTGAGGACAACAGAAAACAGTGTTCATTAAGATACTAAAAGTGCTCCAGTTATCTCTGAAATATGTGCTTTGGGTTTATTTCCTGTAAGTTTATCATTACCAGGTTATCATACTAGACGTCTGATAGCATTCTACTGGGAGAATATAGAAGGTCCATCCATTGACCATTGGTTGAAAGATTTGGCACATTATATTGTATTGGAAAGAATAACCTAGTATAAAGGGCGAACTAAAGGACTATCATAACATTTGGGATCTGTTTACAGTTTTTGGGAAATAACAAATTATCAGTTAAGCATAAAAATGTATTTCTTATGAATATTTTCATGTCATCTTCCATGTCTATCTTACAATAAAAATATGTTTTAAAAAATACTAAAAGTGATTTTTTTTTGTAGTAAAAACTTATATTGTGATACCAACCTTCCCAATGAGAATAATCCCATGAGAACGATAGCTGATCTGAAGTTGTCCCACTGGTAATGGGAACCCAAGATGTCAATCACCTCTCCAGTGTACAGTGGGATGAACATCTCACCTGAAACATGAGAAAAGTTCTTTACAGAGCAGCTTTACATTATCATTTTATTTTATATATAAAGTAAATACAACAAAATACTCACATAGAACAGCTAAGGACAGAAAGACAAAAGCTCCACACAATAATATATAGTCTGGCCTGTATAAACGGATGACCCGGATGAAGAGGACTCGAGCCCTCTGTTTGCGCTCTTTACCGTTACTCTCTCCATTCGTGTCAGGCAGCGTTACCTCCCAAAAAAGACAAGCTAAAGCCGCAGCGACAGTACCGACAAGCCACGAATTACATTTATCAAGGCGATAGTTGTCAAAAAGCGCTACGCGTCCGGTTTCGTATATCGAGCCGGTAAAACAGTGGACTGTAATCCATCTCCGTGTCAATGGATCAGTCGCATCTTTATATAAAACAGACCCTGCGTACAGCAGCGTGCATCGCAGAGCAGATTCAGCCCACTGGCGAAACAGATTATAGTCGAGGTTTCTTGAACGAGACTTCAGCAAAGCTCCTCCGAGGTCCAGAGTGTAAACTATTATGATGTCTACACATAATACACACGCGAACACCAAAACTTTACGCATGATGCAAGAAGCCCATAAATCGGTTGCCGTGGTAACGCTAAATAACTCGCGCGCGTAATGTATTTACAAACAAATAAACAAAACGACTCTTTTCGAGTATTTTCTTCTCAGTAATGTTTTGCTTCTTTCGTACGGAGTACGATGTTGTCTTCTCTTCACACAGCGGGGCATTTCAGGACACCGACATTATTTTCCTTTTACTTTCAGTTTCTGAGGGATTTTCCTTCAACATAAAAGGCTGCGCTTTGCGTAAGCGTTCACATTTAAACCTTTACTCAATCGATTAATTTTAAAATCACAAATCATGTCAATTATTTCACACTTTCACAATTTTTTTTTTAATAGGCCTCAGAGAAAGCAGTTGGCTACCCAAAGGAAATAATCAAAAATAGCCTAGTAGGCTAATATTTATGCTGCATCTTAAAGACAAATTAACGAATATTATATTATTAGTATTAATTACATGTCTAACAGTTATATTTTATTATAAGTTTAGGGCCAACAAACGTCTCCCTTTTCCGAGAAACCACAACAGAAAACCTGCCTTGTTCATTTCTGCCTAACAACTGATGAGTCATAGCAATATCAACACAAAGCCCTTTTTAGACAGGTCCAGAAGTATAATCCATTACTGCTAATATATACCCTAGGCTATATCATTTAGGCTATGTCAAATATTTGTTGATTAGGAGGATATCTCTTAACACTTTTTTGACAAAATGTCAGAATTGCTTGTCAGAATTAAACAACTTGAAAACATGGTTCTAATATGGTTTATTATCAAACCTTGAGGCACAATGAATGCAGCTGTTCACGTAATAGTGTGTTTATGTATTGTTTACATTGTATGTAAAATCAACTAAACAATTGATACAAACAACTTCCCAAACATGGCATGTTACAAAGTATACATGTTCTTATTTTCAGAGCAAAGACCTTTAATTCACTGATCAAAAAATTTGGGCAGTTCATTTCCTAAAATGCACTTCTCTTCTGCTCCATCTTTATCAATGGTAACAACATATGCAACGCCTCCACTTGATCCATCCCGACCCATCGCCAGAGTGAGAGCTACAGAGAGAGAGAGAGAGAGAGAGAGAGAGAGAGAGAGAGAGAGAGAGAGAGAGAGAGAGAGAGAGAGAGAGAGAGAGAGAGAGAGGGAGATTGCTTTGGCATCTTGTAGATATATTGATAAGAATAACTGAGATTCCTTCAGTTAATCAGTTAACAGTCATTAGTTATTAAGTTAATCAGTGTACAGTCATTCATTTTAGTATCAAATTTAGTATAATAGTATCATTGTACTCTCCATTGTTATATATTTTGAAATTTATTTCAGGTAGCTACCAGATGTTGGGGATTGTTTATTTATTAAACTGTTTAACTGTGAAATTATTATAAATATGGGATCCTCTAATTCATGTTATAGTCATGGGTATATTATGCAATGTATTAGTAGATGTGAACATTTGTGTTATATACAAATATACAAGCATTTAAATGGGATATGTGTGTTTTTAGAGACTCAACATTGGCTAATGAATGGTGCTGTCAATATAATTATGATTTAAAAAGTGGGTGGAGGGACTGAATTGTTCAACAGACTGAAGAAGGCCTTGAGCTAAGATGTTTGTGTTTTGTCCTGTTGGTGATTAATGTAAAATAAAATGCTAAACGAAGACTGTATTTTTGGGAGTGTGGATCATGTTTCATATAATAAATATTATATTATCACCACAGCATTTCTCAAATATGTGCTTGTATATTGCACTGACAAACTTACCGTTCACTACAAACTCTTGACATTCTCTCTTTGTCATGTTTTTTCTGTACTCTGCATCAACAAACCCATTAATGTAAAAACTCCCAGAGCCACCAATAGCAAAAGGCTGCCTCGTCAGCAAACCACTCAGTGTCGCGTACACCTGTTTGAAATAAACAGATGACAACAATATTAATATTAGACTTTTTAACCAGTAGTATTTAATTTGTGATCGTCTATACATCAGCCTAGGCCTAATAAAACAAAAAATGAGCTAACCTGTCCTCCTTTTTTCCTGTCCCACCCTGCAACAATAAGATGTGCTGATAGCTCCTCTTTATATTTGTATGAAATGTTCTTCACCAGAGTAGCAGCAGAGCATACGAGTGGGTCATCTTCCACCTCAATACTGTCAAAACACATGATTCAAGTACGTTATTCAACACATTTATGCAGCATGTGTCCTCTGGTGGTCTTTAACACCAATCAGTACATGGGCTAATAATTTGGACAGCAGTGATAAATACCTGTGCACATCCAGCTGGTAGTTGACTATCTCAGCAATGGTTTGAGCATCTGCTGCTGATCCAGACAGAGCACAGTAGATCTTATCATGGAGGAGAGAGAGCTTGTTCATCACACGATTCACCACTGCCTCCCTGAGAATACAAACATTTACAAAAAAACACACAGCATTTTAGTGTTCTTGGTTCTAGAAATGTTATTTCAAATATTCACTGAATAAATTACTATTATAAAAACGATACAATGTCTTTGTATTTTGTCAAGTAAGAGTCCGATGAGTTTATCAATGTTATTTCATATAAAAGGTCCTAAAAGTAGTCTGTTGATGTTTGAAACTTTGATAGAAAGGTTTTGCACTGACGGATCATTTAGAGTTCAATCTAATAAGCAACATCTTCTCACAAACCAGTCTCTTACCCCGCGGACACACGCGAATCTGAGCCAAGAACAACTCCACCGTCAAAACATACCGCGATGATGGTCGTCTACAATGACAAAAAGCATGCAAAATCGCATTTGAAATAAAAATGTCAAAATAATATTCCAGGCAATTGTTAATAACGCCTAAAGCTCGCTTTCTGGAGCAAGTTACCTTCTAAACTAGTTATCGAAAATTTAAGCTTCGAAACTCGTTTCACTCAAACTGTGTTTATGTAGCTTGAAATAAACCACTCGTTCAAGTCTTTTAAGCCCATGAGGCGATAACTCACCCCGGTTTTGACTTCTTCAGATAGCCATTCTGGCTCTGGAAACAATTGCTCCGACATTTTGAATGATGCAAAGCGACTACCTGTCCTGTGCAAACCTGCCTGCGCTTGACACCAGAAGAGACTCGATACTCGATAGCTCTGCGTACCTCAAGCGAAGCTTTTAATAGCGAGTGAAAATGAATTAAACTGAGCAAAGAAACTTAGGTTTGTTGTACTGCCCGGCCTTCAGCATTTTAATGTGCCTACATTATTCCTCCATTTTCTCTGTCTTTAACAGAAAGTGAAAGAAAGTCACTTCCCACTTAGCTCAGCTGAAGTAGACCAATGCATGCCTATACTGTTATATTAGCTACCATAGTAAAACCTAACTTGGAAAAAAAGTGTATTCAATATTTATGTCTTTACAATTTAATTTATACAAACATCCACCATTGTAGCCTACCTGTTTTACATTTTCTTGTATTTCTTATCAGCTGTGTTTGTCTTTGCCCATGTATTTCTGTAAAAAATTTATTTATTTTCTTTTTTTGCACTCACACAACCTACATTTTGTACACAAAGCAATATAACGGTAACAATCACTGCACTCTAAAAACTGCTGGGTTAAAAACAACCCAATTTGGGTTATTTTGGCAACCCAGCGCTGGGTTATTTTAACCCAACAAGTTGGGTTATTATGTTTAACCCAGCATGCTGGGTTGCTTTTTTATGGTTTAAAATTACTACATTGCTAGGCTAAAATGAACCCAAATCAAGCTAGGTATTTCGGTATTTGATGGGATTTCAAATCGTGGTATTAAACCTACAAATCTTGTTCATTTTAAAATCACTTTTACACACAAAGAATAAGTATCAAAAGATAAATATTTATTCAAAACAACGAGAGAAAACAGTCAAAAAGTAACATGCATGTAAGAAGAAATGCAGAAAAGTATGACATTAACAGCTACAGAGTTTATAAATGAAGCATTGAACATTTGTTGAATATACCTTTTAAGATCAAATTTGACTTTTTTTGGTAAATTTTATATATTGTATAAAAATATACAAAAACACTTATACAATAAGTGTACAATTAGTTAATAGTCAAGTTCTTTACAAACTATTCTGGCATGAGAGTACACAAATAAACCACAACATTAACACTTTTAACAGAAGCATATGTGTGTGAAAGAATGTGAGCATGTGTATGAATGAGAGTGTAAACTCCATTTCTACTAAACACAGAACAAGCATTTAACATTTGTTTTTTACAAATTATACACTTACAGTTTGTTTCATAGTCCCTGAATACAGATAATGCATCACTGCCAATTTTCATGATCTCTTTAGCATAATTGATGTAGTCATGAAGAAGCCCCATCAGCACAGCATGTGACATGGGGGAAGTCATGGCCCAATGGTTAGAGAGTCGGACTCGTAACCCAAAGGTTGCCGGCAGGAATTGTAGGTGGGGGAAGTGAATGTACAGCACTCTCTCCACCCTCAATACCACGACTGAGGTGCCCTTGAACAAGGCACCAAACCCTCAACTGCTCCCCGGGCACCGCAGCAGAAATGGCTGCCCACTGCTCCGGGTGTGTGTTCACGGGGTGTGTGTGTTTGCACTTAGGATGGGATAATTGCAGAGCACAAATTCCGAGTATGGGTCACCGTTCTTGGTCGTATGTCACGTCACTTTCACATCTTTTACAACATCCAGGGCAGCGTCCTCCTTTAAAACCACTGTTGCATCAGTTTGGGGGAAAGGTCATTCTCCTCTTTGACCAGCATTCATCCCAGTCACCGCCTGTTCTTCTTCAGTGGCCTTAAAACAGAAAAACATTTGAAAAAAGAAAACATTTAATTAAACTATCCATTTTCAGATAGAGGTGCATCCACATCAGTAAGGATAGGTAAATAGTCTGTTTTATCATTTCAACCACTTTGTGTGGTTGTTTAATGTCTATTTACCACAGCGCTCTAGAATGCTATAATGGCAGCACTAGTGTGAGGGCATGTAATATTGTTTAAATAAATATACTGCTTTCAGAAAGCTACTACTTTACTGAAACATTAAAACAGTCATGACATTCACATACCTCACAAATGTCCATGTACGTGGAGGGCTGCTCTTTAAAGGGTTAGTTCACCAAAAAATGAAAAATGGTCATAATTTACTTTACCACATGTTGTTCCAAACTCTGCTAATTTTTGGAACACAAATAAATATATTTAATATTCTCTTAATTTTTGTCCTCCATTGCAAGTCTGGGAGACCAATATTTTCTTCTGAACAGACATGTTCGCAATCATATAATTTAAGATTTATTCATATATAAATATTGGCATGGATTACTTCTGCAATAACTCTGTATTTTTTAACCTTGAAAATACTGATTATCTAGACTTTCAATGGATTAACAAAAAATTATGAGAGAAAATTAAAAATATTAATTTGTGTTCTAAAGACAGACAAAAGTCTTACAGGTTTAGAATGACATGAGGGCAAATAAATTATTTTTTGTGTGAACTATTCTTTTAAGAAAGGAAGACCAAGAATGATGACTCTCCAAATCAGACAACTCCAAAGTTGGTTTGTGTTCTGCAATAAAAAAAAAACACAGACATCAATGGTTTACATAACTTAGTAAAAAAAAATTGATAACATGGAATTATGAAGTTTACTTGCCTTAAACTGTCTATCCCTCTCTTCCGAAGAAGCTGAGAAAATAGCCTCCTCACACAAGCAGGCTTCTGTGTCCTTAACTCCAAAGTTAGTTCTGCAATGTTCTGCAATGAAAAAAAAGGGACATCAATGGTTTAAATAAAATATGAACACGTAATCACACTGTTGTTGCATCAAAATGTGAAGTAAACAGGCAGGAGACAACAGAAACATTTATTTTCTAACAATAACTTACATCAATCTCAAAAGAATGATGCTCTCCTAGGTCTCTGGCTTTCAACATCTAACGTTACAAAAACAAACATTCGTTTAGTCTTAGTACAAAAATAAAATGATAACATGATGGAATTATGATGTTTACTTGCCTTAAAACCGTCTTTCCCTCTCTTCCGAAGAAGCTGAGGAAATCGCCTCCTCACACAAGCAGGCTTCTGTGTCCTTAACTCCCGGCGCGGGCACAATGAAGACACAAGCTCAACAAGTCTGAAATATTACATACAAAACATTACTTTTAACAATCATCAGCCTCAAAATAATTATGCTAACGTTAGTCTTTATTACATAACGCCGTTTCCTTTAGTAAGCTACATTGAGTTTAACCGCGAAAAATAAGATAACGAATTAACATAATAACCGTCTATTAACACCTCAAAAAGTGCAGATATTGAAAAATCTTATGTAAATATGACATAAGACACTCACGGACGTTATATTAAAAGTAAGTTAACTTACCTCTTCCGTTCAGTAAAAGAGGCCGTTAAGGCCTCCGTTTCTGAGGCGAAAACCGCGTCCACGTATTATTCAATATAAGCTCTTATCGGACTATTTCCGCCTTCCATAAAACCTCAAAATACTCCCGGACACAAACAATGAATGATGACTTTACATTTTTTATCTTTACTTACCATAACGTCTTTCACTCGCTTCTCGCTTCTTTCAGGCTGAGAAAATGGCGGCTTCTCGCACTGGTGTCGTCCGATGTTGACGTGACGTGCGTGCTCTCCTTCAGGTCCGCGTTCCCAACACAGCGCCGCTGGGTTATGATGAAGACTCATTTTCAACCCAAAATTGGGTTAAAACAACCCAACGTCCTTACCCAGCATTTGGGTTGAAAAAATAACCCAGCGTTTTTTAGAGTGTGGATAATTGCTAAACTACATCTTACTAGAGTTGAAAACAAAAACAACAAATAAAACTGACAAACATTGAGCATGCTGGTAACATAAGTGTCATCAAATTAGGTAAATTTGACTTTAGTATTAACAACTGAGGAGTCATTGTAAATATCACAAACAATCCTAATAATTGTATAGGTCTACATTAGGTTTTTAATCTCTGCACAAATTGAGTACAAATGTAGAAAATGCTTAATATTTTCAATTTAATACTTGAACGTAAAGTACCAAATATGCTGTTGTATTTGTTTAAACACAAAATAACTGTTTAAGTGTTCTTTCCAAATATTTGAAAAATAATCTTTCACAGGTCCCCAAATAAATAGATGGGCCACAGTCAGACAAAGAGGGAAAGATGTAAGCATAAGAGATACACTGTTTCATACACTGTTTTTTCTAAAAGCACCTCTTGCCATTTTGCATTGCTTGTGTGGACATATTCTCAATGTGAAATTCAGATTATACAATATATCCAAATGAAGTAATCTGAAGCTGACATAATATGCATTTTATACACAAGAAGAGACATCACACTGAAAATAACACTTTTATATATTTATTACAAAGGCGGTGAAGAAAATAATCTTCAGAAAACTCTGCACACATCTAATCACAAAGTAGTGATATTTGTAAAACCATCCAGTTTGGTTGTATTTGTGTTCTATTCATCATGGAACTTGGGTAGTTTGTCTCCTGGAACAACTATATGCTTGACTCCTGCTTCAGTGATCACGACCAGGTGAACCACACCACCACTAACATTGTCTCGACCCATAGCCAGAGCCAAAGCTGTGGAGATACAAACATTAACCATCAGTTCTTACAACAGTTTTTTTTCACTGTACATATAAATGTCAATATACTTTTTCCTTTACTTTTTTATTGCAATTCTATGTACCATTTGTGGAAAACTGTGTAGCCTCTTCTAAACTCATGTCAGGCTTGAATTTGGCATCCACATAACCATAGATATACGTGCTGCCAGATCCACCGATGGTGTAAGGCTGACTGAGCATCATTCCTCCCAAAGACACTATGTATATCTGTACAAAGACAAAACATTTGCAAAAGAGAATGTCACTCAGAGGTTTGTGTAACATTTGATTAAACAGACAATGACATGATTTTGCTGTACTTTCTTTTTGCAAACATGCAAACATGTGCTGTTAGTATTAAATTATTCTCTTTATTATTTTTATTTGCATGCCTACAGCAATGTTGAGAGTCACACGTGACTGTGATGCAGAACTGCACTCATATCTTTTGACCTTGTCCATAGTCTTAAAGTTTGTGTTTAGCAGAGCATCACCTGTGGTCCCTTCTTCCTGTCCCAGCCCGCTGTGATGAAGCCCGCCTGCAGCTCTTCCTTATTGTTATAGCAAAGTTCCCTCATGATGGACGCTGCAGCTTTTACCAAAGGAGGAGATTCCATCTGAATACTAAAGAAATAGACACAGACAATTCTTCTAACTTACTAGCTTAGCTTTTCTTTAGGATGCTCCAAAAAATGCAACCGAAATAAACAGACCTGTGAAAAGACAGCTGGAATTTGGCCATTTTGGTAACAGCTTGTGCATCTGCCAGTGATCCAGCTATGCAGCAGAATATTTTATCATGCACCTGGATCAGCTTGTTGATGGTTTTGGATGACACATAGGACCTGCAGGTAAATGTTATATTGTAGTTACAAGAGGTACAGTCTCAGAAGAAAATGATCAAAAATGGTACCTTTAGGGGTACAACAGCTTGTCACTGGCGCAGTACCTTCAATGGGACACCTTTGTACCTTCTTTACCCCTAAAGGGTTCATAATAGTACCATAAGAGTACAAATGATCACCTTAAGGGTACGTTACTACTCTAAGGTACTAATATGCACCCTTTATGGGTAAATAAAGTAAAAATGTGTCCCTTTGAGGGTCAAACCCTAGTGACAAGCTGTTGTACCCCAAAGGTACAATTTTTGCAAAATTTATTTCTGACAGTGTATAATTGTGTGTGTTGTGAGATTGAACAATTTGTTGGAAAATACTCACTCTCCCATAGAAGCTCTGGAGTCGGACCCAATGATAACTCCTCCATTGAACTTAACAGCAAGAATGGTGGTCTAACAAATAAATAATTAAAATAATTAATGTTTACATTTTTTTAAAGAAGTATCATTAATATAAAATACCAAATCAATTTTAATAAATATATACAATTATATAATATTATATTGTAATGAATTATATATTATAATGAATTACAAAATAAATATTAAAACACCACACATATTTAAATGAATTACTGTGTACACAAATCCCCTATTAGCCAACAAAAAAAATCATATAATAATATAATTACACACGTTACAATTATTCAATTTCAAGAATAGATCATATAAAGAAGAGTATAGCCATTTAATAAATGTGCTGAAGTGAGATTTAGTGACATCTATGGTCAAAAGAAAAATTAAAGGGAGAGAGGCTTTCTATAACTGCAGTCGCTACCATTATTTTATATGCGAAAATGCGTAAGATAAGTAAGAATGTATGCCACAGTCCATAACTACAACTTCAGATATTTCTCCAAAAGGAAGTTAATATTTCAAGACTATTCTCACCTTCACGAATGATGCCACGATATCTCTCGCGAAACCGAAAGTAACTTTACGCTACGCTACACTTAAACTGCAGAGTCACAACTACGCAGATGGATATTGTAATATATTTACACGAGTATTTTATATCATTGTCTCAGGTAATAAGATAAACATCACCTGCCTGATTACCGACGCGTATTTAAAATCAATTTCGCGTCAGCTTCCCAAACAACACGCTGCAAGGCTTTGAGAGTCATATATAAACACGATACATACTTACACCGGTGCTGACACCTTTTACTTGTGCGTATGAATGGTGCTTCTCCATATGAAAAACTGGACATACAGATTATGGATGAACTTCTCGTGTATTCGCCCGGCTGTGACTGTAGTCTACACGCTCTTCTGAAACAAACCCAGTGTTCACGAGGCGCATTACATACAGAGAACAGTTCCCGGTTACATTAGACATGGCACTTTCTTGCGTCCTCGAACCTGCTGCGTCTGGTTTTAACTTCGAAAATTCCACAAGGTAAGAATGAATTAGGCTTGATGCAGTTATATTATGATAATTATGTGCGTAAAATGCAGAAAATAAACCTTGCATCGTCGTAACAATTGGTTTGCATTGTTCGAACAAAAGTGAAAGTATGGCCAGACTTAATTTTGGTCTTTCTTTATTCAGATTCTTTTCTAAAATCGTTTTTACAGTAATCTTCATATATCAATTCTGTAAAACTTTTTATAACTATGTTATACAAACATGACCTGCTTGAGCCCTTGCTATCTCGTATCTCCTCCTCCTCCATTCAGAAACATTGTACTGGAGAATGGTTCAGAAGAGGGGAAAATCAAGGCACCAAAACCCATGAAGACAGGCACCACCATTGCTGGAATGGTTTATAAGGTAACTAGAAATCAAACATACAAACATTTGTGCTTGATACAGTTATTGTCTGACAAACACCTGAACTGTATGTGTATGTATAGGATGGTGTAGTTCTGGGAGCAGACACAAGAGCCACCTCTGATGAAGTAGTGGCAGATAAAATGTGTGCCAAGATTCACTACATTGCACCTAACATATAGTAAGTATCAGTAATGATTAACAATCCATTGCACCAGTTATAAAAAGGGTTAAATGCATATGAGAGTGTCAAATGTTCATCATTTATAATGCAAATCTTAATGAAAATGCACATATATCAATCAAAATCATTTATTTTATTTTTGTTAGTTGTTGTGGAGCAGGAACAGCGGCTGACACAGAGAAGACGACAGATATGCTGTCATCAAACCTCACCATTTTCTCCATGAACAGCGGCAGGAACCCGAGAGTCGTCATGGCTGTTAACATACTACAGGACATGCTCTTCAGGTGTGTGCAGACTTTGTGATGTACAGTCAAACCAATATTTATTCAGACACCTTCAAAATTTCTCACATCATCACAGTTTATTCACTATAGTTTAGAAAATGGTAATAAGATATGACAAGAACTCCGAGTTAAACTGTGTCAGAACAAATTCATCTTGATAATGTCAGATAACTTTGATAGAAAGGTATGTAACAAAACATGGTCAGGTCAAAGTGTCAAATCAAGTTTTTGGTCCCAAATTTTTATCAATTTTATTGGTAGTCCACTGTATGAAGAATTTTTGGGTATAATATGTCACAGTGTATTTTATGTTGCTATCCTCACTTACATAAATGAACTATAGTTTCCTGCACCCACTAGTAAAAAAAAATATCAAAAATTATATCTGGTGTCTAAATAATTTTTGGTTTGACTGTATCATAACATTTACCTGTTATCAAACATAGTATATTGTGTGATCATATAATTTTGTTTGTAATAGAAGTATAAGGCTGTGTTTTATGTGATGTCTCTATCTAAACAATAATGTTTCATTGCTATTGTTTCTCAGGTATCGAGGTATGATTGGAGCTCATCTGATTTTAGGTGGTGTTGACTGCACTGGCAGTCATCTGTATACAGTTGGCCCTTATGGGAGCATGGACAAGGTGCCATATCTAGCCATGGGTATGTAATATCCAACTGATGAATGATAAATGATTGATAATGGTCAGAAATGTGCTAATCAAGATTGAAATGCGTTTCTGTTGAAAAAAATATATTCCAATCTGCACATTTATCTAATTTTCAAAAAGCTAGTCTTCACTATAGCTAATCACAGAATGTGACTTGTTATGCTTTTCCAATGGAAATTCTTATATGTTTTGCACATAGTGTATGTGATCAATCCTGAAGTCAGCTCATGACAGCAATGTTTCTGTATTTTAAGGATCTGGTAAACTGCCTGCTATGGGGATACTGGAGGACAGATTTAAAGCAAACATGGATGTAAGTTGCTTTTTTTGTTGAACCTGCTTATTGTAAGTTTCCTAATATCAAAATGACTGTGTTCCTGTAGTTCAAAGTGAAGTAAATGCAACAGGAATAAAAATGTATCGACATTCAAGATGTAGAAATGAAAGCTCAAACTCAACATTACTCAGTATTACTGTAACTTTGGATTGTTTGTTGTATTTACAGTGAGTTCTCAGGTATTGACTTAAAAGTAGAAAACCATGTACAATTTATCCACAAATTTGAGTATTTTTCAGGGGTATAAAGGTTTTTGTTTCCTAAATAAACATGAGAACTGTTAAAAAATGTCATAAAAATATAGTACTCCATCCAACTGAGGCTGTTTAAAATGTGCCTTAAAGTTTATCTTGTATAACAATTCAACATTAGTATGTTTTTTTTTTAATGGTACTAGGTCATTTTTAAGTGCCATTGCATAATTTGCATAATTTGCACATAAAAGTTATTTAAAAGTTAAAGTTATAATTAAATCATAATGTAGATTTTACTTAATTTTATTCCCTTGAAATTTACTCCAAACATTGTGTGCAAAAACCTGCAAAAGAAGTTTAGGGTAAACCATACTTTTCATTTGCCATTTGTCATTTTTGTTTCATGCCTGAAATCATTTTACCTGTAGCTGGAGGAGGCCAAGGCACTGGTAAGCGATGCCATCCATGCAGGCATCATGTGCGACCTGGGATCAGGAAACAACATAGACCTGTGTGTGATTACAAAAGAGGGGGTGGACTATATCAGACCTCACCGAGAGTCCCTTTATAACTATAAGAGGTAAGACAACCCACCAGCTTTTTAGTCACTTTTGAGGTCACGTTTTATTTTTATTTTTTTCAATTAAATGATATTATAAATTATATTATACATTTAATTATATTATTATTTTATATTAAGATCAAGATTATATTGATCTCTCTCTGTCTTTCTCTCACAGACAGGCAAAGTATAAATATAAGCCAGGTACAACACCAGTTCTAACTAAAACCGTGAATCAGCTGGAGCTGCAGTTGGTGCACGAGACGGTTCAAATGATGGAAACAGCAGGATCCAGCTGAGCCAAGATGAAGAGGGATCCTTTCACCTCAGTTCAACAAACAAAAACTGTCAGATTATGCTGTAAATGCCTTTTTATGTCTGATGTTTGTGTTCTTCATTTCATAGTTGGTGTGCAGATACTCATCAATAAACTAATACAATTTCCAACATATGCACTGAACAGCATTTTGTAATGTTTAAACACAGCAGGGCTTGATTTAAAAATGTAACAAAGATATTACAGGGATATTTTGTGCAATATTGATATTATTGGTTATTTGATGTGCTTAAATACATGGTTAACTCATTTTAAACCGTTTCATCACATTTTATGGTTACTATTATACATAAAAAAAACTTATAGAACACTGAATAGGTATACTAAGATGCAAAAAAAAAAAAAAAAAAAAAGGTTATCCTACCGGTCACTATTGTTGCCATCAACATGTTTACTCATTCTATGACCACACTCAACAAAACTGAATAATTGTGAATTCATATATTGATACTAGACACCTTAAAGATAACATGGGCCAAAAATCTTTGTCATATCTTTGTTAACATACATTACTAGCTTTGATGCAGTCATCATCTTATGGCACAAACAGGAAATAAACTGCTCTGGTCATGTGACAATTTGCTCTAAACATGTGAAACTGCACATATTTAATTGAGACCTTTTATTTTTTCCATATTTGCAGAAAATGCACTAAAACACCAGTCAGTAACATTTTTAGAGCTTTATAAATGAAAAACTTTATGGTCACAATTGTGACCAGTGGGATTAAAGCCAAATTAAAGAGACTTCAAAACAATAATGAAAGTTGTACAAAAGTTACACACAACTAAACTTAAAAAAAAAAAAAAAAAAAAAAAAAAAAAGAAAAACGGGTAATTTACAATAAAAACTGGCAATTGCCAGAACTTAAAACTGTAAAAAGTAAAGTAGCAATATTTTAAGTTTTATGGATTTAACTTACCTCTCTTTCTCTCTAATCAAGTTTCAAGTTTTATTTGTCACATACACGACTATACAGAGATTGTATAACCAGCAGTGAAATGAGAGTCGGGTCCGCTCCATGGACAGTGCAAATATTGAAAAATACAACACAAGGGAAGTATACATAAAATAAAATGAATAAAAAAAAATAAGATATAAAGAATAAAATATAAAATAAAAGAATGTTCATGACAGTATGTGTAATGTATAGGGTCTGAGGCATGGGGATCCATTTGCAGCTTTTATTAAAGACAACGTTAAACAGGCGAAGGTCAGATAACAGCGACAGTGATAATAGAGACCGGTCCAAACTCATAAACGTTTACCAGGCTTAGGTCGGGGCAGGCGGCAGACAGGAGAAGTAATAGTTAGTCCAGAGATCAGATCACAAGGGCAGGCGACAGAGAATCACAGGGTCAGATAAACAGTCCTAGGTCGTACACAGAAGCTCAATAATATCAGGATAACCGCTCAGAAATGCTAGCCGGGGCAAAACAAGACTTCGCAAAGAGTGCCTGATGGGGTAGCAGCTTATATAGGCCACAGAGATGAGCAACACCTGTGCAGCAATCAGTCTCAGGTACAGGGCATTGTGGGAGATGCAGTTCATGAGTTTAATACTCTGGTGACGGTGCCCTCCGGTGGTGTTCGGGGAGGGCCACAGAGACAGAGTTTGTGACTCGGTCTGATTGAAATATTAAGATTGAAATATTAAGATAAGCATGACTGTACAGAGAGGAATATGCAAACAAGTCTCTCAGTTTTTGCCATCAGGCTGCGGAAGCGCTTACCAGAAGGCAGCATAGTGAAGAGACAGTTTCCAGGGTGATTTGAGTCCTTGGTGATTTTGACAGCTCTGCTTCTGCAGCGTTTCAGGTAGATGTCCTGCAGAGAGGGGAGAGCCGACCCAGAGATACGCTCAGCTAAGCGCACAACTCTCTGCAAGGCTTTGCAGTCTTGACTGGAGCTGTTTCCATACCACACTGAGATGCATTGAGTCAATACACTTTCTATGGTCCCTGCATAGAAAGTTTTCAGGATTGTTGGTGAGACCCTGAATTTCCTCAGCTGTCGCAGATGGTACAGTCTTTGCCGGGCTTTCTTAACCTGTGTTTGAATGTGTGTAGTCCAAGTCAGGTCCTCGGAGATGTTTACACCGAGGCACTTGAAGCTGCTTACTCTCTCCACAGGGGTCCCACTGATCATAAGAGGAGTGTAGGGCAGCAGGTGTCTCTTTCTGAAGTCCACAATCAGCTAATATATATATACTTAAGTGTTCCTGAGGTAAACATTTATAATACACTGAAAATAATAATTAGTTAAATGCAAAAATATCAATTGTCACACAGGGAATTCTGGGAATGTCAATTTACAGTTTTCAATGTAAGTTAGAAGATAACTTGTTTTTCAGATCTATAAATTACAATATTTACAGCTAACATGTCCTGTAGATTACAGTTTATTGATCAAAGATCACTTTGTAGGCTTATAAGCTATATGTTCCAAATGATAAATACTTGGGTGTTCCATTTCGAACATGTTTCCATTCATATTTCCATTTTTATATGTTTAAAAAATAATAATGAAAAAACACCCATATGCAGCAACTTAAAGGAAATGAAAAGAAAACAGTAAAAAAAAGGTCAATCAATGGCCTTTAATTGGACAAGACAACTAAAAAGCATAGTAGCCTACTGGTTGTGCATCCAAGCAAATTCTTAGGCTAATACATTCAAGAGGGTCAGTTCATTTCGAAAATGATATACAAAGTGTCTATAATGTTTGCTCTGCAGTTTGAGGCACTGAACTGAACAACCCGCCTTTTAATGCTGCTTGTTGCAGTAGGGTGTGTCCACACGGTTCTGTTCCGCACCTCACCAGTGTTACAGTGTTCCACCTCTTAACCTGTATCTAATGAATCTACATAGAGACTGAAGACGCGGAGAGACGCGCGCTCCTATTGGTCAACCAGCAGCATACACTACTTTTTCATCAAAAAATCACAAAATTATCATATTTATCTCAAATACTTTTAAACAACATAAGATATGTAAATAGAAGAAATTAATGTACAGCAGTTATAGCCTATAGTTTTATTTAAATATGTATTTTCCGCTTGTAATCGAAAAGAGAAAAAGACTTAATCTTTCAGTTTCGAAATCATTGTCTTCCGTGCAGAGATCGTATTTCCTCATGTGAAATACACTTAGCTCATTTCGATTTTACTGTTTGATTACTTTAATCGTATTTTCTTAATATAGGCCTAGAGGATGGCTCTTTTGGATGTAAGTGGATATAAATATAATTCCGCGTCACAGTTTGGCTTTAATCAAACGCATCTTCTCGACAGACTCAATCATTATAGTTTTGGGGACAAATGCCAGGAGTTCGCGGTACCTGTCGGAGTCGACGTAAGTAGCATAACTTTATTATCAAAGTCAATTCATTACTTGATCCTAGAGAGAACATTACGCTGTTAGTGACAGCTAAAATCACATTTTGTGAGAAAATGAAAGAAGCAGAAGATTGCACCCAAACAGGTGAAAGCCTCGTAACAGATTAATCAAAAATATGATTTGATCTAGATCTTCAGCTTTTCAGACTATTTTCAGTAGTTGTAGAACAAGTGATAGGTAATAAAAGTTTTTGGTTCGTTATAAGAATATGCATTACCAGATGACTTCGCTTATTGGAGCATAGGAGGCAGACTCTCAACAGTGAAAATAGCTACCATTCAAGTAAAAATATATATATATATATAAAAAAAAAATATTAGCCTGCTTTGTAACATATTATTCTGTGTTCTGTATTCCCATCAGCCCTCTACGTTTCTGAAGTCATGCAGTTGTGAGGATGGTGTTTCCATAGATCTGAATCATGGCACCACAACCCTGGCATTCAAGTTCCGTCATGGAGTCATTGTGGCTGTTGACTCCAGAGCATCAGCTGGAAAATACATCGGTAAGCATCCAGTTATTAAGAGTGTAAACTCCCCCTTAAGTCAAAAGCAAGCTTATTTTACAGCTACACCATAGGCTACATCGTCAAATTGTGTTTCTTTGTTAAATAATGATGTTGCTCTCAATGTGTTGCAGCATCAAAGGAGGCCAATAAAGTGATCGAGATCAACCCTTACCTGCTGGGCACCATGTCCGGCAGTGCTGCAGACTGTCAGTACTGGGAGAGACTGCTGGCTAAAGAGTGCAGGTCTGTCTCAGCATGCTTCTGAGAGCGGTGAAGCATCTGATCACAGGATGAAGTTACCAGCTTGTGTTTGTGTTCGGTCCTGTCAGGAAATGTATTCAGTCTAAAGCCTTGGTTAAAGATTACTAGAAGAACAAACCTTAAAAAATTACTTTTCACGTCATGTGAAAATAATCATCAAAGATCAAAAGCGATATTCACCCAATAATGAAATTATGTAAAAAAGAATAATAATGAAAATTCTGTCATCAGTTACTCACCCTCATGTCATTCCAAACCTGTATGACTTACTTTCTTCTGCTGAACATATAAGAACGATGATTGCTACTTGAAGAATTTTCAAGTCAATGGGATAAAAAAAAGAAAAAAGACAAAGACATGAAGCAGCATTTTGTATGATGAACAGATTGAAATGTAAGCCTAAATCAAAACACTGATTAATGCACGTCTAAACTGACTACATCAGATATGGCGACACAAACCTCAAATATCAATGTCAAATATCATTGGTTCTCGCATGTCATGTGATCGAACATCATGCTGTTTAAGGATTCTGTCATCATATCTGATGTAGTCTGTAAATGAGTTTGAATTTGATTTACATATTTTAAAATGAATAAAGGCTTAAATTTCTATCTGTTTATTATAAAAAGTGATCATGTCATAAAAGTTTAGAACGACATGAGTAAATCAAAGTAAAGTATAATTTTGGGGTGAACCATCACCCGTTTTTCTTCTCTCAATTTAAAATTCTCATGTTTGTGGTTAATGACCACAGTTCCCGAGGAATTGAAAATGCATTTTTATTCATTACTGTTGTGATTTTATCTTAAGAAATTCAAGTGTGCAGAAGCCCATTATGTTGATTCATACAGTCTCAGAAAGAAAGGTACAAAGTTGTCACTGGGGCTGTACCCAGTACGTACTATTATGTGCCTTTAAAGTACTAACATGGTACCTTTAAGGTACTAATATATGTACGATTTAGGGTAAATAAGGTAGGGCTGCCACTAACGACTATTTTTATTTTGATTAATCTATCGACTAATGTATCGATTAATCTAAACGATTAATTCCCCACAAAAAAAAACAACCATTTTACTTAAGAATATTTTATTAAACCAAATTAAATCCAAATTTCTATGAAAACCTTTTTTAAAGCAAAAGTAAAGTGCAACATAGAGTGCAAGAAGCAAGTGTCCATCTCATCTCAGTCCAGATCACTGAAATCAGTTCAGTATTATAGTGTAAGAACGACAACATATCCATGTGTTCTAGTCTAATAACACAATTATAATCAGTATTTTCAATAAAGGAGTATTTACCAGAAATATTATTTACCAGAATTTATTTAGGAGAAAAATGGAAATGTGCAGTATTTCTGAAATAGAAAAAAGAAATTAAATAAATTTAAAATTTAATGGAACCATTAAAATGGAATCCAGAAAATAATGGAAAACAGAATTTGGTACAGATAAAACTGTAAAACTCAATTAATTAGACAGGCTTTTTGATTAATAAAATTTAATTTAACCATGAAAACAGAGTATAGAAAAATGAAAATGGAAAAAAACTGAATTTGGAAATAAAACGGATTTCATAGGGCTCTATAATTATAATAATGTTTTTGTGGTAATACAAATAGATGTAAATGAACAATAGCTTTTAAAATGACTTAAAATACATATATAATAGCAATGATGCAATAATAATTAGTTCAAATAAAGTATCAAAAGCAAGAAATCATATGGTTTTATTGAACAAAACTGTTAAAATACATAATGTATTATAAACAATAGAGCTAATGTAGATAACGCATAACAACAAAGGCAGGGGGCGCCTGATGATTATTATTAAACATTTCTGCGTGATCTAATCCTTGTTTAATATTGACCAAGCACCATTTAATTCAAATGTCCACTTAATCTTTAATATTTGACCATTTCTTTAGGACAGAAATGCTATAGTCACTGTAATTAAATGAATATGTGGACATCAAAACGTGTAAACTCAGAGTGAGGGTTTGAGCTTTTATTTTGAAATCGTGATGTATTCTCCTGTGTTTGCACAGGTTTATAAATGATTTACCTTACAAATCTGATGAAATGGCTTATGTTGCGTTCCCTGATGAACATTATAATAAACCCAAACTCACAACAACATGCAGAGATGGAGTTTGAGACGCTCCACACATGTAAATGATAAGTTTCTGTGGAACTACTTGTGAACGGAGCCGCTGTGAGACGCACGTGCTTAACCTACACGCATGTAAATAATTAAAGCGCATATATTGTGTTAGAACTGCATCGCATATAATTATTTAATTAAATCATAGCGTTTGTGAATTCACAATTATGCTTAATTATGTTTTTTAAATGGGTTTAATATCATGCAGCCTAGGAAAATAGTCTAATAATATGTTTTATGGATTCTCGTCTGTGAAATGCGGCACTTCCGGTATTTTGCCGGTTAGTCGACGCGAGCAAAATGAAGTCGATGATTTTTCAAAATCGACTAGTCGACTAAAATCGACGAATCGCGACAGCTCTAAAATGAGGTATGAAAGATGTATCTTTTAGCTTTTGCTTATAAGGTACCACCCAGTGACAGTTTTGTACCTCTTTTTCTAAGAAGGGAAAATTTGTCATTATTCTTCATTAATATACTAATATCTAACTAATTGTGTGATTTAAAAACAGACTTTACAAACTGCGTAACAAGCAGAGGATCTCAGTGTCTGCTGCCTCTAAACTGCTGTGCAACATGATGCTGGGATACAGAGGCATGGGTCTGTCTATGGGCAGTATGATCTGCGGCTGGGACAAACAGGTGAAGTGTGTGATTATATATGGCACTGTTTTGTGTTTTTTGCTTATTAGCATATTTTCAGGATGGTCTAAGCATATAATATTATACAACAGTATTAAATAAAACAAAACAATATCAGTAAGATCTGGTGTCACAGAGTCTTCATGCGTAACAGCTGCACACATTATCTTCAGTTATGTTTATATTATTGTTTTCCTCACATCAGGGACCAGGTCTGTACTATGTGGATGATGATGGCACTCGTCTCTCTGGCCGGATGTTCTCCACTGGCTGTGGGAACAGTTATGCGTATGGTGTAGTGGACAGTGGTTATCGTGAGGATATGACTGTGGAGGAGGCGTATGAGCTGGGCCGTCGTGGTATAGCTCATGCCACACACAGAGACGCTTACTCTGGTGGTGTGGTCAACTGTAAGTACAAACTGGCTAGCAATAAACTAGAGACTGACACCTTCTTTAACAATAAATATATACATTTGGTCTTTTAATAATATTATTCTTATGTGCCATTTTGTTTCAACCAAAAGCTGTGAGAAATGTCTATTTTGTCTTCAGTAATATTTGTACGGTGAACGGGAGGGGACATGTTTGGTTCACTTAATTTTGTCGTGGCCACGTCATATTAACTCGCAGGAATGTGATATTATGTCGTGGCCACGTGATGTGAAGTCGTGGCCTCGAGATCCTATGTTGAGGGAACTACATATTTTTCTCGTGGCCACGAGTTTTATGTGTAAACAAACCTGCGTGACCATAGCAACCCGGAGATCAACATCAGAAATGGTTTTATTAATATTTTATTTTGAATTAAGAAATTATTATATTAATTACTATAGAAATTACTATATTATTCAATTATTATATTAACCATAGGCCTTGGCAAACAGACTGTATTGCGTGCGATGTAGACAGCATTCGAAAGACGTTTATCATGAATAAATGTTAGGCCTATATAAAGTACATAGCTTACAATGAAATAGGCTACAAGAAAACATTTTTTTATTCATCCCACAGTCTTGTAAGTCCATTAACTAATCGTCTTTTTCCAGTAATATTTGTATATTATTATTATTAGCTGTTATTATTATTAACCTATTGTTATTGGTTATATTTTTATATTAGTTTATATTCGTTTTTTCCCCTTCATTTCGATCTCTTTACTTAATGTTCTGAATACTTTTGTAAATAATAGCCTACTGTAAATCGACATGCCAATAAAGCTTTGATTATTCTGACTGGAATGCAGTTTAAATTTAACATATATTTCATTTTATTTCGGCTAATTAATAGACTATAATTATAAATACTAGGGAAGTATTATCATCACACACTGGCATAAATACAATCATAAAGTCAAAACTTTATTGCCATAATTGTCAGGCATTCAGAACGTTAATTAGGTAAAGCAATACACGAATTGAAAGGGGAAATAATAAAATATTAGGCTACATTTATATGAAATAAATATAAAATATAGCCCTAACAAGTTAATAATAATAATTATAATAATATACAAATATTAAATTAAATGTTTAATGTTAATGAAAATGTTTTATCCATTTCTGATAATCCCGGGTTTCTATGGTGACGCAGGTTTGTTTACGTATTAAACTCAAGGCCACGAGAAAAATGTCATTCTGTTGGAAACTCAGAAGCAAAGACCAGGAGTCTCTTGGATATCTTCAGCAGAGAACGCGCTGTGTGGCGCTGCGGTCATCAAAGGCCTAACTAGTCAGTGATACATTGTAGTTTATATACATTTAGGGGGAAGTGCTTAGGAATGGAGACAAAGCACCTGGGTGACGACCTCAAACAAAGCATGCAAATGAAGTATTCAAGTATAGCAACCTGCCCCATTTAACCAGTCCTAATCCAATCAGCATAACTACTCAAAGACTGGGGCAGGTGCACCAAGAGCCATTACAAACATAAGGTGAGAGTTTCAGTCATCTAACTCATTTGACTCTAGCTCATAATATCACATTCCTACGAGTTAATATGACTTTCCCACTAATTAATATCTCGTGGCTATGACAAAACTATAAGTGAACGGAACATGTCTCCTCCCGGTCACTGTACTTTTGAATTTCTGTTCTACATTATTGTTTTCTTAATTCATTAACACCGTTGTTGTTGAACTCTGTTTGTATGCTGTACTTAAGATGGTATGTTTTCATGTGTTTTCTCCTTCTAGTGTACCACATGCAGGAGGACGGCTGGATCAAGGTGTGTAAGGAGGACGTGTCAGAGTTAATCCACAAATATAAGAAGGGAATGTTCTGATCACATCTGATCTCTCTTTTATTCAAACCCCATTGTTTCATTATTGTAACTGACACAGTAAACAAATTCTCAAATCAAATCAATGTTTTTGGTGCATTCTTTGTGATATGTCTTTTCTGTAAGAAGTTTTTAGGTGAGTAAAAATGAACTTAATGCTCTTAATATACTTAATGGCAAATGTAGCCCCTGCAGAGGTGAACTCAGTACACAACACCAGTACTTGAGTGAAAGTACAGATACTGCTGGTCAAATATTACTCTATTACAAGTGAAAGTTGTAAAGACAGATTTTTACTTAAGTAAAAGTACAGAAGTACTTGCTTTTAAAAGTACTTCAGTACCAAAATATTTATTTTTTTATGTCAATGCACTGTTTTATTATTGTTGTGTGTAATACTTGCATTACATTACATCCTCTGAAACAACCTACAATACATTACAGCTACTGAATACACTGATGAGCTTGTAGTATATCTTTGGAATAAAGAGCTTTTAGAATGTTAAAAACCTATAGAAATGAAACAAGTGAGTTAAAAAAATTATTTAAAAGGTTACTCCACCCCAAAATGAAAATTTTGTCATTAATCACTTACCCCATGTCGTTCCAAACCTGTAAAAGCTTCGTTCATCTTCGGAACACAATTTAAGATATTTTGGATGAAAACCGGGTGGCTTGTGACTGTCCCATTGACTGCCAAACAATTAACACTGTCAAGGCACAGAAAAGTATGAAAAACATTGTCGGAATAGTCCATCTGCCATCAGTGGTTCAACCCGAATGTTATGAAGGGACGAGAATACTTTTTGTATGCAAAGAAAATAAAAATAACGACATTATTCAACAATTTGTCTCCTCTGCGTCAGCGTACCGCCATTTTTAAGAATATCCGCTGGATACAAACTGCGTACGCTGTTCTGTGTCTGCCACACCACACAAATATGTTTTCTACGCTTTGATTTGAAAGAAAACAGCGTATTCGTGTGGTGCGGCTGACACAGAACAGCATACACTATTTCTTTATATACGTTATTCCCTTTCTTAAAATGGCTTTTTGGATTTTTGAGTTGAAATCATTAACCCCAACAGGATTAAATGAAGAGAAGGATCTTGCATGTTTTTTGTAAAGAGAAATTGTTGGCATGACAATTATCCCTCATTGATTAAGATCAGCTGTCAACAATTTGCAATTGTGCCTATATAAGTGTGGTGTTGCTTTTTTTCCTCATGAGCACTGAAGAAAGCATGGGCTGAAACGTCTGCTCTCTGGTCTGTTTTTAATACACTTTGCACTTTTGCATATGAAAAATAAAAAACTAAATTTTTGGTAGACCTTTTTTGGTCTGTTTGAATTTTTGCAGTGTGCGGACAAATTCAGCTACCTATTGGACTAAAAGCTTTCTTAAAATACAATATTACTGCAGCTGTAATTATTTTTGTATCTTGCAGACATGTTCTGAGATGGATCCAGTCACAGTTGTCATCTTAAATTCAGTCATTAAAATACATGTTATTATTCTTATGACTCTCAATTAATATTCTTATGACTCTGACATTCTGTAGGTGAAGAATGTGGCATGCCAGCATGCTTGGCCAATTATATTGAACCAACGGTTAGGTAGAATTCAGTGAAGCAGGTTGTACTGTATATCATATCACATTTGCTTTGGTGATAAAAACCTGATCTGATTACAATGTTTCAATTTCAAACTGAGAAGGAATGCTTATGTCAGTTCCCCAATCACTAATACAGCTAAATTAATTTAACGAATGAAGAAAAAGTTATTTGACGTAATGATTGCATGTTTTCATTTATGTCCCTTCATTACTGTATTATAGCATATTCCTTTCATGTGATAGCTGGTACCAGTCACCCTTGTCATTTATATAGATTTCTTTGGGATTTTATAAACATAGATTATCTTTTTAGTCAGTTAGGTTAATGATTCATTTTTAAAAGGGATCAAATATTTCTCAGCTGAATATGTTATGAATATGTAGAAATAAATATTTTGCTCAATAGTAACCAATAGTCACATAGTAAGTATACTTATTTCACCAGCTATTCAACTGCAAGATTCCACAAATTATACTGCATCCCTGCAGTGGCAAAGTGATTCTGATTTATATTTCATATCAACTTTAGGAAGGAATCATGTTGTGATCATCACAGTCCTGTAATTTTCTAACATTCAGCTGCAGTTGAAGCAAATCTTATGAATGGACTTCTGCGATGATACCTTCTGCTGTTTAAGTAATGACAGACATTCACTGTTTCTTCCTTTTTATGAGATTTTCTTTATTTTTAAAGAACCAAAGTGACATTACATCATTTTGAAACCAATATTCAGAGAAATCGTGTCTTTTTATTTAGCTAAATGAAAAAAAAATGTAGATTTTATTTTAATGTCCAGATGTGAAAGTTTAACAGTAGAACATATTTTGAACCAGTTATTTTGTAATACATTTTATCATCTAAATAATTTTATTTTAAAGAATTAAAAAATAATTCTATAAACATTAAAAGCTCAATAATCCCCTGCAAAGAATAAAATACAAAGCCTGCATATTGATATTGATATATTTCATTGGAAAAGCCCAATTATTAAATCTAGACCATTTAAAGTAAAGTAACTTAAAATATTGCATTAAATAAACTATTTTATATTTGCAGTCTCCTACAGAAATTGTCTACAAAACACAAACATACACAGAGATCAATCTTTATAGACATGAATAGGCTGTTGTACCCAGGTGGTTACATTGATTTTATATACACAAGCAAACCTTTCACAAATCTTACAAACCAATCAACTTTGCTAATCAATCATTGGCATTCTTGTGTATTCTTGTGTCTTTGTCACTACAGGGAAAAATACATTTTCATAAAACAAAGTCAATAAAGTGAATGAAAATCAAGATGAACAGAAATCATGAAGGAGCAAAAACTTGTAGAATCATAAGACATAAATCCCATCACAGAAATCTACAAGTGTGTGTGTGTGTGTGTGTTTGTGCAATTTTGGATGACTGGACAGATGGACAGTTGGACTCGCATAATTTTTCAACTTCATCTCTGCCACGTGTCTGGTTTCCTAAAATACCAAAAGAAACATTACACTTCATCTGTTTCACATAACTGAGAGAGATATAGTTATGAATGCAGATACACTTACATCTTTATCATTAGGAGTTGTTTGAACCATCATCAGAGGCTACAACAGAAAACAATATTACAGATAATTAATAATACAACAGACTGCTCTTACAACATTGTTTAGATTTAGATATTTCTACAGTGTCATTTATTGGTTTTATTATAATAAAAGAGAAATATTGTAGAAAAAAACTTCTATTTTGATTTACTATAAACATTTATATTTCTCAAACACTGTGTTGCAGATTTGAATATGAACATTGTACACAGCCGGATATAAACCAGAGGCAGATTCCATCTGATATTAATGTACTTAAATCAAACAGAGATTATGAGGAACCTACCATTGACCGGTTTGAAGTCTGAAAAACAACCAGAGAAACAGACTTTAAGTTATTGCACCCATCAGAGCAGCACACAGTTATAGTCATGATAATAATATCACAGTCTCTGTCTCACCTGTCTTCTTCTTTTTCTGCAACACCTTAAACACAACGACACCAATCACCGCCAACAGAAGGACAGCAACAATAACACCAACAATGATCCCGATGGGAAGAGAACCTGAAGAATATGATCAGATAAAAACATCAGATCATTAATGAGACAATGTTAGAAACCTGTACATGAACATTTCAGAAGATACAACATCTGTGACTGTGATGCCACCAACTAATAATAATGCAGGGCATGACAAATGTTTGCAGAAGTAAAACAAATTCTCTCCATTGTTCATGGTCTACTCATCAGGACAATCTTACCATAGTTAATCACTCTTACCTTCTGTCAGTATCTCTCTGATGGTTTTGCCCTGGTGCTCCACCACACAGCTGTACTCGTTCTTCTTCAGCTCATCAGGTGAAACTCTGAGGGTGCTGGTCTTCTGAAAGGTCCCATCCTCATTGGGAAGAAGTTCACCAAGATCCACATCTTCATCATGATCTTGTCCGTTTCTCTGCCAGGAGATTGTTACTTCTTTGGGGTGAAACCCTGTAGCATGACACGAGACTTGAGAGGAAGAAGACTTCTTCAGCAGAGACACCTGAGGAGAAACTGAAGAGACAAGATGATTAATAAAGATATTGAATAAGAAAATTTGACAAAACCTACAACATTCAAATAAAGTAATGACTATACATTTCTTCTCATAATCTGATGTATCAATAGCTTTATCAGATAATTATAAAAAGCTAATTTTTCAAAGTTTGATTAAAACCTTTTTTTTTCACTGTGTGCATATGCAAAGTCTTAAATTCTTTTGGATTATTGTTTCACAAAATTCAGTTTGCTTATATGTTGTGTTGTTGTTGATAAAACGCCCTTCACAAATACCAAACTATGAGTAATAATATTATTCTGCTGAGGAATACATATTTTCACTTTATTCGGTATTATCTGTTTTCTGGCAGCACACTTCTTAAACTAGATCTGGTACAGAGACTCCAGTGATGCCCAACATGTAAAATATGCAGGTTTATATCATAAATATCTCCTGTATGACATTATCATTCTGTTCTCGTTTTTAAGCAGATGAATATTGTTTTGTGATGCTCTATTTCTTGCTATAAATGTGAAAGCAGTTATGATAAGCGCTCACTGTGCATTGTTCTGCAGTGACACAGAAACTGATATAATTACCTTTTCTCTCCAGAGAGTCCTTGCCATAACCCACATACTTCTGCAGCCACTCAATGCATTCATTCTCCAGATATGCTTTTCGTTGTTCTACAAAAGCTCTATCAGCCTCCCATTTGTTCTTGGTAATCACAGCTTGAGGTTTAGTAGCAGTGTAGGTGAGGAAGCTCTCATCCAGACTGAGGAAGTCCTCTCCATCATAACCATACTGTGTGTATCCTCGTTTGGTGCCATCATCATCTATCTCACAGCCGTACATCCGCTGGTATGTGTGAACACCTGAGAAACAACACAGATCATTATATCACTCACCATTCCTCACTTTCTCTAATACAATCCTAAAGACTTGATAATTAAGCAGAATGTTTTCCAGTCTTCTTTTTCTACACAAAACCAAACATCGACACAAAGATGAGAGCAATTATGATTGGCTAATGGAACAGGTTTGTGCTAATATATACAAGCATCCAGGAATAGACAAATGTGTCTCATATAAACATCAATCTTGTGCATGTGTGTACGCAGAGTTCACAAAATCAAAATCTTTGATAGCTCGAGGTTATTCAGTAAAAATCAATGTGAGCTATTCCAATGGGAATCAGATTTGCGTTTAGACGCAGGTCAGACGTCCAGATATCAGATATGTATCCGATATTTAGGATGATCCATAGACAGAAATACAATATAATATACATAACTACGTTTTCAGAGGCGTATAAAGACCTTACTTAATGAACTGTTATGTTTTTATTACCTTAGAATGAGCGATTTATAACTACATATACCGTGGGTCCCCTCACATGGAAGTCACCATCATGTTTCTACAGTAGCCCTTAACGGACAAACTGCTCTACAGAGCGCGTATTGTCACTATGTTGTTCTCGCGAAAAAACACTGACACAATGATGAACAAGTAACAGTAATATTCGCAATGACATCGTTTATTGAATAATTAAGTAAATATAATTCCTTAATTTACCTTTGTAAAGAAACCTCATTGCTCTCTGCGGTCTCAGACGACGCATCTTAGCCCTGTATCGGCCACCGTAGCTTCTCTAAAGGGAGGGGTGAGCGGGGGACTGAGCCGTTGGTTGCAATTCACAACCTCAACCGCTAGATGCCGCTAAAAACTACACACTGCACCTTAAGACCACATTTGAAAGCGACTGAATGGATGCAAAAGAATCAGATCTTGTGCGGATTTCTGTTTGTGAGTAAAAAACATCAAAAATTGTGTGCAAACTTTTCAGACACAGATTGCTATGTGGTTGCTAGGTGTTTGCTAGGAAGTTGCTGGGGTGTTCTGGGTGGTTGCTAGGGTGTTATGAGTGGTTGCTAGGGTGTTACTATGTAGTTGTTAGGTCTTAAATGAAAAGCATGTGTTTTATTTCCTTTTATATCACAACTGTATTCCTGCAGTATTAAAACAGCATTTAAATGTGACTAAAGTTCAGCAGGTCAGCTTTTTTTTATTTTCAGCAAAATCAGTGTATATTTTTGTTCAATAATATTTTTTTATTTTTAGAAAAGTTCATGGTACTAATTAATATTTATGCAATAATTATAATCAATATTTTCTCATTGAAAATAATACAATTTAATTTCTCATATTTTCATCTCATCTAAAGCATCTCTGCTCACACATTTCACTTTTTCTGAAGCAGAACCAGTTCATTTCTTACAAAAGAAGAACTATTAAAAAGATATTAAAAGACAAAAATCTGTTTCTTGAGAAACAGTTTAAAAGCCTGAAATCTTAAGTAGTTTTAAATCTGAATTGCTTTTAAAAGCTTGACGTTTGAATGCCGG
Organism: Aspiorhynchus laticeps; assembly: GCA_023376895.1. Taxonomy (NCBI): domain Eukaryota; kingdom Metazoa; phylum Chordata; class Actinopteri; order Cypriniformes; family Cyprinidae; genus Aspiorhynchus; species Aspiorhynchus laticeps. The sequence continues at coordinate 88,234 of JALXFT010002492.1, read as the reverse complement.
AAATGTAACTTTGTTTTATCTTCAGTAAAATTATTATAATATATTTTTGTTAAATAATATTTTATCTTTTTTATTTTGTGTTTTGAGAGAATTTCATGGTACTAATTAATATTTATGCAATAATTATCACTTTTTTCCCACCGAAAATAATAACTCTTTTTCTAATATTGTCATCTCATCTAAAGCATCTCTGCTCACACATTTTTATTTTCAGTAAAATCAATGTAATATATTTTTGTTCAATAATTTTTTTCTTTTGTAATTTGAGAGAATTCCATGGTACTAATTAATATTTATGCATTAATTGTGATCAATTTATTTGATCAATGATCAATTACAGTTTTTCTCGATTGCTAAAACACTAACCAGGCTTTTGAACTAAAATTTCAAAACCATAATGCCATTTTTAATAAAGCACACATTTCCCTAACTATAAACATATTCCCCTGCTTTAACACATGAGTCAGGTTTGGTGATCTGTTCCTGCAGAACTCATTTCTCAGTGTTTCCACCATGTGCTCATTCAGAAAGCATAGCATTCAGTATTGTTCACTCAAGTCTGCACAGTTTGAGCTCAATTAGCACACAATCACAAGAGGAAACACTAGTCCAAATCTATCACACACCAATCAGATCCTTCGATGGAGATAAAGAGCTCTCAGTCAGCTCTCAGTGTTTCTCAGAGGCTTCGGTGTGTTTCTCAGATCAGAAATCAACTTCTCAAAACTACTCGTTCAATCGAGTCACTTCTGCTCATCATAAAACGTTTCTCATTCTTTTGATCAAGTTGTGATTGCTTTGGTACATTCATGAACTGATTATGTTCATTTGTCTGTGGTTTCCTACATCATCAGTTACTATTGTCATGTTGCTCAAGATGTATTATATAGTTCTCTGTGCTATAGTCTTATCCTCAAAACATCTAGTTATTAGTTCATCGTAGAAGTCATTAGATGCTAAATGCTTGATCAAAAACACACACTAATTTTAATGATTTTTGCTGTTGTTTGCTGTTTTGTACTGTACTCTACAGTACACTAAATTAAGGAATAAAACACATGCTAATGCATTTGTTGTGTTCATCATGTGAAAAGTTTTTATTTTTTGGGGGGGGGGGCACAAGCAACACTTATTAGCTGTTTTTATTATTGTTTTGACTTCATCTCATCAGCGTGTAAGACTGTTGTAGTGTGTGTGTTTTTGAGGGTGTGTGTGTCGTGTCTGAGAGCAAAGTTTGGTTTTTCAGCAAGATTGAGTTGTTTCGAGTGAAGAGCTTCATTCTGAGCAGAATATAGGAAGTTTGGGGAATTGAGTCAGAAGTTATGGATTCGTGTTTAGAGTTTCTCAAAAAAGAGGCATAATTTCAAGAAATGTGTTTAAAGCAATCGAGAAAAACTGTAAAAGCTCAAAGTTTGAAAGTCTTTCAGACACGGGTTGCTATGCGGTTGCTAGGGCGTTCTGTGTGGTTGCTAGGGCATTGCTAGGCATTTACTATAATGACCCAGATGGTTGCTAGGAAGTTGCTGTGCGGTTGCTAAGGTACTCTGGATGGTTGCTAGGAAGTTGATAGGATGCTCTGGGTGATTGCTTGGTGGTTGCTAGGGTGTCCTGGGTGGTTTCTAGGGTGTTGCTATGTAGTTGTTAGCACTTAGCATGTTTGCTAGCTTGTTTCTAGCCCCTTTCAGCCCTTTGTTTGCATGTTTATAACATTTTTAGATGTTGCTCACATCATTTAACACAGTGCTGTTCTGTTTTAGCATGATTAGCACACTGTTAGCATCTTTTAGCATATCGCTAACATGTCCTCAGCTAGTTTAGGCTTTAATCTTGATCAGAGCAGTGAATCGCTCAGACTCTCGTGATGAAGTGAGTCACACTGAATGTTTTTGTTCGCTGCAGAAGTGAATCATAAACTCTGATCAAACTCTCATCTGACGAGTGGTTTACAGCAGAACTGGATCTGAAGCTGGATTCCTGTGGTTCTGTGACTCTGATCCTGCTGTGAGACTCAGAGTTTGTTGAAGTGTTGTCTGAAGTGTTTGTGTGACAGATCTGTGTTGGGCTTCATCTGATCAGACTCGGTTCACAATCAATGCTATTGTTGTTTAAAACCTCACAATTATTAAATATGTGGCCAGTGAATTATCGTCCCGTTACAGAATATAAGCCTGTTGTTTACGCCTCACAGAACGAGTCACGGTCGAAAGCCGCCCCTTTCCTTCATTACATTTACATTTACATTTATTCATTTAGCAGACGCTTTTATCCAAAGTGACTTACAATTGAGGAATACAAGCGATTCATCATAACGAGGCAAATAAACACAGTGCTTGCAATACAAAGAGTCAGATTAGTACAAGCTAGACATGGAGCCCTTACGAAAATGAACCATAGTTTTATTGTAGTAAAAGTGTAGTAACCATGTTTTTTGGTGGATTGATTGCCATTTGTATAACCACAGTTTTACAAATACCGTGGTTAAACTATGGTTAGTGTAGCAACACCATGGTTAATTTGTGGTTACCATGGTTTAACTATAGTAATCGTGTTTTTTTGGCTTTATTTGTGGTAAAACCATGGTTCATTTTTTGTAAGGGAGAGATTAAGAAAAGAGAAAGCAAAGTTTTTTTTCTGTTGCTGTGGATTACAGAGGTATGTTTTCTCTGTTAGCCGTTAGCTTTAGCTGTCAGAGGTATGTTTTCTCCGTTAGCCGTTAGCTTTAGCTGTCAGAGGTATGTTTTCTCTGTTAGCCGTTAGCTTTAGCTGTCAGTGGTATGTTTTCTCCGTTAGCCGTTAGCTTTAGCTGTCAGAGGTATGTTTTCTCTGTTAGCCGTTAGCGTTAGCTGTCAGAGGTATGTTTTCTCTGTTAGCCGTTAGCTTTAGCTGTCAGAGGTATGTTTTCTCTGTTAGCCGTTAGCTTTAGCTGTCTGCAGCAGGTATTATTCAGTGATTTCACTCGTTCAGTGTAACATTATTGAGAGACTGCGTGTGGTTTGCTGCTTTCTCTCAGGAAAGCCCGGTGTTTTGTGTTTGAGGCGTCGAGGGAGCTGGGTTTAGTTTAGCATGAGATATAGTCTTGTGTTTCAGGGAAGTTATTGTACGAGTTCTGTATTCGCTGTCGTGAGTATTATATCTTCAGATTAGCTGAATTACTCAGTTTTAAAATGACAAACTGTTAGTTAAACAGTCACAGTGAAATAATTAATAGACGCGTCACAGTCCAGCTGCTTCTGCTCTGATGACATTAATTCATCTTCATTCATGTTGTGTTCAGGTGTCTGTGTATCAGTCACTGAATCAACTACACACAGATTGACAGATAATGTAAAGTGTGTTTGTTCTCAGCTGTGCTGCGTGTTTAGTTTAATCACAGAAACTCAGAGCGGTTTAAAACAGCAGAGAAGAGCGACTCGTGTGTTTCGTCTACAATCTGAGGATCAAACATCTTAAGAAGAACAGAAGAACCTGAAATCACCTGCTAACAGTCCTCAGAGAAAACACGTGAGAAACTCATTAAATCATGTCTGAATGAGAAAGCTTTGTGTGAGGGTTTGTTTTAGGTTTTGAGGTAGGCTATAAAAATATTAGTAGCTCAGTATAAAAGCAATAGAAATCAATGGAATTAATCTGTGGCTCAAACTGATCAAGCCTCAAGTTTGAAGTAGTTTTAAATTTGAATTGCTTTTAAAAGCTTGAAGTTTGAACATCTAAAATTTAATTATAATTTTTCTCAATAAAATCAATGTAATATATTTTTGTTCAATAATATTTTTTCTTTTGTATTTTGGGAGAACTTCATGGTACTAATTAATATTTATGCATTAATTAATATCAATTTTTTTCACATCAAAAATAACACATTTTTTCCCCTAATATTTTCATCTCATCTAAAGCATCTCTGCTCACATTTAACTTTTTCTCCTCTGTTTCTAAAGCAGAGCCAGTTAATTTCTTACAAAAAAGAATAATAATCAAATGATTTGACGTTTGGTTCAGTCGGTTCGTCTTCCTCTGATGCTGACAGACACTGAACTGAAATACTCAGAAAGTGTTTCCTAACCACTGAATCTACAGCAACACAGCAAAAGAAATGATTTTTAACTGCAATGTGAGTTTATCATCTAAATGTATTATGATGAGAGAGAAAGACTGGTTTTTGTGAAATAATACAAAGACAATAAACAGACATGATTTCTATTGTGATGTCCTCTGGATGAACACGATCAATCAGTGTATTCTGACTCACGAATCAACGACTCTTATGAACCGGTTTGACTGAATCACTCACTGAATGAATCGATCTGAGACGCTGTGACTGATTCACTGCAGCGGATCAAATCAAACTGAACCATGATCTGTTTCTGTGTTGTGTGTGTTTTAGGCTTCTGTGACTCAAATCAGTGAAGTTACTGACTGATTGTTAAAGACGAACATCAGGAAGAATGTTCTGTCATAATAAATGCTACTTTCATTTAAAAAGAAATGTTGCCAAAAGTAGTATTGATTATGCTTAATATTTAGGATCAATTATTCTTCAAGTACTTAAAGAATCATTAATGAAATCAGTTAATGAACTGGAACCTTAAATTCCTTATGATTCCTGTCACTACTCATCTATTATTTTACTGATCAAGATGTTTCCATCCGAAGTTACGAATTAAACTTATGCGCAAAATTGAAATATCACATAAAACATTAGCGAATAAAGCACTGTTTCCATCCAGTGAGCTGAAGAGAACAAAATCATCACTTCCTGATTAACATGCGCTAAATATCACAAAGATAAAATTAATTTGCTGCAGCAGGAGAAGGCACTGTATATAATAACTTTTGTAAACAATAAATCACGATCTTCAGAGCGCAGATGAAACACGGTCATGTTTTCTTATTCTCACAGTCTGCTGTTTGTGAACACAGTTCTGGGAGTTAATTATAACGAAGCACTTTAACGAGACTTTGCTCAAGCATTTTAACATGAAAATCATTTCAGATGCTGTGAACGAGATCGAGTCCAGTTATGCGTCCATCACAAACTCACATGTCTTTTCTGATGTGCATTAAGAGATTTATTCAGTAAAAGTGTTTCCATTGTAGTTTCTGTGCATGTTTTCTTACCGGATAACAAATTTATCCGACTTAGTTGAGCGCATAAGTTTTTTATGTGCATTTTTATGCGATATCCCAAAATGTGTATAAAAATAGGTGGATGGAAACATATAAAGCAGAGTTTTCTGGACAGCAGAGAGCAGAATCTCTAAAGTGACCATGATATTAAAATCAAACCAGAACTATATTTGATTGATCTCAGAGCAAAACTAGATCAAGTTGATCAAGATCAGCTCTGATGCTGCTTCAACAGAGACTCGTCTGAGAGTTTAATACAGTTTTAATAGTTGATCGTTCTGCAGCAGAGACACAGATGTGTGTCTGTTTACATTTGAATCTTCTGACAGTTGAGATTCAGTTGAGATTCAGTTGAGTTTGAACGGACTCAACATTCCGAACACTGAAATGAATGAAAGTCAATGAGATTCTTGTGAGTCTTGATCATCTGCTGCAGGAAAACTGTCTGATCAGTTAGAAAAGATAAAATAATAAACAAATTAATCAGCTTAAGTCAGGAAAATAACAGTAATGGCTTCTTGATTCATTAATTTATTATTCATTATTTATTTTATTTTATATTAAATGATATTTGAATTGATCTGTCTGTCTTTCTGTCTCTCTTCACTGGGTTCAGTGTGTCTCTGTGACTCTGAGCTTCTCGTTATAGTTCATTATTCATCAGAAACAATGAAAGTCCAGCTGAAAGACCAGTTTAGACCTGCTGTCTACATAGGGAGCTTCTTCTGAAGCAGTGATTGAAACAGAGCCTCATAAGAGACTAATGTGGAGTTCACTCATTTTTCTTTCACAGCAGTGAGGGAAAGTCACATTGACTGACAAAATCAGATTTTTGTTTACATTCGATGAAAATTATCATAATTTGATGACGTGTTTTATTCACGTCAATCGTTCATTGTGTGGGTCACTATAAAGTTTACTCTATTCTTATCTCAGTTGGCCAGCCGCTCACTTTCTTGTGTTCAGGGAGAAGACGATGAATTTATGTGTCGTGAATCCCACAGGCTTTGTCTCCTTTACCGGGTTTTTTTTATTTTAAATGAAATTATATTTTAATTCAGGTCTCTGAGTCGCAGCAGTGTTGTGTTCGTGTTGTTGAGCTCTTTCTCCTGCAGTCATCAAATAATCAACACCCTTCTGAAAGACCAGCTTAGACTGGTTTATGTGGGTTTGTGCTGGTCTGATGCTGGTTTAGTTGCTAATTAAGGAAGTTAAGAACCAGTTCATTTCTTACAAAAGAAGAACTAGATTAAAAAGATATTAAAATCAAACTTTGTTGCTTGAGAAAGCAGTTTAAAAAGCCTGAAGTTTGAAGTAGTTTAAAATTTGAATTGCTTTTAAAAGCTTGAAGTTTGAACAGAAATCTAACTTTGTTTTATTTTCAGTAAAATTATTATAATATATTTTTGTTCAATAATATTTTGTCTTTTTTATTTAGCATTTTGAGAGAATTTCATGATTCTAATTAATATTTATGCAATAATTATTATAATTTTTTCCCATCTAAAATAATATTTCTCATCTAAAGCATCTCTTTCAATTAAAATTTCAAAAAACTTCATTTGTCCCCGAGGGGCAATTTAAAGGCATATTGAGCAGCACTTCAAGAAAGACAACACTTTTTCAGACAAATACACAATGCACAAATAAATAAGTAAAAAAAAATAAAAAAAGAAGAATTTAAAACGTATAAACAAGAATTGTAGATTTCCAGCAACTATGTCTTTCCAATATTACAATATTATTGCATTGATAATGGTAAACAATATGAATGACAATAAATAACAATAAAGATAATTTGGGTCTGTACAGTAAGAAGGAGTCCTAAAAGTGCATAATAAAAAATAAGGAGAAGAGTCTCCGTTAGGAGTCTGTAAAGAATGGAATAAAAAATGAATATTAAGTTTAGGAATTTAAAAGCAGAAAGGCTTTAGGATCAAAGGTGTCCTCCTCCTCTGAGCTCTGCAGACGGGACAGTGAAGCCGTCCTCCAGACGAGAGCCACTCAAAGCTGAGTGAAGAACATGTGAGGGGTCTTTAATAATCCTGCTTGCTGACCCGAGCATCTGTTGATCATGTTTGTGTGTAAGAGATCTAACAGACAAACCAATCATCTCAGAGCACACTGTGACTCTGCAGCCGCTTTCTGATCTGAGACTATAGACTGAAACCAACAAGTTCTGGAGAACGAGACGAGGCTCTCAATGAAAGAGTAATAAAAGCACAACAGAATGTCTCCAAAGGAACTAAGTTTAGATATTGAGCTGCTGACACCTCCTCACAATCTCCTCTGTTTTGGGTCAGCTGAGGTGTAACGAAGGTCAGAAAAGCTATTATTGTCCAGAACTCTCTGCGACCCGTTGGTCAAAAAGTCCAGTGTGCACATAATCAGCTGCTCGTCCAGATGAAAGCGAGAGGAGAGTTTAGTAACCAAACTGTGAAGCTGCAAGGTATTGAATGCTGAAGAGAAGTCAGCAAACAGAAGTCAGACTGAAGTGTCGAGGAGCTCCAGGTGTTTGTGAACACATCTATAATAACTGTTTTAGCCTCATCAACACCTCTCTTCTGCACGATATCTGAACTGAAGTGGATCTATCAGGGAGTACGTTACTCTGATAATGAGATGTTTTAGGATCCTCTCCATAGAGCCACGGGCCGTAGGTCATTCAGTGCTTAGGTCTTATTTTTCTGAGGGATGGGAATAACTGTGGGCTGTTTGGGACTGTGCTGCTGTCCGTGGAGCTCTGGAGCAAGATTAGAAACACGTCCCGAGCTGCTGAGCACAGAGACACTAATACTGTCCCTCTCTCTGGGTCTCCTGAGGGCTCTCACTGCGTCCTGTGTGCTGAAGGTAAATGCAGAGTTATGGGGATTGAGTTCAGATCCAGCTGAGAGGAGTTATCTGACTGGAGTCTGCTGTAAAAGGAGTTAAGGTCGTCAGGACTGAGGATGGCTCTAACGCTGCTGGCTGCAGTGTTAACAGAGGACATGGTTTTGAGATCCTGAGCCGAGGTTTCCATCGATGAAGTTCTGCTCTGCTTTATTCTTGACCCGCTTGACCTCTTTGTTGACCTGCTTTATCTCCAATTCAGAGCCAGTGAAGAAAATCCTCCTCTTCCTCTTCAGCATCTCCTGAAGCTCTTTGGTGACCCAAGGTTTGTTGTTCGGGAAGATGGTGAGTGTTTTTGAAGGAGCGATGTTATCGACACAGAAGGAGATATATGATGAAACCATCTCTATCTGCTCGTGATGTTATTGAGGAGGAGAGAAGGCTGTCCAAGTCTATTCTTGTAGGGATTGGATACTCTCCAGTGTGCAATGTTTGATGTGTTTAGTAAGTTTGTTGGTCTCCTAACAGCTGGAGTATCTGCTGGAGCCAGCATGATAGTGTGTGTAGAAGGCTCCCGCGGGACCCAGCGCAGATCTTGCGGGAGCGGGTGGTTTTAGCTGTGCTTCGGTCAGAAAGTCTCGCGAGACTCGCGGGGAATGCTGGGACTCGGCGTGAAATAGAAACGGAGTCAACACACGAAGTTGAGAAGAACATTAAAGCGGCTGTTTACTCGACAAAAAGCAAAGCAAGGCAAGACATCTGGAAACAATTCTCAAATCTCGCTGAAATAAATGAGAAAGAGTTAAACTTCGTAAGTTGTGATAAATGTTCAAAAGTGTTTGTTTACGACGGACGTAAATCTGGCAGCTCAGGCGACACACCTATTTATCTAAGCTCTATGTGATTATTTATTTAATAAGTTAAAGTTGTTAATATTTAACTGTTAACTTATTTACTGAAACGGTTAGTTAGCAGTTAAATGGTTAGTTTAGTGAATGGTTTGTCGCGCGTGAATCATGCAGGAGTTTAAACACTGAGGCGCGCGAGCTGTGGCTTTGTTTTAACGGTTAATGTTTATAACGCTAATAAACAAACACCCGATGTTTTTTGTCGCGTGTGGTTCTTTGGTTTAGCATTACTTCATCTTCTTTAAACACAATCATGTTTAAAGCCTGTTATTCTGGATGTTAACTTGAACAATATTTAGTATTTGAGTATTTGTGTGTATTTTTCACAAGCTCTGAGAGAAAGTCGGCGGGTTTAAGAAACTAAATTGTGTCTCGCATCAAATTCACAGCAAAAAAATACATTTTATATATAAAATAATATAAAGGCATAATATAATATTAAAATGTAAATAACTGTTTTAAATACATTAAATTCGTGAAAACCTACATATATTTGAACGATTACAATTAAGTTTTTTTTATTAGCTAGTAAACAAGGGATTCTCTGTATTGATTTTTCATAGGTTTTTTACCTGTATTTTTAATCACGCGGTATTTTGTGTTTTTGGGTTCCAGCAGATAATGGAGAACAGATAATGTTCTGGAAAATTACTTGTACCTTTTCCATTTTTCTAGATGTTTTTCTTACAGTGTACTAACTGATCAACACTCACAAGTACAAGCTACTAACAAAGTGTATCATAAATGAGCAATTATTAAATTACGAAATTATTTTTTACTATTATTAAATTGGACAATTGCAAATAGCAGCTAACTTAATTGACGTGACGTGGAAAACAGGCTGTTAGACGCAATAGTCCAGGAGTCACAGTGAAGTAAACTAAACACAACTGCACCTGAAGTACGAGACTGAATCCTGCATAAAATAGCGCTGTTATAAAGAAACAAAACGTGTCCTCAGACAGGATCAACAAAACACAACATAAAGAAATAAGAAGAACAATGAATAGTGCTGCTCAACTCCATCTCTGCTCACACATTTCACTTTTCTCCTGTTTCTAAAGCAAAACCAGTTTATTTCTTTCAAAAGAAGAACTAGATTAAAAATATATTAAAATCAAGCTTTCTGTTGCTTGAGAAAGCAGTTTAAAATGCATCAAGTTTGAAGTAGTTTTAAACTTGAATTATTTTAAAAAATTTGAAGTTTGAACACCTGAAATGTAACTTTGTTTTATTTTCAGTAAAATCAATGTAATAGGTTTTTGTTCAATAATATTTTTTGTTTTTTATTTTGTATTTTGAGAGAATTTCATGGTACTAATTAATATTTATGCAATAATTATGAGAATTTTTTCCCATTGAAAATAATACTTTTTTTCAAATATTTTCATCTAATCTAAAGCATTTGCTAAACAAAAGTTTGTTAATCAATATTTAAACTATTGATTTGTGATCTCTTTGTTTTTTTAGGAGCTATGCTTCCTGAAGCAGCTGATTTCTGAGGCATTACTTCACAGTGGTTGTCTTTATTGCTGTTATTTGCAGTGAATGTAAGTGGCTGTGATTCTGATTGGCGTGGTTTCTGTGTTTCTGTGTTTCTGTGTAAGCCTGGTGCTGTTATATCCCGCCTCAGCCTCCTACACACCCGTCATCGAATTTGTGGGGGGGGGGGGTTCTCCTTTTGCCGTCTGTCTTCGACCAATGCCATCATCTGACAATGTCAAGTGAATTAGAATGTTAATCTTTTTAGCTTTAATAAAGGTTAGTTTTGTATGGAAACTCACCTCTTGCCTTATTTCAAGTGGACCATACATGTGTGCCTTCATTTAGGTTGTTTTCCCTGTTATTTCATGGTGCATGGTGTAGTCACTACAATTGACCTATCGGTAAGCAACTCCCCTCGAACGCAGACTAGCCAATGGTAGTCGAGTATCAGTTGCACGGGGAGCGGAACTCGGACATCTTTCGGTTTCAGCGCCACAGAGAAACATTGGAAGATCCGAAGTTTGCATCGGTTTTATGGGGTTTATGCTTCAAAAATGGAAAAACGATGTGCCTGGGGTACTTGTAACACTGATTCCAGGTATCCTGAGAGGATGAGCAATATCATTTATTTTTTTACATTTCCTGAATCCAAACAAAACACGAGCAAAAGTATTCAACCCCAATACAAATGAAGACAAAAACATTCATTTTCTGGTTTTCATACACTCATTAAGTTACAATTTTCATCTGCTCAAGCAGAATGTTAACGTTATCTTGTGCTTTTGCAAGGTATCTCTGGCTAAAACTAGCTAATGTTAAAGTTAGTAACGTACAAACCTAAATAGCATACTGTTCTCGCGTCTTGTACAGTGTAGGTCAAAAACACATAAACGAAAGTCTACATTTCACTGTCTCTTCATATTAAACTGGTTAAATGTACATTAATTTAATCGTACCCTGCAATACATGAACAGTGTTGATCCTGCCTGTTGTCATCCGCGATCGTGATGACCGTAATATGAGACTTCTCCCGCTTCATTGTGATCTGTTACCCACCGTATTTATTTTTAAATATTTTATAAATCCCTCCATGGAATATTTAATTCCCATTTGGTGGCCTTCTGTGTCCAAAATTGTGCAAAAACATCGTGGGACAAGGTTTTCACACTGCAGCTGTCATTGTAAGACAGTGAGCAACTGAGGGAGCAACAGTAACTAAGGAGGGGTGGGGCTTACCGATAGGTCAATTTAGCCACTTGCTACTCGTTTAACTCTTTACTGAAGCTGAAACATCTTGAGTTTTCTATGACACACAAAGTAGTTTCCACAAAATCACATTTAAGATTTTTATCAAACAAAATCAAGTAAAAAGCCTCTCAATCTCTCCGTTATCAAACACATCTGCTGCTGATCGCTGACATTGTGAAGAAACTCTACTGATGTGAAGTGACTGTTGTGAATGTAAATGAATCACTAAACAAATGTCAAATGAAAATAAATGAATTATGTTCATACTGCAGATATATGTGCTCTGATGAACAGCATCTGTTTATAACTTCACAAGTATCTGAGTAATTCAGCTCCAGCAAAATATAAATATAAAATAACTATATAAATAAAGTAGTATAATCAATAATGAATTTATAATGGTTTTGGTGAAATGTTCTGGTTTCTAGACTTTTTAGGTTTAGTTTTGTCTAGTTTGTGTTTTTTAGTTTCACTTTGAGTCATTAAAGCTCAAAGATGCTGATACTGTAAATATTTTACTGGACACACAGACGGTCAGTTGTTGTTGTGGTTTAGTTTGAGCTCAAGTGTCTCGTCTGTGTCTCTAAAGAAGAACAGCCTGTGTGTTTACAAGCTTATTTTTAGCATGTTTTCGCCATTTGTTCGCATGTTTATAACATTTTTAGCATGCTGCTAGCATGATTTAACACATTGCTAGCCTGTTTTTTTGTTTTTGCATGATTTAGCACATTGTTAGCATCTTTAAGCATATTCCTAACATGTCCTAGGCTAGTTTTTAGGCTTTGGTAGTGAAAGATAGAGTGAAGGTTTCTGGGAGTTAAGATTTTAGTTTTGTCAGTTGGAGTTTGAATCTCGGCTCTAATCTGAACATTCAGTGAGTGTGGGATCTGTGGGATTTTTCCCAGTTTTGATCATCATTTTCAGGAAAACTGTAAAGCCGTGCTCACACTGCAGGAGTTTCAGGCCGATTTATCCCTGATTTGCCCCTCTATAGAAAAGAGCCTGTGTGTGTTTATCAGTGTCTAAATTTACTGTGAAACTGTGATTTGATTCTAGAAAGAAGAAGAGCAGCTTCTCTTCGTTTACAGTCAGAGTAAAATAATTAATCCAGCTGCTTCTGCTCTGTAGATTACATTAATTCATCTTATTTCATGTTATTGTTCAGGTGTCTGTTTCAGATCACTGAATGAACTACAAACAGATTGACAGGGGGCCCAGAATCCGCAGCGGCGCCCCTGGCTGGACTACACGATGATGTGGAGGATCAGTGAAGCCCTTTAACATTTCTTAAATAAACTGGATTTAAGGCATAATAAATAAATAGCATGTGTTTCATCTGCTTTTATGTCAGGATTGTATTCGTGCAGTATTAAAATCATGTAAATGTGAGTAAAGTTCAGAGGTCAGTGAGTCTCAGTGTTGATCTGCTCAGTGTGAGTCTATCAGTGTGTTTGTGTTCAATCACTCAGAGTCTGGATTTGATCTGGTCTGTATGAGGACTGATGAAAGACTGGTCTTCACTCACAGACGTCATAAACTTCCCATCATCCTCCACAAAGCAGCTCACATGTCTCTACAGCTTCAGCGATCAGTGCTGCTGGATATTTACTCTCTGAACCACAAACTCAGAGCTTTACAACAGCAGAGAGAAGAACGCTTTGTGTGTTTTGTCTACAATGTGAGGATTAAACGTCTGAACAAGAAAAAACCTGAAATCACCTGAACTGAGTCTTCAGAGAAAACACATGATAAACTACTAAACAATGTCTGAATGAGAACGATTTGTGTGAGGGGTTACTTTAACTTTGATGTAGGCTATAAAATGCTTTACACTGCATGTTTTGTGGATTAATAACTCCCTGAGATTGTTTTCTTTGAGAACTATAATTTCCTCCTTGCAGATCTTGCAGCTAGACACATATGCAGAATGATATGCAGCTATGCAGTGTTTTGGGCCTGTTATTAAGCATACTACAAAAATATTAAGCAAGTTAAATACATTGAAAAGGATTTACCAATTGGGAATATAAATGCCAAAAATGTAAATACTGAGTGAAATTAGATTTTTGAAACTTGTAGGTTGAAAGTTTCACATTCTTACACAGTATAATGTGGTCATAATTAAAGAGATAGCAATGCAATGTTTTGACCATTTCTTCATGCACTTTCCAGGCATATTGTACAAATCTCAAATATAAGAAAAAAAAAACTCTAGTATAATCTGCTGTCTAGCAGTGGTACTTACCAAGTGTCTGATTATAGCGATCCATTACAATTTTAACGCTGCTAGAGAATGATGTCTGATGACCTCTCCTGATATCTGTGATCCTGTTCTCATCCCGTGTTCCTTCCATCCATGCCTGCTTCAGAACATTCTTTCCAATGATGCTATCATAGTAGTCAATTTGCTTTCCATCTACCATACCCACAGCAACAAACTGAGGGAAATCTGCCATCCCTGAAGTACCAGTATAGAAATACTGAAGAGAGTGGAGCTCTGCAAACAGAAAAACAGAAGAATTCATGTTCATCCTTTGGGTATCTCACTGTCACTGATAAACAATAAATTTGGTGATATGTAATAAAATACTTTTTTTTTTCCAATTTCTGCATAGCAATCTTCCCAAGATATTAGCAAATATTACTCAATTAATAGTACCTGATAATGCATCACCATTTTTGCTGAATTTGTGCCGTCTCAATTAAAACACACACACAAAGATACAGTGATACATATGGATAAGGAAAAAACCTACGGTACTTCAGTAAAGACCAGCCTCTGACTGCATAACTCTTAACCCATGCAGGTTCTAATGTAACATCACTCCAAAAATAATAATGGCTGTATATATATTTTTTAATTAAATTTAATTACAAATGTGAACATGGTTTGACAGAAAAGCTGAAATGAACCCAAAACTTCCATATCTTATTAGAAAGTCAACATTTTTGAGAAAGAACCAACCAAGTATTTGTTTATAGACCATACTGTTCTGCCACCTAGTGTTAAATATAGGGAGGAAAAGACAATTTGTGCTACCTACTCAGGATGTGCATGGGTAGCACATGAGAGAAGTAGGGCTGCCACTAATGACTATTTTTATTTCGATTAATCTGTCGACTAATTTATTGATTAATCGATTAAACTAAACGATTAATTTCCCACAAAAAAAAAATAATTACTTAAGAATATTTTATTAAAACAAATTAAATCCAAATTTCTATGAAATCCTTTTTAAAGCAAAAGTAAAGTGCAACAGAGTGCAAGAAGCAAGAGTCCATCTCATCTCAGTCTAAATCACTGAAATCAGTTCAGTATTATAGTGTAAGAATGACAACATATCCATGTGTTCTAGTCTAATAATACAATTATAATCAGTATTTTAAATAAAGTATTTACCAGAAATATTATTTACCAGAATTTATTTAGGAGAAAAATGTAAATGTGCAGTATTTCTGAAAAAAAAAAAAAAAGTTTATTTTTGTTTTTTTTTTAACATAAAATCAATTAATTGGAGAAGCTTTTGATTATTAAAGTTTAATGGAACCATTAAAATGGAATCCAGAAAATAATGGAAAACAGAATCTGGTACAGATAAAACTGTAAAACTCAATTAATTAGACAGGCTTTTTGATTAATACAATTTAATTTAACCATTAAAACAGAGTATAGAAAAATGAAAATGGAAAAAAATGAATTTGGAAATAAAACGGATTTCATAGGGCCCTATAATTATAATAATTTTTTTGTGGTAAAAAAAATAGATGTTAGTGAACAATAGCTTTTAAAATTACTTAAAATACATATATAATAGCAATGATG
Organism: Aspiorhynchus laticeps; assembly: GCA_023376895.1. Lineage (NCBI taxonomy): Eukaryota > Metazoa > Chordata > Actinopteri > Cypriniformes > Cyprinidae > Aspiorhynchus > Aspiorhynchus laticeps. The sequence goes on along the minus strand of JALXFT010002492.1, from coordinate 72,817 downwards.
CATTAATAATTAGTTCAAATAAAGTATCAAAAGCAAGAAATCATATGGTTTTATTGAACAAAACTGTTAAAATACATAATGTATTATAAACAATAGAGCTAATGTAAATAACACATAACAACAAAGGCCTGCAGGGGGTGCCAACGGCCTGACGATTATTTTTTCACATTACTGCGCGAAGAATGTTATGTAATGATATCACTGTTAACATTTCTATAAGGTGTTTTCAAGGTGATTACGAAAAATTAAATGATGCTAAAGTACTAAAATCATGTATCACATTTGGCAAAGCAAATTTCAATTTCAATTCTACTTACCCGAACTTGCTCGCAATATGCCAACAAGAAATATTATGAAATACCGCATAGATGGTAAGCTGACAATCAAATAAAAAATCTATTCAAATAAGCACTCTAATTTCTTAGACACTTGCTAGCTATGCCTACGCCTTACTGTAAAATGCCTCTAGCTAATTGAAACAAAGGATATATTCCACATCACCAGTCTCGAGGACAAATTGCTCAAGGCAGGTAGATTCGAAAGTAAAATTAGACCTAACTACACGCCCATAAAAGTCATGAGCAACTCCTGAAAATAATCAAATTCAATATCATAATTGACAATTTGGTGAATTCTAAATACTTTTTAAGTTATGCATGATATACAGTGGCCCTATATTGAACAATTGGAGTCCCACATAAATATATAAATATATCATTGTATTGCATGCAACAAACCAAGTAGCATCCAACGGACTCTGTGTCAGAATTAACTTTGAGCCATTTTTGTAATTACTTTGTAACTCTGATTTTTAGAGTAGGTAAAGTCAAGTTCCCTCACAGACTTTTCACATAGATGTTATAGCAGAGGAACAGTAGTTGTAATATTTGACAATCAGAAAGTATTCAAATACCTAAATTTTGAACCATATATCTCTTGTTTTATATTGTATAATTTATTCATTTGTAATGTTTTGCTTGAAAAAATTAACATTTTTCAACAAATTTTATTTGGGATAAACCCCTTGAGATGATGCATCATCTCGTTTTCAAGGGGGTCCTATTACACAAAAATCAAAAACATAACACAAAACAAACAACAGCAACAATCACCACAATCAAAACAACATACCATACTACAATATTAACACAAAAATATTAATAATTATATAAAAAATATATATTTATAATTATAATTATAATTACTTAGCACATATTAAAAATAAAATAAAAAAAATAAAAATAAATTAAATAAATATAATAATCTAAAGCAATTACAAGAAATTTCAAAACAAGAAAACATATATGTCCTTTTTTGAACATATAAAAATAAGTCAAAGATCACACATTTGAAGGTAAATTATTCCAATCTGCTGGAGCCGTGTACCTAAATGCCTTTTCCCCAAACACTTTCTTAACAAAAGGAGTAAAAAATAATTTACAGAGTGTCTTAAATGATATGAAGAAGAGTATAATATCAAATTCTGAAGTAAATAATTAGGATAATTAAAATGAATACATTTGAAAATAAATTGCAACCAGTGAATATGCCTTCTAATATTGAGTGGAAACCATTTAAGTAAATCATACATAATACAGTGATGTGTATCATAAGAACATCCAATAATAAATCTGCACAACTTATTATAGGCTGTAGTAAGAAGCAAAAGATTAGTTTTAGTCGTATTCTGGTAAGCTACATCAGCATAGTCAAAGAAAGGTAATATAAGTTGCATAGCAAGTTTTTTTCAAACATTACATTTTTTTTTTTTTTGATCGATACAGTACACTGATTCCAAAATTAACCTTACGAAGAATATAATCAATGTGAGGTTTAAAAGAAAGTTCAGGATCCAGCCATGAACCCAAATATTTAATTTGATCCACTCTGTGCAGGTATGTACCATCATTACACATTATTTTTAAATTATTAGATTTTAATTTAAGCATACGCTTAGTACCAAAGATCATGGTATGAGATTTACCTTTGTTCAAAAGTAAATTATTAGAATAGAGCCACTCTTGTAAAGCATTAAAATCTGATTTAAGCATATTTTGAATTTGAGTTAAATGAGGATTTGAAATATAAATGACAGTGTCGTCTGCATACAAATGAACAGAACAATGCGAAAGAATTAGGGGAAGATCATTAATTTGTGCAGACATTAAAAAACAAACAAACAAACATCAAGTCAGTGTTCTGGTTCCAGAGCACCCCTAAAGCTTCACATTTTGGATGCTTTTTAATTTAAACAATATTTACTATATTTACATGCGTGCTAAAACATTGAAAGAATTTTGATCCCATGCTATAGAAGACCGGTAAGAAGGCATACATCTAGACAGTAAACAGAGGATTTGTTATATACAGGTATGTGATTTCAAGATTTCATTCCAGGCAAAGACAAATGTAAGAAGGGAAAATGAATTAATGAATATGTTATTTAAAATCTGTCCAACAATGGAATGAAGAAAGTAAAAACGTTACAATATTTTGTAGTATTTGATTCAGCATTTAACTGGAAAGTTTTATTATTATTATTATTATGTCGGTTGTCCTAGGATTGTTTCGTCACATTGTATTGCCATCTAGTGGCCAAAAGTCTCAAGCCAAAATTTCCTAACCATAAGGCAAACTGTTTCTTTTTTTTCAATTGTTCTTTGGGTCTTGTGAAAAAAAAGCAAGATATCGTTTCATTTTTATTTTTATTTTGCTGTTATGGGATTTTTTCCCAATACATGGTAGGCTATAAGGTTTATTCCTAATTAATAGTAGACCATAGTGTAGTGGGATTAGCAAGCAGCTCATCATCAGTCGCTTAGTAGAAAAACGCTTCTCAGGTCAGAAATGAAACTGATCTGACACAGCAAACTAGCTTTACATGTTAAAACTCAAACCAACAACAAACCAACAAACAAATATAGGCTATTTGCTAGCTACAATCGCTTTAGGCTCTTTATGTAGCCTATTATTTTATTACACTTGTATGCGTTGCATAGCCTACACTGCAATTCATATTGTCCTTCTTTCTCTGTATAGCCTATTATTACTTAATATTGTTTATTATTAGGCTATTACTGTTATTGTTGTTATTATTATTATTATGGTTAAGTAAATTTTGTAAGCAAAGGATGATGCAATCCAAATATAACGTCGTAGACAAACATGAATAGGATACGATATGAATTTTAGGATATTAAAGCATATTAAAATATATAAAAACAACGTCAAAATACACGTTACTGAAAAAGTGTTAGTAACACGAAACTTTTACTCAAATGTTTATATAGGTCTGTTTCAGTGTAACAGAATAACTCTTAAAAAGCAATCATAACAAATGATAGGCTATAAGTTACTGTCATATTGAAATAATGTACTCACCAGCATAGGCAAGATGAGCTCCAAGGAGCAAAAGCACAACGGGCAGCATGCTTGCTTGGCTTGAGAAACAGTTCCTTTAAAAAAAAAACTTTATAGAGAAATGACTTTAAAGCAAGTGAACCAGACGCTTTGGTTGTCGCTGGTGAACTGGTGAAATGTTTCTGCGCGAACTCCTAATAAATAGGCTCTGAAATTCTAGCCAATAGTTTTTCTTGACAAGTCTGACGTCACGAGTTACTATGAGTTATATTCTTCACTGGGTTGATCTTGAAAGTAAAGACAAAATAGTAATTAAATAACTATAAAATCATATCAGAGATATGCCTGTGTTAGAATTTAATATTTTCTCATTGTTTATTTGTTTTCAACATATGCTAATAGAATGCACTGAAATGCTTGTCTACAAACATACTGCAAATCAAAAGTCAACTTTGTGTGATTTACTGTGTTAGTTATATTAATAATATAAATAATATCAATTTTACACTGTAATTGTTGCCAAATGTTTGTAATTTCTGAGGATGCTGAGGAAGTTTACTATAAAATAAATCAAATGCATGATCTTGCTGTAGGGAGAGCGGTGATTGTAATACAGGACGAGTTGTAACACCATCAGTTTAACTCCTAAGACATGGAGTACAGGGGTGAAATCTTACATGATCACTATACTCTTGAAGTGACGATAAAAGCTGTATGTCTCTGTACAGAAACAAAGGATTTATAGGACAAAATACAAATTTGTGTTATAAAAATGAACATTTCACTTCTGGATTATAATTTAATTTGCAATAAATGACAAGACTGGTGTCATATATAAGTTAGAATATTCTCATGCTTAGACTGATATAACATTTACTCAAAATCTCAAACAAAACCTTAAGGCTGATCAGATGAGGAGGGTTGTGACATGATCTTTCTTATTTACTACTGACACACAAAGTCTGAACAAACTGAGATGTGTACATGACTTAATAGTGAAATGACCAACATGCACACACCGTATCATCTTTGTTTGTTTGTTTATTTAACAAATTCTTATCCCATGTTTTATCTATTTGTTAAATCATGTTTCCCAATTGTTTTGCTGCTTTAGAATAAAAAAAATAACAGTTGGTTTTGTTATACTGTTATTAAACATGGACATCAGTTTAAAGAAAAAGAAAAGAAACTATTCTAAATGGTAAAAACAGTTAATATTGTAATTAATCATTAAAGAGCTGCTATCAATATTTTGTGTTGGAGTGGAAATAATGAACACTAAAACTAAAGCTCTTATAGGCCTAATGACCAGATGAAGTGGCTAACATTCTTCCCTCATCTTTAAAAATTTCTTTATTTACAAAATATTTAGGTTAATTAAGTACTGATGAAGATATGATAGCTATGGATGAAGATTACCTGCAAATATGCAATCAAAAGTATGTATACCGTTAATACTTAAAGATAACACAAAACTTCCAATTTAAACAAGATTGTTCTCCAACCTGTAAGTTTTGCTAAAGGAGAGATCAAGGAAACATTCTTCAATGTGATTTGAAGCATTTTGACAAATCCTTCATCCTTTAACGAGCAAGTTTAGGTAGCCTATACATTTTTCACACTAAATAATAAAGACATACACAAAATACATAATGTATAAAACTACACAGGCTATAGGTTTGGTTATTGTTACCACACTACAAGAGACAATAAGATATGGTATTTCCCTGTGTCCTTAACTGCACTCTGTTCCGAGAAACCACGTGATCTCGTGACAAAATCCTCAAATCCTCTGCAGTGTCATATGGCCTAATAATGTTGGCTCGGAGCGCCACCTAGTGCAAATCAATATCTCCTAAAAATACGTCTATTGGAGTTATTTTAGTTTTAATGTAGGGTAGAGTGAGGGAAAACACCCCCTTGTTGTTTTGTAGAACATCACAGTTATATATAATATGAGAACAGCTGGGCCTGTAAATAGGGAGTTCCTGTTATTTAATAAAAATATAATTATATTTTCAGAATGACCATTTTTTTTCTCAATCATAGTCTGTGGGGTAAAACGCCCCCAGGGGGCAATGGGCAATTACTGTAGTTATTCTGCTGAACATCAAATCCTTTGCTTTTCCATCAAATGTATTCTAAATAGTTGGTTGACAAAAAATATTTGGACTTTATATTTAAAAATAACCTCAAATTAGCATCAGGTTCAGGTAGCTAATTAGCTAGCCAGTTAGCATCAGCTAACTTTTTTTTTATTATTCAAATTATAATTTTGTAATTCATAATTATTGATTATATTCTTTTTGAATTTTAAGATAAAACTGCATGTACTCTGATTTTGGTGTAAAGGTTCACACAGAAAAATCAAGGTACAGGAATGTACCTAAAAAGGTATAAATGCTTTCTCGCTCCAGCTGTACCCTAGTAGGGTACAGCAATGTACCTCGAAACGTTGGTACATTTTTGTACCTTCTTGTTTGTACCTCTAAAAGAACATTTATGCACCCCTAGTGATAGAAATGTACTTTTGTGTCCTGGTATGGTTTAAAATTACATCCTGATATTTTTCCATTTCACTATTGTTCTGCTGAACTGATTTGTCCTAAAAAAACGTAATATTTTGTGATTTAATTACTTCAGAAGCAGGCTTTGTGAGCATTTTGTTAACCATTTTTAAATACAAAACAGAGGCAGTCCATGTTTATCTAATATTCAATGTATAACCCGACAAGTTATGGTAACTCAAACCATTTGAGGAAACCGATTGCCTTAAACCATTTAAGATATGAGTACTATCATAAACATTGAGTTAAATTTACTTTTTTTTGGCTAATCAATTATTAAAGTCTTAACTACTTAAATGGTTTGAGGAAACCGATTGCCTTCAATGGTTTAAGTTCATCAAACTCAAAGCAATAACGTTACATAAGACTAAGCAAAAACACTGGTACAAAGAAATCATGACAGAACAGGAGAATTTTAAGTATTTATTGAAACACAACAAATGTTTTCAAGCATAAAACAAAATCAGTGGGATGTTTAGTGAAAAATATAACATTTAAGCTATCTTATCAAACTTTTCACCAAACAAGTAAAGAAACAAAGGAAATGTTTAAAATCCATTTAAATGTTAAATATAATTAATAGTAATAATAATTATAATTGTAATAATAAACCACTGCTAAATAATTTGAAACAGAAAAAAAAAAAGATTTCCTTACGATTAACAGCACATTCTATTCAAACTTTAAGAGGTTTGTATACTGTAACTAAGGGAATACATTAGTGCAAAAACCAGCACCTGTAAACTGACCCAAGACTTTGCAGACATCATCTTCAGATGCAATTAAAACATCCAGTGGGTTTAAAGACAATGTTCCCTCTTCCTCCTTAACAGCAAAGATGGTGACAGCCGCCTTCAGCACCAGATCAGGATCCCTTTTCTAAATGCAGTAAAAAAAAAAATGTTAGTGTATGTCACCAAATATCATCATATTTTAAACAAAGTATTTATCATATTAAAATTTTCGTAAATGACAATAAAGCTGTGAAGGATCAGAGAAGTGTTTATTCAATAAGGTATGTGCCCATTTAAAACACTGTAGTTCTTTCATTTTAACATCATAACTTCGAGTGGTTTTTCAGCAGGTTTTTCAGGGCTGAATATCAGCTGAATGTTCTAGAGGTTGAATTTAATTTGTTCATTTACATTACTATTTAAGTTAACAGTGATATTTCACCCAAAAATAAAAATTCTGTGATTAATCACTCACCTTTCGTTCCATCTTTTGAAGAGCTTTCTGACCATCTGTAGACATCAACACAGCTGAAATGTTCCCAGACCCAGAAACATAGTAAGGACATCTGTAAAGTCCATGTGACATCAGTAGTTCAACCACAATTTTCCGAAGCTATGAGAATACTTTTTGTGTGCAACGAAAACAAAAATAATGACTTTATTCAACAATTCTTCTCCTTTGCGTCCCTCTAGGTTGCCATTATGGCAGCGGTTCTCAATTCCAGTCCTCACGTCCCCGTCCCCGTCCCCATCCCCGCTCTGCATATTTTGCATGTCTCTCTTAGTTAACACACCTGATTCAGATAATCTGCTCGTTAGAAGTGAGCTCCATGCGTGAACTGTGTTCTGATTGACATGCTCCCTACACAGTGTTCATTGCTCCCTACTCCCTGAGCAGGGAAATCCGTTGAAGTTTACTTCACTTCGGAACATTCATTCATTCATGAAATGAAGATATTTTTAATACTCTCTCACCATTTTGTCAATCCATTGAAAGTTTAGGCAATCAATATTCAGCTTTAAGAAGTACATAAAGACAGTTTATCCATATGAATAAAGTGGTTTCATTCAAATCACAAAATTAACCGAGAAGCTTGAGCTGAGGATTTTTTATTATGTGTCAAAGCCTAAATTAAAAACTTGTTGAACCTTGAAAATAAAGATTGCCTAGACTTCCAATGCATAGACAAAAATGATGAAAGAATATCAAAAATATATAAATTTGCCAGAAGATGAATAAAATTAATTCAAAATGAATTTGGAACAACATGAGGGTGAGTAAACAATGACAATTTTACTTTTTAGTGGACTATCCATTTAGGACAACTCAAATGTTCAACTATTTAGTAATTTATGCTGATCTCAGCTAAAAGGTTAAATGTTCCCAAGTAAATATAAAGTTGTCCTGACATGTGTCCTACCTTGTGTGTCTTGGAGAAATCTGCAGAGTCTTCTTTTCAGATAGATCTGCCAGGATCAAAGCTTGAATGACTGATGACATTATTGTCCCTGAAGACAAAACACAAAATTAGGGAAATTGAACTCACAATTAAACAACATTTATGGACAGCTTATTTTTACGAATCATAATAAGACAACTTTCAACCACTACAAACTTAGCATTAGCAATTACCTGACATCTTTATTATACAGGTGCATCTCAATGAATTAGAATGTCGTGAAAAAGTTCATTTTTTCTTGTAAGTTATTTCAAAATGTAAAACTTTCATATATTTTAGAGCTTGCAGCTCATGAAAGTCAAAAATCAGTATCTCAAAATATTAGAATATTTACATTTGAGTTTCAATAAATGACCATCCATACAGTATAAATTCCGGGTATCTCTTGTTCTTTGAAACCACAATAATGGAGAAGACTGCTGAGTTGGCAATGATCCAGAAGACGAACATTGACGCCCTCCACAAAGAGGGTAAGTCACAGAAGATCATTACTGAAAGGTGTGGCAGTTTACAGAGTGCTGTATCAAAGCATATTGAATGCAAAGTTGACTGGAAGGAAGAATTTGGGTAGGAAAAGGTGCACAAGCAACAGGGATGACCGCAAGCTTGAGAATACTGTCAAGCAAAGCTGATTCAAACACTTGTGAGAGCTTCACAAGGAGTGGACTGAAGCTGGAGTCAGTGCATCAAGAGTCACCACACTCAGACGTCTTCAGGAAAAGGGCTACCAAGCCACTTCTGAACCAGAGACAATGTCAGAAGCGTCTTACCTGGGCTGTGGAGAAAAATAACTCAGTGGTCCAAAGTCCTCTTTTCAGATGAAAGTAAATTTTGCATTTCATTTGGAAATCAAGGTCCCAGAGTCTGGAGGAAGAGTGGAGAGGCACAGAATCCATGTTGCTTGAAGTCCAGTGTGAAGTTTCCACAGTCAGTGATGATTTGGGCTGCCATGTCATCTGCTGGTGTTGGTCCACTGTGTTTTCTGAAGTCCACAGTCAACGCAGCCATCTACCAGGAAATTTTAGAGCACTTCATGCTTCCTTCTGCTGACAAGCTCTATGGAGATGCTGATTTCATTTTCCAGCAGGACTTGGCACCTGCCCACACTGCCAAAGGTACCAAAAGCTGGTTCAATGACCATGGTGTTACTGTGCTTGACTGGCCAGCAAACTCGCCTGACCTGAACCCCATAGAGAATCTATGGGGTATTGTCAAGAGGAAGATGAGAGACACCAGACCCAACAATGCAGATGAGCTGAAGGCCACTGTCAAAGAAACCTGGGCTTCCATACCACCTCAGCAGTGCCACAAACTGATCACCTCCATGCCACGCCGAATTGAGGCAGTAATTAAAGCAAAAGGAGCCCCTACCAAGTATTGAGTACATATACAGTATATGAACATACTTTCCAGAAGGCCAACAATTCACTTTAATCACTTTCATGTTAAATGTGAGCCTAAATCATCACAATTAAAAGAACCAAAGACTTAAACTACTTCAGTCTGTGTGCATTGAATTTATTTAATACACGAGTTTCACAATTTGAGTTGAATTACTGAAATTAATTAACTTTTCCACGACATTCTAATTTATTGAGATGCACCTGTATATCTTATATACAGCAGGGCTCGTAAAATCGCTAGCCCGACGTCCCGGGGCTATTGTGTTTTTCAGTGGGGCTACCAAAATCTATCACTGCCCTGCCCGACGGGCTACCTTAAATACAGGGCTCCCGCAGGTCCTTAATAACTCTTCAATTTAGTTTTTTAGCAAACTTAAGGCCATAAAAAGTTTTAAATACGTTAAATGGTATAAGAAAAGTCTTAATTATAATTTCAAGAGGTCTTACAGTTGGTGACGGAAAGACAAGAACCGCGATACAGCTGTATTAAACGTCAAAAGGCAATAATGTCATTGAATAAATATTAGCACTGCACGTTTCAAAGTCAAAACGCGGCACGGATGTCTTTATGTGAATGTATCTGAAGGGAACCGTCTGTCCTCAGAAACGTGTCGTTGGCATTTTCATTGAATCTTACCTATAATGCCTCATAAAGCGGCGTTTATGAGCGCGGACGGCTAAACCGCTCCTAAAGCGCCACCTCGTGGCAGAGAATGGATTTCTGAATTGCTGTTTATGGTCAGATCAATGCAAATATCGACACATGTTTTTAAGCAGCAAACACAGAGTTGTAAATGAGAGAAGTTAATGTGCTTTCTAAAAATCTAAACAATTAGACAGTAGTATTTATTCGTTTTAATTTAATATAATAATTTATATGCTTGATTTATCCCTTTTCATATAAATGGTTTAAAGGCTGAAATGCTGTTGTATAAGATTTTTGTTTTTGTATAGCAATTTGTATTAATAGCAATTCATCAAAAAATAAAAACTGAAGAACAAAGTATTTAAAAAAATGTTTATAACGTGACAAGTTACATCTTCTACAACACTAACGCCCATCAATTTGTTTAATGTGAATTCTACTTATTTCATTTTAGGCTCATATTAGTTTTGCAGCTGTCCTGTTGCCAATGTCATCACACCACCCCTCGCTGCCTTTGCTCTGAAAAGATTGATTTAAAAAGCATGACAACAATTTGTTAGAATTAATTTTAAACAAGACAACGTGAGGAGCAAATAACAGCCTAAAATGTTAACTAAGGTTCACAAAAATAGCCATTATAAACGCTCCTCAGCCCCTTTGCTCACCAGGGCTTCGGCAGAATTAGTGAACTTCATCAGCATCACTAGATGATAATGACAAAGCGGATAATAAATAACGATTAACAAAAAGTTTAAGTGTATTGTAAATTAATATCGGGATTGTGTGTTTGCTTTAACGTTACCTTGCTTGGAGAGGGAGTAATTTTACTAATCTACTTGGAGAGGGAGTAGATTTTAATCTCTGCGTGGCAGGGGCAGCAGCCACTTGACCTGCCACCGTCAAGTGCGCCTGCCACCGGACCTGCCACGGCCAAATGCACCTGCCACTTTACCCGTCACCGCTGAATGCGCTTGCCTCGCGACCCGTCACTGCTTTAGCGAACAGGTGGGTATGTATGACGGACATGACTGACTGAAAAATGCACGCGGTTTTTGAAAAATACCCGGATAATATTTTGCCTCGAGTAAAAGTCATTACTTTTAAAAGGATTAATGTAGTTAATTAATGTATTTATTATATTATCACTTAGTTATTGGTAATATATTACAGTTTAGTTAGGCTATTTAATTAGTTATAGAAGATATAAAGCATAACCTAGCAATATTAGAAATCATGTAATGTGTATCTGAAATCCCAGCTAAGTTTATAATGGAATTTAAAGGTCATACTGACCAAGAATTAGATGGAAATTTACCAGTAGCCTTTTTTATTCAATAAACACACACTCTATTTAAATTATGATTTTTTGATCTGTGATTTACTGCTTAATTTGCCTGTACCTCAAGCTTGTTAAAAGTACAGTTATGTAACTTTTGCTGTCAGAACTGATTTTGTACCTTTAAATTAAAACAAAGGTCCACAGTTGTCACCTTAAGGACCATATTCTGTACCTTACAGGGTACTTTCGTGGCAAAAAAATCCAAGATGGCGGCACGCACAACAGACGCAGCGGCTTCTCTCTCTCCCGACAGAACGGTGTTTTCGTGTTTTTTGTCTTGTAAGTCGCAATGTTTTTGTACATATTCGTCTCGTCTAACTGTCTTAAAGCGTGCATACAGTCGTGAGTTTCTGCTCGATGTCGGCAGAACCACATTTCTAGAGTTAAACTCCGACCGCCACTACTGCATCTCGCCCACAGCGAAGGCGCTACAAGCGGCGTGAGAGGAAGCAGAAGAGGGGTAAGCGTGGAGGTATCCGAGCTAGGCTAGCGGCTAACCCACACAAGCCAGCTATCCCCACCATCGTACTGGCGAACGTACGCTCTTTGGACAATAACCTGGACTACATCCGACTACTTCGCTCTACTCAAAGGACTGTAAGAGACTGTTGTGTTTTTGTGTTTACGGAAACATGGCTTAACAACAGCGTTCCGGACTGCGCCATTCAGCTCGAGCAGCTAACATGCTATCGAGCAGACAGAGCTCTCGTCGAGGGAGGTAAGAGACGCGGCGGCGGGCTTTGTGTTTACATCAATAATGTATGGTGCCGCGACGCTGTTGTGGTCTGCAAACACTGCTCACCCCTGGTGGAGTTTGATTATTAAGTGCCGGCTGTTCTATCTACCGAGGGAATATACAGCCATTCTGCTCGTTGCTGTATACATCCCTCCCAACTCCAACAACAACAGGAGTGAGGCACTGAATTATTTGTACCAGCACATCAGTGAGCAGCAGACAGCCCACCCAGATGCTTTTCTCATCTTGGCTGGAGACTTTAATCACGCAGACTTAAAGAGTGTGTTCCCAAAAATATACCAGCATGTTGACTTCCCAACAAGGGGAAAAAATACGCTGGACTTTGTTTACACCACCCAGAGAGGAGCATACAAGGCCCTTCCCCTCCCCCACCTCGGAGCCTCAGACCACATCACTGTCATGCTAATGCCTGCATACAGACCGCTCGTTAAAGTCATCAAACCAATACACAAACGGATTCAAGTGTGGCCGGAAGGGTCGTCAGAGGCACTTCAGGACTATTTCGACACCACTGACTGGAATATGTTCAAGCAGGCTGCCACATACAACAATACTACAGACCTCCAAGAGTACACTGAGACTGTCACTGCCTACATCACCAAGTGCATTGATGATGTAACGGTCACAAAGACTATCACTGTCCGGGCCAACCAGAAGCCGTGGCTGACAGGGGAGGCCTACAGACTTCTGAAGGCTCGGAACGCTGCCTTTAGAGCTGGAGATGAGGAGGGCCTGAGGACAGCTAGGGCCTACCTATCCCGCGGCATCAGAGAGGCCAAGAGACAGTACTCCAGGAGGATAGCCCATCGTTTCAGCGACAGCAGAGACACTCAGAGCCTATGGCAGGGAATACAGATCATTACGGACTACAAGACCCCACCACAGACCTGTGACAGCACGATCCCCCTGCTGAACGATCTGAATGCCTTCTTTGCTCTCTTTGAGGCACAAAACAGCACCACTGCACAGAAGACTCCACCTCCTCCCGGCGACCAGGTGATGACGCTGTCCTCGGACAGCGTGAGGAGATCCCTCAGCAGGATCAATGCACGCAAAGCTCCGGGTCCTGACAACATTCCTGGGCGTGTACTGAGAGACTGTGCAGTGGAACTCACTGATGTCTTCACAGACATCTTCAACATCTCACTAAGCCAGGCTGTTGTCCCCACATGCTTCAAAGCTACCACCATCATTCCAGTCCCGAAGAAGTCATCTCCATCCTGCTTCAATGACTACCGTCCAGTAGCACTCACTCCTATTCCCATGAAGTGCTTTGAACGTCTAGTCATGCAACACATCAAGTCTGCCCCCCCCCCTCCCTGGACCCCTTCCAGTTTGCATATAGGTCCAACCGCTCGACCGATGATGCCATCGCCACTGCCCTCCACCCAGCCCTCACACATCTGTACAAAAAAGACTCATATGTCAGGATGCTTCAGTTCAGCATTCAACACAATCATCCCTCAGCAGCTCACTCACAAATTGGTCCAGCTGGGGCTCAACACCTCTCAGTGCAACTGGTTGTTGGATTTTCTGACCGGAAGACCTCAGGCAGTACGGGTCGGCATTAACACATCCAGCACCATCACACTGAACACAGGGCCCCCCCAAGGATGTGTGCTGAGCCCCCTCCTCTTCACTCTGCTGACCCACAACTGCACACCGTCACACAACTCTAACCTTTTCATTAAGTCTGCGGATGACACGACTGTGGTGGGTCTCATTAGCAATAGAGATGGGACAAACTACAGGAGCGAGGTGAGCCACCTGGCCGGGTGGTGCAGGGACAACAATCTCTCTCTGAATGTGGAGAAGATGAAGGAGATTGTTGTTGACTTCAGGAGAGTGCACACTCAGCATGCTCCTCTGACCATCAACGGTGCGACTGTGGAGAGAGCGAGCAGCACCAAGTTCCTGGGTGTGCACATCACAGAGGACCTCTCCTGGACCAACAACACTGCGGCACTGGCCAAGAAAGCACAACAGCGTCCCTACTTCCTCCGCAAACTCAGAAGAGCCAGAGCCCCGACCCCCATCATGTGCACCTTCTACAGAGGCACCATCGAGAGCATCCTGACTAGCTGCATCACTGTGTGGTATGGCGCCTGCAACGCGTCCTGCCGCAAGTCCCTTCAACGGATAGTTAGAGCAGCTGAGAAGATCGTTGGTGTCTCTCTCCCCTCCCTCCAGGACATCTACAGCACCCGTCTCACCCGCAAAGCCCTCAGCATTGCAGGTGATCCCACCCACCCGACACACAGCTTCTTCAGTCTGCTGCCATCAGGGAGGAGACTGCGGAGTCTCCAGGCGAGGACCAGCAGACTGAAGGACAGCTTCATCCATCAGGCTGTCAGGAATCTGAACTCCCTCCCGTCCTTGCCCCCCCTCCCCTCTTTTACCCCACACAACACTGAACTCTGACACTACGACCCCCCCCCCCCCAGCTCCCCACACCCCCACACCCCCAGGACCTTCCACATCCCGACCCCCCCTTACAAACTGAGACCCGCACCAGTCACTTTGTGCAGCACTTGACTGATCTCTACCTCATTCAGCATTGTCTGTAAACTATCTCTTCTGACAGTCTGATAAAAGACTGTTCTTTTTTTTTTGCACTACACATATATCGGCACAGTTTTGTTTTATTTAACTGGTTTGCACTCTATCTGCCATGTGCCTTATGCCACTTTATCTATCTCTTTTTTATTTTATTTTTATTTTTCTACAATGTCCTCATTTGTATATCTGTATAGTTTGTATGTGCATATGGTTAAACTGTATTTATCTGTATTTGAACGTCTACTGTCAGTGTTTAATGTTAACTGTATGCACCAAGGGTCAGAGAGTAACGCAATTTCAATTCTCTGTATGTATGTACTGTACATGTGGAAGAATTGACAATAAAGCAGACTTGACTTGAAATGTGCCTTTAGGTACAGAAATTATAACCTTATTTTTCTGTGTATTTAAAGCAAATTGCTTTGTCAGACTGGGGGGCATTTTACCCCACCCATATCCCCCATAGGTGGGATAAAACACCCCCTTGGCACAAATTTAATTTTTGTTAAAAATCTAATAACATGAAAACTCTGGACATTTTTCATACTTGGTTTATAATTTAGGCAGCGGCTGTTTGCCCTAAGTGTAAATAGCAATTAGATTCTATTTACACTAAGTGCAAATAGCATATTTTCTTAGCGAGAGATGCTATTTACACTAAGTGAAAATAGCAGCATTGTTTAATTATATGTGTCACGTTCGTTGGAGCAAGGAACGAGGAGACGTGGAGTTCACAAAAACTTTAATCCAACAGGGTAACAGAGCACAGGCAGGGAAGACATTCAAGGACCGAGACAGAGGACTGAGGAGGAGCCGAGGGGATGAAGGAGCTTGACGGAGCCAGAGGGACGAAGGGACGAGGTGCAGCCGGAGGAGAGGAGTCCCGAGGCGCAGGATGGTTCAAGGTTCTTTATTATTTGTCACATACACAATCATACAGGGTATAATCAGTAGTGAAATGTAGGTTGGGACAGGTCCGCTCAATGGACAGTGCGAAAAAAAAAGAAACATAGAATATATATAAACAGAGAACATATATATAGATATAGGTAAGAGAAGATAGAAGTAAGAAAAAAATAAAATAAAAAATAAAATAAGTAGTAAATGTGCAATGAAATAAAATGTGCAATACAGTCTACTGTGGATTTAATAAATATTAATATAAACAGGGATGTGCAAGAGGAATGTGTAAAACAGGTTGTACCGGGTATGTACACATAGCAGCAATGCGGATGGAGAATAATTAATGTTTTTACAGTTTATTAAATTGAGTCCTGTAGATGTTATGATACTGAGTTTAGGAGCCTGATGGCCTGAGGGAAGAAGCTCCTCCTCAGTCTCTCAGTTTTTGCCATCATGCTCCTGAAGCGCTTGCCAGATGGCAGTGAGATGAAAAGACGGTTACCGGGGTGATTTGAGTCCTTGATTATTTTTGCAGCTCTGCTTTTGCAGCATTTGAGGTAGATGTCTTCGAATGCCAGACCAAGGCGGAGCCGGAGGGTCGAGGGAGCCCGGCGGAGCCAGTGGACAGATGGGCCATGGCGGAGAGGAGGGAGCTAGGAGCCATGGTGGAGCCGGCAGGGTCAACGGGCCGAGGCGGAGTCCAGGCCTCGGAGGCAGAGTCGAGGGAACCTCCGACTATGGCGACGCTGGAGGATGGCAGTCCCGCCGAGCTCGCACCGCATAGATGGTGGGCTGAGGGCGAGCAGAGGGCCTGCCAGACGACAGCGGTGGAGGAGGCAGGACTGGGTGGGAGTGCGGGTATTTTCGAGGAGCGGGCACTGGAGTGCACTTTCGAGGAGCAGGCACTGGAGGGCGCTCTGGAGGAACGGAGCTGGCTGGGACAGTGGGAACGACGGAGAGAGGAGAGGGGCGGTTCGATCTTCAGATCAGTCTCCCAGTCAATCAGATCTTTTTCAACATCCAGCAGCCCCAGATGTATAGTCAGCTCACCCTCAGCCGTGGTGCAGGGGGCAGAGCTCCACTCCGCGCTCACACTGTCCGCAGCTTTCTCCCAAGGGCTCTCGCACCTTGACTGACGTCATCAGCGGCTCTGGCTCCGCGGCGATCCTCAGCACTGTCGCTCCATGCGGCGATGGCTCGTCGGTCATGGCGGGCTCAGGCTCTCCATCAGCAGTGGGCTCGGGCATGCGCTACTCACAGCGGGGAGATGGTGGGCTGGGCACTGGGTCCTGAGTGGCACTGCGAGATCCTCCTTGGGACAGACGGTGAACGGGGATCCGTGTCTCGCCAGTGTCCACTCCACAAAGGCGGTGAAATTCGCTTGAGGACCATCCTTGGACGACGGCGCTCTGCATGCGATGTTCAAACTGGCATCATAGGACGCACAGAGCGCGTCGTCCGGGTAGCTGGAGAGGTTGGCGAGTACCAGGAACAGTCGGTGTGGCCCTCGAGCGATCTCTCCCCCTGCTCCAGCAGGAGGAGGAGATATTCCGGGCGAAGGAGGGGGTCCATAGAACACAACCGAAAAAAAAAGACACTGAGAGAAAAACGAGAAACAAAACGGAGGGAAGACGCAGAGGTTACTGTTTAGGTCGGTCCTTCTGTCACATTCGTTGGAGCAAGGAACGAGGAGACGTGGAGTTCATAAAAACGAGAGGCTTTAATCCAACAGGGTAACATAGAGAACAAGCAGGGAAGACATTCAAGGACTGACCAATACAAACTGAATGGACAAGACCTTAAATACACAGGACAATCAGGGAGGAAGACGAGACACACCTGGAAACCAATTAACAATCAGACTGGGGCGAAACTGGGTCACAGAACACAAGGGGAGCAAAAAACACAACAAAACAGTCCACAATCCTGACAATATGCCTGACAATATTTACACTAAGTGCAAATAGCTATAGATTCTATTTACACTACGTTAAAATAACAAGATTTTCTGCTAGTTATACTACTTATTGCAAATAGTGGCATTTATCTGCACCTCAGTATTGTAGTACATTATAAAACAGTACGCAATATATTGAGTGTAAATTATAGTTTTAATTCAAATTATTAAATGTCACAAATCCGGTCCATGCACTTTCACTCACTCACCACCTGAGGTCACTCATTCACCACACTGACTCTTACACCACCTTACTGTCACTACTTACCATCGAACTGCATTTCCCATCATCCATTGCACTGACGACAAGCAGCTGGCACCAATCTCACATTACCCTGATTGCACTGCTGATCATACATCACACACACTATATAAGCCTGGGACTCCCACTCAGATAACGCTGAGTATTGTTTAGCCTAGCTACTTTATTAAGCTTTCCCTGTTTTCCTAGTTAGATTTCCTGTGTTTTGATTCATGCCCGTTCTCCTGGATTATTCTCTCTGCCTTGCCCTGTTTGGACTCTGTTTGCCGCTCGCTTGGATTATTGCTTGCTCTCCTGGATTATCTCTCTGCCTAGCCCTCTGGATATTGTATGCTGATCGTTGACCCACGCTTGCTCTACGGACTGCTCTGTGTTTTGCCCCTGCCATACCTGTTTACTGACCCTGCCTAAATATGACCATGTATTACAATAAAGCTTTGCAAATGGATCCGCTTGCCTCACGTCTCGTCAACCCCGTAACAGAATACTCCAAGTACTCCAGAGTGCACCCTGGACGTTGGGGCGGGGTGACACATTTGGGCGGGGCGACACGTGTCGCTCCGCCCACCCCAAATTCCATTGGTTTATAACACGGCAATTCTTATTGGTGTAGACCCGAGCATGCATTCTTTGTGTACTATTTTGTAATTGATTTGGCCATATTACAGAAATATTATGTGCTAACTCTACAATCATAGGCCTATCTTAATTATTTTCCGTTTAGTAACCATGGTAATTTTAGTCAGATGAAGTCATCGTTTACAAATAAACTCTTGATGACTTCACCTCCGGGTTCTTCAGGCTGAATAGCGCTTCATTCATATTTACTTGAGGATCGGCAGGCTGCGGATCAGCACTAAATTGGGATTTTATACGCAAATTATGATAATTTAGATGCATTTTAGAGATGGACAAACACAAACATAAGCGGCTAATTTTACGTTTTAAAGCACGAGCGTTTTTGTTGTTTAAAGAGATGAGTTATGTACGTTGCTCAATGCGTCACAAACTTGTAGGTTATAAAGTGCTAATAAAATGTTTTCATGGCAAGCAGTGTTTCCTTGTTTATATCTTAATAAAATATTTGAGTCTATATTGATTCTCTTACAATTTTAAAGGTTCCTATAGTAAATGAGTGCCCATGACATCAGATATTAAAAATCCAATTTATGTATCCACATCCTCATTATGTGGGTGTTCTAATCTGTGTACGAGATGAATTTAGATTCAGTTATTAACACTCGATCATTGTTCAAGTTCAAGATTTATTTGTCACATACATGATTATACAGAGAGTATTAACCAGCAGTGAAATGTGAGTCAGGTCCGCTCCATGGACAGTGCAATATTATAGAAAACAACAACACAAGGAAGTATACATAAAATTAAATGAATAAAAATTATATAAAGAACAAAATATAAAATATAAAATAATGTGCATGATAGGTTACTGTAGACTTAAATATGAAGATAGGCATGACCTATGCCATATAGACATATAGCCATATAGACCTGCATAACTATCGAATATTAAATCACTCAGATCTGTAAATCTGTGGAATAGGTACATGAGCACATTTAATGAGTAAAAGAGACCTTCTCTGTGATTATTATTTTTTTATTATTAAAGACTATAATAACTAGGTCTACTAAAAATCTAAAATCAATATAGTACGTGTGAGTGTGTGTGTGTGAGAGAGAGTGAGTGTGTGTGTGAGAGAGAGTGAGTGTGAGTGTGTGTGAGTGAGTGAGTGTGTGTGAGTGTGGTTCTTTTTAAAGGACTGAGCCACAAAACCAGTAATTTAATTTGTCCATAGTCTATATAGCCTATAAAAGTATAAATAAAAATGTTGCAGAGAAAATTAATATTTATTTCTTAAATACGCACTAAAGCACATTAATAATAATAATTGCTGTAGGTCAGATTTAATAACAGCTGTTTTAGTAAACATTTAAAATAGGCCTATATGCAAAAAAAAAAAAAAAATGTTTCAGCAAGGTTTTTATTCCCATTATCCACTCATAAAACCCCAGTTCATGCTGATGGACTATTTGGTATTATTGTCTTATTTGTCAGCGCAGTTGTTCTTTAAAATAAAACCATTTGCGGGTTTGTCCTGTCTTACTGAACTACAGTGAATTATCATCGTAAGTTTTTCTTATCCACCGATCCTAAAATAAAGAATATGGCTACATATAAATATACATTATACAAAACAGTTAATAGTGGATTCTCAAACAGTGGATCATTTTTATCAACATCGCCCAGCTAAAACTGCTCAATGTTTAAGTATATCTGCTTCTGTGAAAAGTGCAATAATATCTGACTTCATTTAACGTTAAACGTCCCTCCTGTTGAGATTGAGGACCACTATTTACTTCATCACACAGAAACATAATTCATATTTCTCATAGGTGAGGCTATATATAGCATAGGTAGGACTATATCATGGCCACGAATTAAGAATTTGTTCCCCAGACTTAATTCGTGAGCCGCTCATATTACACAGTTCTGTTCTGCCCAAAGTACTGAAGTACTCGGAGATTCCGCCACCAAGCGTTTGATAGGAACTTAATCTAACTAATTCGTCATAAGTTAAAAAAAAAAACACATTTGCTAATTGATTCTAAGTAAAATCGTTGTTGTTAGCACTTAATATTTCTGTAGTACAGCCAAACAGCGTAGATCATTCATAAAAACGTATATAAAAGAATGCTCATGCGCAAACGTCTACACCAATAAGCTCTGCTGTATCATAAACCAATGAAATTGGGGGTGGGCGGAGCGACACGTGTCGCCCCGCCTTAATGTGTCGCCCCGCCCCATCGTCCAGGGTGCACTCTGGGGCTACTCGGCCACACAAGGATCCAGCGGCTTTTCAAGTGGACAATGGCCAGGTATGGATATTGCAAGACTGTTATTATCCCTCAAACAGGGCACACATTCGCTCGAGGACTATATTCAGGAGTATTTGAACGTTGCTTATTACTCTGATCTGCCAGACTGTGTGCTTATAGATTTTTTTTGTGAGGGCATTAACCAGCCGCTCAAATCCCGATTAACCCTTGAAGGTCCCCGTTCGTCTCTAAGTGATTTTATGGATTATGCTTTATTGACTGTTGGTTCAGCGTTCACAGTGGGTGTCGCGGAGGAACGCGACACCGCACTCAATTGTGCGATCACGGAGCACGCTCACAAAATGGCGGCCACAACAACACCCCGTAGCGTCATTGCTGCCAGTCACAAACCAAGTCAAGTCGCCGCTGATGTTAAAGAACCAAGTCAAGTCACAGCCTATGTTAAAAGGTCAAGTCAAGCTACAGTTTTTCGTCACAAGTCAATCCAAGCTACAGTTTTTCGTCACAAGTCAATCCAAGCCACAAGTGATCGTCACGAATCAATCCAAGCCACAAGTGATCGTCACGAATCAATCCAAGCCACAAGTGATCGTCACGAGTCAGGCCAAGCCACAAGTGATCGTCACGAATCAATCCAAGCCACAAGTGATCGTCACGAGTCAGGCCAAGCCACAAGTGATCGTCACGAATCAATCCAAGCCACAAGTGATCGTCACGAATCAATCCAAGCCACAAGTGATCGTCACGAGTCAGGCCAAGCCACAAGTGATCGTCACGAATCAATCCAAGCCACAAGTGATCGTCACGAGTCAGGCCAAGCCACAAGTGATCGTCACGAATCAATCCAAGCCACAAGTGATCGTCACGAGTCAGGCCAAGCCACAAGTGATCGTCACGAATCAATCCAAGCCACAAGTGATCGTCACGAGTCAGGCCAAGCCACAAGTGATCGTCACGAATCAATCCAAGCCACAAGTGATCGTCACGAATCAATCCAAGCCACAAGTGATCGTCACGAGTCAGGCCAAGCCACAAGTGATCGTCACGAATCAATCCAAGCCACAAGTGATCGTCACGAGTCAGGCCAAGCCACAAGTGATCGTCACGAATCAATTCAAGCCACAAGTGATCGTCACGAATCAATCCAAGCCACAAGTGATCGTCACGAGTCAGGCCAAGCCACAAGTGATCGTCACGAATCAATCCAAGCCACAAGTGATCGTCACGGGTCAGGCCAAGCCACAAGTGATCGTCACGAATCAATCCAAGCCACAAGTGATCGTCACGAGTCAGGCCAAGCCACAAGTGATCGTCACGAATCAATCCAAGCCACAAGTGATCGTCACGAGTCAGGCCAGGCCACAATAGCTACAGTTAAACATAAATACAACTACACAGGCTATAGAGGTTTGGCTATCTGTTGTTACCACACAACAAAAGAAGAGACGGTATTTCCCTACTGTGTCCTTAAATGCACTGTGTTACGAGAAATCACGTGATATCATGGCAAACCCTTATCAACGGTATAATATGGCACGCTTGGAAAACTATTGTTGGCTTAGAGCGCCACCTAGAGGAGAAAAATAGCTAGAAGAACGACTAAAATCTGCGTGTTTTAGAGAAATATATTTCTTTTAGTTCGCTTAGTTTAATCGGAGAAGTCACAAGACCATTCGATGATGTCGCATTAATAATTTGTGCAACATAGCTTAGATCCACTTTAATGGTCTTGGTCGATTACAATATTGGCGCAAAATAAACAGCAGCCAATGCGCATGCGCTGTAAACACATTGAAAGCGAAAGTAAAATGAAGCTGCGCCAATGTTTCGGGGAAAACCCGACGAATCTTAAACACCCCGAACAGAACACACAATCATCGTTTTAATAAACAGAGCAACGATGTCTGAGATTTCGACCATATACAAGATATCTATCATCGCATTTACATTGTTTTGCAGTGGTAAGATTTGGTGATCGAGTCAACTCGTTCTTTAAATATGTGTGCGAGCA
>JALXFT010002492.1:0-42500 GCA_023376895.1 Aspiorhynchus laticeps | reverse complement strand
ACCATAGTTCCCACCAAGCTGACTAATAAACTCACAGGCCTCGGCCTAAACACCTCACTCTGCGACTGGATCCAAGACTTCCTCACCGGCAGACCTCAAGTGGTGAAGGTAGGCCAGTACACCTCAAACTCCATCACCCTGAACGTAGGAGCCCCGCAGGGCTGCGTTCTGAGTCCCCTGCTCTACTCTCTCTACACACATGACTGTGTGTCCTCTCACAGATCCACATCTATTATCAAATTTGCTGATGATACTGTGGTTCTGGGCCTCATTTCCAACAATGATGAGACCGCATACTTGGATGAGGTGGAGAGACTAACATCATGGTGCCTGGACAACTGTCTCTCTCTGAACGTGAGCAAAACCAAAGAGCTGATTGTGGACTTCAGAAAGAGACACCTGCTGCCCTACACTCCTCTTGTGATCAGCGGGACCCCTGTGGAGAGAGTAAGAAGCTTCAAGTACCTCGGAGTAAACATCTCAGAGGACCTGACTTGGACTACACACATCCAAACACAGGTCAAGAAAGCCAGGCAAAGACTGTACCATCTGCGACAGCTGAGAAAATTCAGGGTCTCACCAACAATCCTGAAAACTTTCTATGCAGGGACCATAGAAAGTGTTTTGACTCAGTGCATCTCAGTGTGGTATGGAAACAGCTCCAGTCAAAACTGCAAAGCCCTGCAGAGAGTTGTGCGCTTAGCTGAGCGTATCTCTGGATCTGCTCTCCCCTCTCTGCAGGACATCTACATCAAACGATGCAGAGGCAGAGCTGACAAAATCATCAAAGACTCTAATCATCCTGGAAACTGTCTTTTCACTAGGCTGCCATCTGGTAAGCGCTTCCGCTGCCTGATGGCAAAAACAGAGAGACTCAGGAGGAGTTTCTTCCCCACGGCCATCAGGCTCCTGAACTCAAAGTCAGCCTCTTAACAACATCATCTGACTTACTTCAAATCACTAATCACACACTCAATACTCTCTACCTCATAACTACCTCATAACTGTCAGTGTCATTTGCTCATTTGCACACTTGCACACTTGCACACAACACGTTCTGTATCTGTAAATCGTATCTTATTTTTATATTTATTTTATTTTTTGTGATTGGCTGCTTCATGTCAACCATGTATAACCTGTTGCACATTCCTCTCTGTACAGTCATGCTTATATTAATATTTAATTCTACAGCTTACTGTCATGCACATTCTTTTATATTTTATATTTTATTCTTTATATCTTATTTTTCATTCATTTTATCTTATGTTTACTTCCCTTGTGTTGTTTTTTTCAATATTTGCACTGTCCATGGAGCGGACCCGACTCTCATTTCACTGCTGGTTATACAGTCTCTGTATAGTCGTGTATGTGACAAATAAAACTTGAAACTATTGAAACTTGAAACTATTGTTAACACCAGTGTTTCTGTAGAACTGTTAACACATTCAAATAGATTAAATTCACACAACTGCTCATTTAAATCACCAAATGAAGCAAGAGAGAGGATAAGGAGGAAAGGACGAAATAAATATATCCAAATGAGCCTGTTGTATTATTTGTGTTGCTCTTGGTCTGCAAGTGTACATTTACTGTCATATTGCAGAGAGACAAAGAGAAAGTGAACGAGCTGAAAGACTGAATGCCTTCCAAATTCACATATCACCATCCATCCTATTTGGTATATTCGAGATTAGAAATAGTGTCACAAATCAAAATACAGTGAAAATGTAATGCCAAAGGTGTCTGCACAGTATAATGTTTACAGTTCCTTTGGAAGTATGCATGTGTGCAGTCTTTTTTCAGCTAATGTTGCACACAACCTTTTCTGCATTTTAACATTTAACCACAGTGTGTAACCCTGCAAGGCTGTAACATGTCTTGGACTATTTTTGGTGGGTGTTGTAAATGGCCTTATTGCTTAAAGAAATTAAATAAATAAAATATTAAAATGAATTTAAGGCAATACAGAGTAAGATTTTTTTGCAGTTAATTTGAACTATTCACAAATAATATTTGTACTTTAAAATATGAATAAGAGTGAATGTGGTGGAAACGGAAAAATGTTTCTTGTCTCGTCACACTTAGTTATGAATTACATGAATCACGTAAATGATTCATCCTGTATTTACAATTCAAAATGGTAAAAAAATGGTGGCATTTCTAATTATTGGGAGGGACCTGCACCCCGCAGTGTCTATGGTGGTTACAGCCCTGCGGCATAATAACTAAAACGTGTACAAAAATGTGTAACTGTGGATGATGGCTGAATTTATTATTTTGTGTGTGTGTGTGAGAGAGAGAGAGAAAGAGAGAGAGAGAGACATTTATGTTTATCCAGTGCAGTGCTCTTGCAGATAAAGCTCCACCCACACACTCTTCTGATTGGCTGTGATATTTGATTGATTTTTTTCATGTCTTGTAGATGATTGAGCATTATTTGTCAGGATCAGTTCTCACAGTCACATTGTGCTGAGGCATCCAATAATTGCTGGAACATATAAACAGCATTACATTTAATTCACTTCATATGACTGAGACAGTTGTGCTGAATAATACTTACATACTGTATTAGGCCTTTGAGATGTCTAACTTGAGATGCTAGAGCCACTGTCAGAGGCTACAACA
This sequence comes from Aspiorhynchus laticeps, assembly GCA_023376895.1. Lineage (NCBI taxonomy): Eukaryota > Metazoa > Chordata > Actinopteri > Cypriniformes > Cyprinidae > Aspiorhynchus > Aspiorhynchus laticeps. The sequence goes on along the minus strand of JALXFT010002492.1, from coordinate 39,875 downwards.
GAAAATCGAACATTAAAGCTGTACTTAAATAATGCTGTCAATTATATAATAATATTGTCAGTTTCAGTACTCTCATCTACATTATTGTAGTTCACTCCCATGAATAGACAACTGGACACTCTGACAAATAATTTCACACTTACATAGTAGACTACTGGTCGTTCTTTCACTAGAGCAGTCGGAGATCTCAACAGAGGCTGGGAAACAATGATAAATATGCTACATTAAAAAAGTGCCACACCACTGCTCATACAAAAATGATCAGGACGACAGTGTTGCTGTAAGTATAGAGAAGAGATACATTTGTTACAACATAAGAGATTTGAATTCACTATGCCTACATTTATTATTTATAAAAGGTCAAAAAATACAGATTTAGATACATGAATATACTAATATATAAGTGCCCAGTTGCAGAACCCATCTGTTATTGAGACATTTCTTTCAAATAAGAATTATAAGAAACTCACCCTTGAAATGTTTAAAGCCTGAAAAACAACCAGACAGGAAGAATATCAAAACACGTGTGTGAAACATATTGTAAAGTAGTGTTGCTTTCGTCAACGAAAATTATGACTAAATATCGTCGTCAACGAACCTTTATCACGTGACGAAAACGAGACGAGACGCAACGTAAATGCTGGTCATGTGACGATGACGATAATTAAATGTATAATGCACTATCGTTGATGAATAAAAACGAGACTAAATGTGGTTTACAAAATAAAAACTATGCTAAAATGTCTCTTCATTTTCGTTGACCAAAACGAGGTCTCGTTGTTTCGTCTTGTTTTGTCGTGTTTCCTGTGTCTCACTTCAGGGGCTGAAATTCAGGGTTGCCAGGTTTTCGCAACAAGACCCGCCCAATTAAAGTACTCCAGAGTACACCCTGGACGATGGGGCGGGGCGACACATTTGGGCGGGGCGACACGTGTCGCTCCGCCCACCCCCAATTCCATTGGTTTATAACATAAATCTTATTGGTGTAGACCCGAGCACGCATTCCTTTGTGTACTATTTTGTAATGGATTTGGCCATATTACAGAAATATGTGCTAACTCTAGAATCATAGGCCTATCTTAATTATTATCCGTTTAGTAACCATGGTAATTTTAGTCAGATGAAGTCATCGTTTACAAATAAACTCTTGATGACTTCACCTCCGTGTTGTTCAGCCTGAATAGCGCTTCATTCATATTTACTTGAGGATCGGCAGGCCGCGGATCAGCACTAAATTGGGATTTTATACGCAAATTATGATAATTTAGAATATTTTAGATGCATTTTAGAGATGGACAAACACAAACATAAGCGGCTGATTTTACGTTTTAAAGCACAACCGTTTTTTGTTGTTGTTTAAAGAGATGTTACGTTGCTCAATGTGTCACAAACTTGTAGGTTATAAAGTGCTAATAAAATGTTTTCATGGCAAGCAGTGTTTCCTTGTTTATATCTTAATAAAATATTTGAGCCTATATTGATTCTCTTACAATTTTAAAGGTTCCTATAGTAAATAAGTGCCCATGACATCAGATATTAAAAATCCAATTTCATGTATCCACATCCTCATTATGTGGGTGTTCTAATCTGTGTACGAGATGAATTTAGATTCAGTTATTAACACTCGATCATTGTAGCCATATAGACCTGCATAACTATCGAATAGTAAATCACTCAGAGCCAGGGCTGGACTGGGACAAAAAATCGGCCCTGGCATTTTTTGGTCCAGGCGGCCCACCACCACCATATAATATATATATATATGATATACACTACCATTCAAAAGTTTTTGAACAGTAAGATTTTTTAATTATTTTTTTTTAAACAAGTCTCTTCTGTTCACCAAGCCTGTATTTGTTTGATCCAAAATACAGCAAAAACAGTAATATTGTGAAATGTTTTTAATATTTAAAATATATTTTAAAATGTAATTTATTCCTGTGATCAAAGCAGAATTTTTAGCATCATTACTCCAGTCACTGATGTTCAGAAATCATTCAAATATTCTGATTTGCTGCTCAAAATACATTTATTATTATTATTATTATTATTATTATGTATTATGAAAACATTTTTTTTCAGGTTTCTTTGATGAATAGAAAGTTCAGAAGAACAGCATTTATCTGAAATAGAAATATTTTGTAACATTATAAATGTCTTTATCATCATTTTTGATCAATTTAAAGCATCCTTGCTAAATAAAAGTATTAATTTCTATAATTTCTTTCCCAAAAAACAAAACAAAAATGATACTGACTCCAATCTTTTGAATGGTAGGCTATAGAGTATAATGTTACAAAAGATTTTTTATTTCAGATAAACACTGATCTTTGGATCTTTCTATTCATCAAAGAATCCAGAAAAAAATAATTACTCGACTGTTTTAAATATTGATAATAATAATAATAATAATAATTATAAATGTTTCTTGAGCAGCAAATCAGCATATTAGAATGATTTCTGAAGATCATGTGACACTGAAGACTGGAGCAATGATGCTGAAAATACAGCTGCGCATCACAGAAATAAATTACATTTTAAAATCTATTCAAATAGAAAGCAGTTATTTTAAATAGTAAAAATATTTCACAATATTACTGCTTTTACTGTATTTTGGATAAAAAGTGTTCCTGTGGCTCAGTGGTAGAGCATTGCGTTAGCAGCGCAAAAGGTTGTGGGTTCGATTCCCAGGGAACACACATAGTGATAAAACATGTATAGCCTGAATGCACTGTAAGTCGCTTTGGATAAAAGCGTCTGCTAAATGCATAAATGTAAATGTAAAATAAATGCAGGCTTGGTGAGCAGAAGATAATTCTTTAAAAAAAGTCTAAATCTTACTGTTCAAAAACTTTTGACTGGTAGTGTAGATATGTATCATTGAATCTAGTTGTTTTGGATAAGAATAAAACGTCAGGTCCGACAAAAGTGTTAAATAAAAAAATATATATATTAAAAAACATATTCTGCACTCATGGTGCGCGCGCGCACACACTAGATGCCTGCCTCCGTTCCGAGTCCCTTATCAAGCACTTTACCGATTCAACTCCTCTCCCCTCCCCTCCTGCCTGGCTCTTTGGCCCGCATCACTCACCGCAGAGCAAGCCTGTTTTTATAAAGCTGCTGTGAAACGTGAGGAAAGCCAATACGGAAGAGGTTGGGGTTTATTAAGGCGGAGCAAAATACTTCATCGCTGTGTCTATAGCGCATTGTGATTGGGTGGTTTACGCTGTCAATGCAGGAGACAAACCAATGGGCCACTGACTGCTCGTTGTCATGGTCCTTGGCAAAAAAAATTAAAAAATCTGTCGGCCCAGTATGCCCGATTACCAGTCCGGCCCTGCTCAGAGCTGTAAATTTGTGGAATAGGTACATGAGCACATTTAATGAGAAAAAGAGCCCTTCTCTGTGATTAATATTTTATTTATTTATTAAAGACTATAATAACTAGGCCTACTAAAAATCTAAAATCAATATAGTACAGTGATTCCTGGTTCTTTTTAAAGGACTGAGCCACAAAACCAGTAATTTAATTTGTGCATAGTCTATATAGCCTATAAAAGTATAAATAAAAATGTTGCAGAGAAAATTAACATTTATTGCTTAAATACGCACTAAAGCATATTAATAATAATATTTGCTGTAGGTCAGATTTAATAACAGCTGTTTTAGTAAACAAAAACATTTAAAATAGGCCTATATGCAAAAAAATAAAAAAAATAATTTAAAATAATTATTTTAAAAATAATAAAAAAATGTTTCAGCAAGGTTTTTATTCCCATTATCCACACATATAAAACCACAGTTTATGCTGATGGACTATTTGGTATTATTGTCTTATTTGTCACCGCAGTTGTTCTTTAAAATAAAACCATTTGCGGGTTTGTCCTGTCTTACTGAACTACAGTGTATTTAAGTTTTTCTTATCCACCGATCCTATAATAAAGAATATGGCTACATATAAATATACATTATATAAAACAGCTAAATCTCAAATAGTGAATCATTTTTAACAACATCGCCCAGATAAAACTGCTCAATGTTTAAGTATCTGCTTCTGTGAAAAGTGCAATAATATCTGACTTCATTTAACGTGCAACCCACCTGTTGAGATTGAGGGCCACTATTTACTTCATCACACAGAAACATAATTAATATTTCTCATAGGCGAGGCTATTTATAGCATAGGTAGGACTATATCATGGCCACGAATTAAGAATGTGTTCCCCAGACTTAATTCGTGAGCCGCTCATATTACACAGCTGAAGTACTCGGAGATGCCGTCACCAAGCGATTGATAGGAACTTAATCTAACTAATTTGTCATAAGTTTTTTTAAAAAAAACACATTTGCTAATTGATTCTAACTAAAATCGCTGTTGTTGGCACTTAGTATTTCTGTAGTACAGCCAAACAGCGTAGATCATTCATAAAAACGTATATAAAAGAATGCTCATGCAAGCGTCTACACCAATAAGCTCTGCTGTATCATAAACTAATGAAATTAGGGGTGGGCGGAGCGACACGTGTCGCCCCGCCTTAATGTGTCGCCCCGCCCCATCGTCCAGGGTGCACTCTGGGGCTACTCGCCCAATTGCTACTCAAAACTAGCCCAATCGCATTTCGAGGGGGGTTCCCCGGTAAAGTTCGCATTCCAGGGGCTAAATATCACGTTATTGGGGTAGCTTCAACCTGCGGACATGAAAAACAACCCGCGGCAACAATAGCCCAATTCCGCGGGAAAACCGCGGACATGGCAACACTCTGCGCAGACGCAGGCGACGTCACTTCCTCAAGCCCCACTCGCGGCATTATTTAGAAGACGACAACAAACAAAGTTAAGTCTGACAGAGAAAGAGACCGATGGCCGGCTTCATCTGACTTCAGTTTACAAGCAATACAAGTAACAGACACACATTTTATTTGCACTTTTTAGTATGTTATTGTAGCTCCAGCATTCAAGCACCTTGTTTCTCTTTGTTAAACTTGAATGTATTAATTTTTTTTTTCTGGCATTGTCATGTGATGCTATTTTATTGTATTTATTGTTTTTATTTATTTAAATTTATGTGTGTGTACTTCTAACATGTTTGGTTGGTAAAATAAATGTTGTAAATTCAAATCAGAGTGTCTTTGGATGTATTCTTGAGTCTATAAGGTAACAATAATATAATAAGATAACCTTGTTTGAAATGGGTTTGGCTAAAAGAAAATTTTGGTTTTGTCTATACTACTAGGTACTTATACAATATTGACTGGGTTAAATAGAATTGCATTACTAAAAAGAGACTAAAATACAGTTTTCATTGACTAAAACTAGACTAAATGTCATCAGTTTTCGTCTACTAAAACTAGACGACAATAGTCATGGATAATTCTGACTAAAATAAGACTAAAATGCTCAGACTTTTAGTTGACTAAAACTTGACTAGACTAAAAAGAGTATGAACCTGACTAAAACTAATAAAAACTAAAATGACAGCTTCACACAAAGACTAGACTAAAACTAAAATTAAAACAGGCCACCAAAAACAACACTATTGTAAAGACAGTATAGTGACATAAAATTATAAGTGTGTACCTTCACCTTTTTTCTTTTGATACACCAAACACCCAACGACAATAAACAGAACAACAGCAGCAGCAAAACCAGCAATGATGCCGATGGGAAGAGGTGCTTCTGTTGAGCGGAAATTAGAGACATTGTAATTAATCACTTTCAGGATTAAGAGCAATTAAAATGAGTTAATTATTTGTATTGTATTACTTTATATAATTCTTTTCATGTCCCTTCTGTCTGACTCATTAGAGTGGCAGTTGTTATGGTTACTGTGTCTAGGTGCTGCTAGACACACTCAGGTATTGTGAAGTCGCTGACTGAAATTAGTGCACATGAAACTTACTTGCTATATATGATTTAGCCTAAAGTATCATACAGATCTAACCAACAGATCTAGCCATATTTGTCTAATGAGAAAAAAGTCCACAAGAGCACAAGTACAGTGAATTGAGTGCAAGAGTACATGTGCACAAAAACTTTCTTTCACTTTGAAATAATGAAAGAAATATATATTTTTATCCAAGAATAATAGGGTCTGAACACACACCATTTATAAGGAGAAAAGCAAATAGTCCCTGCCACTCCGACTCTACAGCATGACTTCTCGATTCAGTTAGGCACATCAATAATTACCCCATCAACTTCGGTCAGAAATCTTGGTGTAATCTTTGATGACCAGCTGACCTTCAAAGAGCACATTGCAAAGACTGCTCGATCTTGCAGGTTTGCGCTACACAACATCAGAAAAATCAGGCCCTTCCTGACAGAGCATGCAGTGCAACTTCTTGTCCAGGCCCTTATCGTTTCTAGGCTGGACTACTGCAATGCTCTTCTGGCTGGTCTTCCATCAAACACAATCAAACCTCTACAAATGATTCAGAATGCAGCGGCACGACTGGTCTTCAATGAGCCCAAAAGAACCCATGTTACACCTCTCTTCATCTCATTGCACTGGCTACCAGTGGCAGCTCGCATCAAGTTCAAGACACTGATGCTTGCATACAGAACGACCACAGGCTCAGCACCCTCCTACTTCCACTCACTATTACGAATCTACATCCCCTCCAGAAGTCTGAGATCTGCTAGTGAGCGACGCCTTGTGGTACCATCACAGAGAGGCTCAAAATCACTCTCCAGAACATTCTCATTCACCATACCTGGATGGTGGAATAATCTTCCCACCCCTATCCGGAATGCTGGATCCCTGTCAATCTTCAAGCAACAACTGAAAACTCATCTCTTTCGGCACTACTTGACTTCATCCTAAACTTGTTCTTAAAAAAAAAAAAAACTTTCCCTTTATCTTTCTCTCCTTCCCTTGCTAGCTTGTACTTACGAGCACTTCCTCTGTCTGATTGCCTCTTCAAGATGAATCGCTTTATGTATTCCCCAATTGCAAGTTGCTTTGGATAAAAGCGTCTGCCAAATGACTAAATGTAAATGTAAATGTAAATAATGATATTCATCAACATTTCTTAGTTTTAAAGTCTGCACATCTAATCATCTTACCAGAGTTATTAATGATCTCATCTGCTCTCAGTGTCTTTCTGATAGTTTTACTGAGGTGTTTCACCACACAGCTGAACTTGTTCTTCTTCCATTCATCAGGTGTAACTCTGATGGTGCTCGTCTTCTGAAAGGTTTCATCCTCATTGGGCAGAAGTTCACCAACCTCCACATCCTCATCATGATCTTGTCCATTTTTCATCCAGGTGATGGTTACTCCACTGGGGTAAAATCCTGTAGCATGACACGAGACTGGAGATGAGGGAGACTTCTGCAGCAGAGACACCTGAGGCGAGACTGAGAGAGAGACAGAGAGAGAGAGAGAGAATACAAGAGATGTCATGCCTTCAGCTGCTGCAAATTATCCTGAAATCAGGTGCTTGGTCTTCAATTAACATTTATCACACATACATAGCTTACAATAGTTTTTACCTTATAAATTCAATCTATGATGAAATAAGAAAAAGTTAAACTGATTGGGTTTGTGATGGAGGGACTCAAGCACAAGACTTACATCTATATCTTTGCATTCATTTCTTCCTGTTTATTCTTCCTCTATTTTTTTATTCCCACAAACAAAAACCAGATGATTTGTAAAGCTTAAAATAATCAAAACTTGAGATAAAATGTACAAATAAAAATTTCGAATCACTTATAGCATACCAGATCATTTTGAAAAACATGTACATAATCAGTGCTGGATGAGATCTGATGTACCTGTTTTCTCCAGGCTGCTCTTTCCATACTCTACATACTTCCTCAGCCACTGAATGCACTGAGCGCTGAAGTAATGTTTGTCAGTCTCAAGGAAGCCTCTGTCATTGTTCAGCTTCTGTGAGGTAGGGAAACCTTGCAGCATTGGGGAAATAAATCTCAGCTCCTTAAAATCCAGAAACAGAAAGTCCTCTCCATCGTAACCAAACTGACGAAACGCATTTGTTGCTCCAGTCTGATCATCAAACTCACAGCCGTATGTTTCCTGGACTGTGTGCACACCTGAGGAAGAGAGAGAATGAGGTTATCTTTATGAAAATCAGTTTATACAGTCATCAGTCAGTCAGAGATTTCCACATGTTTGACTCAGAATCAAATGAATCTGACCGATCATATTAACAGTGTGACTTTATAATGTATCACATTCATGCTGCACTGGCTGTGTCTGTGAGTAGGAAGGTTACCTGCTGACTGGTTTAACCGTTCCTTTGCAATCTGGATGTTGTTTTTGAAGGTCTGATGTTGTGTGATCATGTTCTCAGTCTCTCTGTTCCAGTAATCTGCTCCCACATTCTGTCTGATCCACTCTGTCTTTGGCACAGCTTTCATTATGTTACTGTCAAAGTACATAAAGTGCTCATCATCAACCAGACCAACTGCAGTGAACTCTGGGAAGTCAATGACTCCAGACACACCAGTGTAGTAATATTTCAGAGAGTGTTTTCCTGTGGAGAGAGATACAAACAGAGAGAACAATCATCATCTCACAAGACATCTTCAAAATTCACACTATTCACAATGGACGCATTATTACGTAGAGCCGCAGTCCGATATAAAGCCTATAAAGCATGTTATGTCATAATAGGTAAAATATGCCTTTTTAAATGTGTAATTGGATAAAAATAATTTGTCAGTTATTGGAATTACTTTTGCAAGATACTGTGTTTTCAATAGAACAATATTTAGTCAGAAACAGCTTTTGTGTGCTGAAACAAGGAATTTAGTTTTAGTTCTGAGTACTTAAAATATATAACACGAAACAGAAATAATATATCTGAACCCAGTAAATGGAACATTTGTTGTATGCATTGTATACATAATTACAAGATCTCATTTCAAACTAATTTATTTCATATATAGCCTGTATAATTTGAAACCTGCAATACTTAAATGAAGAGAGTAATGATTTGTTGCACATCTTCAATCTGTCATTTTTGAATTAATCTATTTACATAAGGTATTATTATAGATAATTTCGGTTACAAGAATAATTTGTGACTTTGCCATCTAGTGGTCATAAAGACATTGAAATTGTCCACGTTTCTCAAGAACGCTGGATCTTCTGCAGAATTTCGTTATTTTGATTTATTCTGCTGTTATGGGACTTCCCATCATACATTGTGAAAGAATCATTCTAAAGTTTAGCCTATAGATAATAGACGACATTATGCAGTGTGCTGATTGTTGAAGTTGTTTGTCATCGCTCTGCAAAAAGCGAAATGAAACTGATTTGCATCTGACACGAAACACTAGCACTTTTTTAAACAATGTAAATAATCAAGCACGATGTTTTGTTGCTATTTATAGGCTACCTGGAGAATGAATATGCTTCGTTCAACATGTGAAAAAGTATTAAAGTAGACTATTGGCTGTATCTCTTAAAAGAGTATTGAAGTGTGGCTATGCGTCATAAGAAATATTTATTCTTCTTATAGGTTTGTTTAATAAGTTAATTGACACTTTTTAAAGAAAGATTATTGGCACTACTACAAATTAAACAACAAATTACTGAAATTAAAATAATGTACTCACCAGCTTGAGCGAGATGAACTCCAACAACAAGGACTACGAGCCGCATTCTTGCGTTATTGAGAAACATTTTTAGTGTGTGGGGGGGGATCTGTGCACCAACGCCTAAACAGGCTATTAAATTTCATTGTAGTCGTTGACAGTGTTGTCAGGTTAGGCCCAGATCTGTTTAATACAAACTGCAGCACAATTTAAGTCACTATAGTTCTTAAATGGTTTTGCTTCAGAACAGATTTTAGGTTGAGCATCAACACAGTACTAAAACTGTTTATGAAATGTATACTAAATTCTTCTGACTAAAATCAAACACTAAAATATTAATTTGGTTTATATAGGCTATTCATTGTTTATAATTGGTGAAATGTCCCTCGAATGTTGATGGATTCATGCTCATGAGAGCCATTGGGTCACATGAAACTAATCCTCAGTCAACAAATATGTTTTTTATTTGTTTGTTACAACCCATCACAAAATGTCCATAATGGTATCTGTTTAATTTAGCTGATACCATAAGACAGATGAATGGTCTGGTCACAGGAAGCATTTTTTCCTACTTTTTAAACATTAATAAGGCTATTTATTTTGCTATCATAACTATAGACATTATTATTTGCATTTAACATTGATTTTTCCATACTGTGTGTGATCATGGAAATCTCTCTTTCTTTGTCTTCAGCTCCTTTAATGTCAAAAAGACCAAATGTCACATATAGACAAAAACACCACTCCATCTGAGGCAGTACATTTTCTCCACTGAATGTTTAATTGCCTGTATAATAGTAACAGCAGCTGCCAGTAAAACATGTAAGTGCAGTATTAAACTGCAATAAAATTGTTTTATTGCCTATTTACATATTCCAAGCTTTAATCTGTAAACTTACAGACCTTAAACAAGTGCAGAGAAATTAAAACAGGAAATATCACTATTAATGAGATTACATACCTGTTATGGTCACTAGCATTATAAACTCACATCCCATGTTTGCTTAATGACAAAAACTTTGTCGGGTTAATATATGTGGTGGTGGATCTAGTTTTGAACATGGAATAGAATAATAATGGGAATTACTGTCCATTGACTTAAAGAGCTAAATTCCTGTGGATACTGAGTTGCACATTGTATCATTTCACATTATTAAGATATTATTTGAGAAACATGCATGAAAAATCTACACTTTGACTGACTCTTTCTCTATAATACAACTGCAATACATAATATCCAATATAGTAGTATCTTTGACAATACAATTCAATATGGGTAAAAGAAAAGAAATCAATTTAATTTAAGATTTGTGGTGCTTGACCACCTTTATTTGTGTAGGTTTTTTTTGGGGGGGGGGGGGATAATGCTGTTTACTATTGTCCTCCTGCACTATCGACACACTATTTTCCTGTTTATCACTGTAAAGCTGCTTTGATTGTATATAGCACTATATAAATAAAAGTAAAGGTAAAACAATCTCATCAAAGTTATATCAAAAAGTTGCACTGAAAGTTGTATCAATTGCTTAATGAGAGAAGCTAATAAAAACACCTAAATGTATTGATTAAATACATTCACTGAATTTATTTGTATGCTACCTTTATCCAAAGCAACTTACAAAAGAGGAACACTACAACAAAAGATATCCAAAGCCTAAGAGGATAAACCTACACCGGCTATACAGGTTTGAGTATCTGTTGCCACATTAGGAAATCTACTTCCCTGTGTCCTTAACTGCACTCTGTTCTGAGAAACCACATGATACAGAAGGTGGAGACAGTTTCCAACGGAATATAGCTCCAACTGGGTTGAACAGTATGTCCATACCTAACCCCACTTCTAAACTTTACCCACTACCTTAAAGGTCTGTGTCTTGCAGTGATTCCACTCTCACTTGAAGGCCATTTCACTTCACTTACTTGGCTTCTGAGTAATATATAAATATATATATATATATATATATATATATATATATAAATAAATATATATAAATAAATATATATATATATATATATATATATATATATATATATATATATATATAATCATCATCATAAAATTATCTCTTGTTATCATCATAAAATTATCTCTGATGAACTTGGACGTGTGTGTGCATATATATATATATATATATGTGTGTGTGTGTGTGTATATATATATATATATATACACACACACACAAACACACACACGTCCAAGTTCATCAGAGATAATTTTATGATGATAACACCATCTTATAGCTGGCGTTACAACCCTTTAAGAATTTGTGAAATAAATAACAAATGTAAAAAATGTATTTTGTTACTACAAAAATGTCAAGATGTTAATTCAGAGTTAATTCCTGTTTTTACAACCGATGAAGGTGTTTGGATAGACACCGAAACATCTCGATTATTTTATAGTCTTATAGTGATCTTAATAAAAAATATATATTTTTTGAATGTTCTCAAGATGTTAACAAATTTCTAAATGTTCTACATCATCACAGTACTATTTTCTGTACACATGTACTTGTATCTGTTTTTGTGACATGTCTGAGTTTGGTAGAGATAGCCTAGCCTAAATAAATTCATGAGGCTGGCTCACAAAGCCAGGCAGAACATCATTGGATGGCGTGGCGCTGTGGTGATCTCTAACTGCTGCAGATTTGAAGATATTTACAGACACAGCACTGACAGTTGACAGGCTTTGACACAATAAATATGTTTCCTGAGGGTTAGTCATAAATCCCAAGAAGACTCTTCTCATGTGAATCACTGATGATTCCCCCCTCTCTCACACCTAAAACTAAACTAAACAATCTTATTGTCACGTGTCAGGATTGTTTTGTGTTTTGCTCCCCATGTGTTCTGTGACCTAGTTTCTCCCTCATGTTGATTGTTAATTTGGTCCCAGGTGTGTCTAGTCATTAGTCCCTTAATTGTGTGTGTATTTAACCCTCTGGGGACTGAGGTGCTTTTGGGGCCCTTGAGAGGTTTTGACATGTCCTGATATTTGTGCTTATTTCAGCTACTTATAACATACTAATGACCAACATGTATTTGTTTTTGTATTCAGCACAAACTTTGCTACAATATTATGTGACCAAGATGGATGTACATCTTTGTATTTTTTTAGAAAAAAAATATTATGCGTGGTTAGTAAGTTTTGGGAAAACAAATGTAGCTGAAATAAGGCCATAAAACCCACACTAAATAGTCCTGAATAAGACTTTAGAGTAATCAGTCTTGTTGGCTAGAATATTTACTTCACAATTAAGTGAGAATCATTCTGCTTACTCATTTACAGAAAACAATACATTGATTAAAATTTTTTAAGACATGTTTTGTGATTGAAAGCCTATATGCGAGGGAGTGGTAATGTCCTTGAATATTAAGTGATTCTCACCTGAGACACAAAGGGCCCTCCCCTAAAGGCTGCTAATGGCCCATCAGTGTGACTGACTTTGAGGCAGGTAAGAGAGAATGTGAGGAGATTGAACAAATGTTTTTTTTTAATTATTTGTATTTTATTTACAACACCGTATAATCAAAACATACATAATGAAGGTCAAAGACACATTATTGTGCACACTGATCTAACCACAGAGATGTGAACAGACTTTGAGTCATTCCTGCAACAGATTCTGTTCAACAAGTGACAAGTAAATCATGCCTGATATTTACGTGTTATTTGAGTGTTTCTGCTACTTTCCATGGATTCAAGAAGAAGAAAAAAAACAGAATCAGTGGTCAAGGAGCTTGTTTTACCATATAATATCAGTGTAGTTGGACATCTGATTCTGAGTTTGAAGAAAGTCATCAGGATTCATCATCTGTGGTGCAGGTATCTGATTCAATAAAATACACAACAAAAACATTTGTGAGCATGTTAATATCAGGAGCATCTTTTTATTTATATGTTTTATAGACTCACGCATGCTTTGTACTATCGTAAACAAAAAAATACCTTTTATATATGAGAAACTAATTATTATTGTTTAGAAAAAACGAACTATGATTTTGTAGTCATATAGCCTAGTATGTATGTATGTCCATTCAGTTTGCGTTTGTCGGTCTTTGAGTGTCTACCCTCCCTGTACTCCCTTGATGTGTTACCTTGTTGTTAATTAAAAACTCTAGTATCTTGAATTCCTCGTCTCCTCGTTCCCGGCTTCCTTGTTCGTGTGCGAAACGTGACCCTTATACTATTTTATAATAGTTTTGATTTTGTGGACATTTTAAAGAAATGTGTAGGCTAACAGATCTCAAATGTGTCTTAGCGATAGAGGAAAAACTTTACACCACAGACATCAAAAAAATGGGGACAATCCTTTTTATGCTCTTAAGACATTACAGACAAACGATGGTAATGAATGATGTAAAGTCTTCCAAGTTGCTATTAAGAAACAAATGACCTTTTCACCTTATGCACCAGTAAAACTTATGTGCTGCCATCTTGAAAAATGTAGCGAATTTAACATCATTAAATAGATGTGCAAATAAATAATAATGTGGGTTTTTTGTACAACAATTCAAAGCAACATAGTGTTAATCAAGAACAGTGACATAAAAAGAATGACAACATAAAATTAACAATGATATGAAGGCAATCCAATCAGGTCCAAAACTGGCAACAGAGTCCCTCCTCCACACAAAACAAATACACATACACTCACAGACATGAATGACACACTCTCAGTGGTGCCGTCAGCTGCACAGCTGTACGCACTGTGTGCTCACCTGATAATCTTTTCCCTACAAATATTTCAGCCGTTATGATGCATGTTCTGTGTTTCTGTCAGCTGAACCTGCCATGCAATTTATTATGAATCATTCTTTTGAGTCGGTTTTTTTCTTTTCACTATATACTGGCCAAACGGGTAGAGACACCTTCGTTCTGCTCAGTGTTCCTCTCACTCATCATTTGGTCTGAAGAGTCAAGTCTTAAAGAAATGCGTAATAGTTACAAGAAAATGAAAACATCTCTTTGAATTGAGTTTTTAACATTAACATATATTGAATTGAACTTTTTTGTGTTGTTTTTGAAAGAAAAAAACCCTCTGTGCGTACTCTCTGATGAAACCCTGCAGGTGCCCCTGCACACACTCACCATCATATTTTACATGCAAACCAAACAGTTCAGTTATCCAACATTTATATGAATGATTTCTGAGGTTACCTCATTCATTATCTTCTGCACTGCTGCATGTACCTGTCACTATTTAAAGCTTATCTAAACTCATGCTGATAGAGTGACTGCAGGACATACTGCAAAGGTGCTATTAACTCCAAGAGACAGCACAAAGTGATTGTCAAATTATGTCAGAATCCACCCATGAGCTACAACAGCAACAAAACCCTCTCATAGAATCACATATTAGGAAGAAACAATAGTTGCTTCAATAGCTACAATAGTTGCATTGTTATTCCTTTCTTTTTCATTTCATTATTCACTCACATGTTGGGCTTTTGGTTCTGTTAGCAGTTGAGCTGTCTGTCACAGGCTGGAGAAGAAAATTACACCTTTACAACAAAAATCCACTGCAATTTATTTTAAGAACCAATTTAATGGTGTATTTAATTTAAAAGTGTAGTCAC
Organism: Aspiorhynchus laticeps; assembly: GCA_023376895.1. Taxonomy (NCBI): domain Eukaryota; kingdom Metazoa; phylum Chordata; class Actinopteri; order Cypriniformes; family Cyprinidae; genus Aspiorhynchus; species Aspiorhynchus laticeps. The sequence goes on along the minus strand of JALXFT010002492.1, from coordinate 24,725 downwards.
AAACTTCCTCTATCGCCAGAAGTCAGGATATCAGTTTCCGGTTTTCATTCGCATCACACAAAATGTCAGTGTTTACTAGATGTCTCTGAGATCTGCCAAGTAAGAATCAGCGATGTCCATCGTATCGTTAATGCCTGGTCCCCTGCTCCAATACGCAAGCGAAACAAGGGATTCAAACGCAATATATCGAGTTATATGCACAAATAGTTTCATCTAATGTGTTATTTCGGCATCTAGCGGTTTAGCAACATGTTCATTTTAGAAGCTTGTTTTTCTCAATTTTAAACGCAGACTGTTCGTTTTGTTTTGTTTTTTTGGTGATAATTGTATTATCAATTGTATTAAACATCTCCCCCTCTCAGTTTCTAATAAAGATCAAGGCACAGGTGAAGTCATTGGTCATTGTGCTACAGGTCCATGATGAGAAATGGGAAGTTAAAATCCCATCTCAACATAAACTGGACTATAGCCTCACTTTAATAATATTTTTTTGAATTGATAATGCACGTGAGAAAAATTACTCTGCACTACTTTGTGACAGAGTATTGTGCATATGTGACTGATAACATAAATATAGTCCCTATTAAAAAAATCTTTAATTATATAGAGAGTTTATAGTAATACCCTTATCAATGTTTTTGGTTCTGGTTTTTATGTGCATTTTCTACACTTTTTACACAGTCGCCATTTCCAACATGCAGATTCATAAATCAATCTTTCAGTCTATCCTAAAAATTGCACTAAAGCCACTGGGAAGCAAAACTGCAAGAACACACTGCGCAAGATGAGTTGAGCATCAATTACTAAAGTACACGATTACACAATACTTAAACAAATACTTACATAGTAGTCTTGTGGCACTGTCAATAATTGAGGTGTTAGGCCCTGGAGAAGAAAATGAAACTTTTACAACAACACCAGAACATACTGCTAAAACCAATGCCTAAAATAGCACAGTGTTAACGAACATACTGGTAATGACATTAGAGAACAAAAATCCTGTAGGAATGAATCCTAATTCTTACATGCCTTAATTATTTTAAATGAGCAATAACAGAATTAAATAAATGAAAATAAATCACTGTAAATCACTTCACCGTCCAGAGATAGAGTTAATACTTTATACATAAATGCATATTGATGATTTAAGGAAATGGTAAATAAAACATATTTTTGGAGTATTTTACAAGAAAATTCTATTTCAGGTTTTCTACTTCAAAATTTCACATTTAAATCAATGTGTTACTTGCAGTTTATTTGTAACTGTATGTTTACTAGAAATTTCTCCATGACAATTGTTTCTACACCACTTTTTTGAGTGTGTGGGGGGGGACTATTGAGGAGTAATCCTGTAAATTCTGTATTACATTGGTTAAAAAAAAATGGATGTTCAAATAATAGTCCACTAATATATATAATCTGAATTATAAGAATAATTAAAAGCAGTACACAAGTGGATTAACTATTGTAGTAACAACAGCTATCAAAGGTTAATCATTTCTGTTCTCACCTAATTTCTCTTTTTTCTGATACACCATATATCCAGCGACACCAATGACCATTAACAGGACGACAGCAACAACAACACCAACTATGATGCCAATGTGAACAGAATCTCCTGTTTGATCAGAGGAAAACATCAGATTACTCACAGAGCCTGGTAATGTTACTGAAGGGATTTAGCCACTATATTTGTAGTTCACTCATCTAATTTCTCTTACCTGGGTTAGTCCTGATCTCATTTGCTGTCTTGGTTTTGCCCAAACCAACTGTGTTCCACCACACAGCTGAACTTGTTCTTCTTCCACTCATCGGGTGTAACTCTGATGGTGCTCGTCCTCTGAAAGGTCCCGTCCTCATTGGGAAGAAGTTCACTGAGATCCACATCCTCATGATGATCTTGTCCATTTCTCATCCAGGAGATTGTTACTCCACTCGGGTAAAAACCTGTAGCATGACACGAGACTGGAGATGAGGGAGACTTCTGCAGCAGAGACACGTGAGGAGAGACTGGAGAGAGAGAAAATTGAAAACAAGTGATATTAAGTCTCCAGCTGCTGCAAATGATCCAGAAAGAGTTCTCATTTCTAAGTCACTGTGGATAAAAACATCAGCTGAATTGGTTTGCAGTCGAGGGGCTCAAGCACAATACTGAACTCTAAATTATGAATGAATCTGATATACTATTTTATAAATAAATAGTATAAAAATACAGGTAGTATATCAAAAGTAACAACCCTTGCATTAAGTTCCTCCTGTTTAGTAGTCACCTCTGTTAATCATTTCCACAACAAAGGCCACATGATCTGTAATGCTTAAAATAAAAAAATTGAGAACATTTTAGAAAACATGCACATTCTGGATAAGAACTGACATACCCGTTTTTTGCAGTCTGCTCTTTCCATACTGCAGATACTTCTTCAACCACTCAGTACAAACAGTGCTGTAGTAATTTCTGTCATTCTCAAGGAAGCCTTTTTTATTGTTCCAGATCTGTGCAGTTTGGATTCCTTGCTGCACTGGGGAAATATATTTCAGCTCTTTCCAGTCCAGAGACACAAAGTCCTCTCCGTCATAGCCATACTGTTTGAATGCATTTGTTGCTTCAGTCTGATCATCCCACTCACAGCCGTACATTCGCTGGAGTGTGTGCAAACCTGAAGAAGAGACACAATGTATATGTATATGTATATTGTATGAAAAATCAATTCATTAAGTCTAAAGACATCAGTCAATCCGAATTATTTTTTATTGAAAATTTTATTTTTTATTACATTTTTTATTCAAATTTGTTTTTTATCTAACAGAACATATTTCTCTACAGTGACTACATATTTCAAATTTACAAATTTAAGTTTAATGAATGGTGTCTGGAATCTACTCTATTTATGTCAAGTAGTTTCCACAAAATAAAATGTAGAATTTCTATAAAACAAAAAGCAAAAATGTTTATCAGTGCCTCATTATCAAACACACTCCTTACATTCTAGACCATTTCTGGCTGCTTTGACAAAAAACTAACAGATTAACACTGCTTGCATCATGCTGGAGCTCGGTTTGAGCTTTTGTATGACAGATATCTGGGTCACATCAGTGCTGTGATCTGTCTATGGATCTGTTCTGCTAAAATTCACACATAAATAAGAAAATGGAAACTAAACATGATCATGTTTGCTCTGTGTGTGTGTGTGTGTGTGTGTGTGTGTGTGTGTGTGTGTGTGTGTGTGTAGGTAGTTACAATCCTACCTGCTGATTGGTTGAACCATTCCTTTAGGAACCGTATGTTGTTTTTGAAGGTCTGATGGCTGCCAATCAGGGGCTGAGTCTCTCTGTTCCAGTAATCTGCTCCTTCATTCTGTCTGATCCACTCTGTCTTTGGCACAGTTTTCTTTATGTTGCTGTCAAAGTATATAAACTGCTCGTCATCAACCAGACCAACTGCAGTGAACTCTGGGAAGTCAATGACTCCAGACACACCAGTGTAGAAGTATTTCAGAGAGTGTTTTCCTGTGGAGAGAAAAACATCATTTTAGTCATCATCTCACAAGATGATGTTCAACTTGTTCAACATTCACAATGTTCCATGTAGACGCAGTCAGCATTATATATGAAGCACATTTTGTAATAATAGGTAAAAACATAAAATATGTCTTTTTCAAAACATGTAACTGGATAAAAATTATTTAAATGAATTTTTGAACCATTCAAAAATTATTCCATTCCAAAAACCATTCTTACAATATATAACACGAGGTATATACATGGAGTAAATGGAACGTGTTGTATGTATTATGTACATCATTTCAAGATTTCTTTTCAAACTAATTTATTGAATAGAATATAATTCGAAAACTGCATTACTGAAATGAAGAGAGCAACAATAATGATTTGTAGTCGGCCTACACTTAAATTCGTCATTTTCGATTCGTCTATTTCACTGAAAGGGTTATTTTGTTTGCAAAAATAAGGTTGCTTTGTGACCTCAAAATCTTCAAGTTTTGTTTAGGAACTGGGTCTTCTAAAAATGTGTTATTTCAGCCCGATCTCACGGCAATTCGTACATATTTTACGAGGTGACTAATTCGTACGAATTCGTACGACCTCACTCGTACAAATTCATACGTTTTTTGCTAAATCGTACGTATTTTACAAGTTGTGAAATCGTATGAATTTGTACGAATGACCTACACCTAACCCCGCCCCTAAACCTAACCGTCACTGGGGTTTAGACAAATCGTACTAAATCGTACGAATTAGCCACCTCGTAAAATATGTACGAATTGCCGTGAGATTGCGTTGGTTATTTTGATTTATTCTGCTGTTATGAGACTTTCTCTCATACATAGTGAAACAATCATTCTATTTATTAATAGCACACCACAATCAATGTAGTGGGTTTCGCAAGTTATTTGGAATAAAAAAAGAAAAAGCGTGAAATGCAAAACACACAAACACACACACACACACACACACACACACACACACACACACACACACACACACACACACACACACACACACAGTTAGCATTAGCATGCTAACAGCTGAGTTAGTTAAAAATAATAATAACTGTTGATTTTTATTTATTTGTTTGTTTATTTTTTATTTTATTTTATTCAGACCTCCTGTGAAATTGTCTAAATGGTTTAATTTTCAATAAGCTAAAAAATAAAATATGCCTTCAAAAGAAAAGATAATAATAGGCTCTGCTTAACATGTAAATTATTGACTATACATTTTGTATTGGCCTATATTGTAAGAATAAAGAATAGGGGCCTATTAAAATGTGTAATGTGTCAAAAGAAATATTTAATAACAAGAAGAAGAAATAAGAAAAGTGCCAATAACACGACACTCTTGACTGGCTGTGGCTCTTCAAATGGTCTGTTTTAAAATAAAATAATACCAATATCATACAGTTGCACAACTTTAAAAACAAAAACAACGACAAATAAGAAAGCTTATACTGGCACTAGTGTAAAATTAGCATAGCCTAATTTACTCACCAGCATGAACTCCGACAAGCAGAAGCACTACGAGCCACATTCTTGCATTTTCCTGAGAGGCAACTCTTTTTAGATTTAAAATACTAATAATAATTCTAGGCTAGAGAAAAGACTTAAAATATTTAAGTTAATACCAAAAGTTGGTCTCAGCTGTTGACTTTGAACTAGTAAAGTTTCTCTGTGGCACGCCTGAACAGGTTCTGAACTTCCAGCCAGCAGGCGGTGAGCGGGCCACAACCTAACACTTCTTGACTTTCTCAGTTTGTGTAAATCCACATGGTTCAGAGTACTTTTTTTTCCGCATTAATTTCACACTTGTCTATTACAAATATGTGGTTTTGTTTCATAATTACAGTGTATACTTTTTTCTTTATTTACCCCAAAATAATGGAAGTGAAATTTAACAACATGCCCCAAAGGTGGAGCACATTGTAACATCTGAAAGGCACGTTGTAACATGACCATATCAAAATGTTATCTGATCTAATATACATATCATATACATATATACAAGACAAAAATAAAATAATGGCGTTTGACAATGAAGGCATTGCTACCAGGGCCCCAAGCTTAGTACGGCCCTGATCACAACATACAGCTATAATGCATAGTTTAAAATAATGTGGACAAATAGATAGCTAGAAATAAATGGAAACAAATTCAGACATTCAGAAAAACACAGAGATAAACACAAGACTCTCATCCCTCCACACACCGCTCTCACAGAACACGAGACAAATAGACAAGCCACAATACTTTACATTTCTTGAAATAATAATTTCTAAACATTGAACATTGACTCTCAGTCTTTATCCACCTATTTCGCATGGTTTCTCATTACAATTCATTAACATTACTAATGTCAACTAGGCTACATCACTTCACTATGTCATAGAATAGCATGGTTTTACTAGATAAAAAAGTTAGTCAAGACAAACTTTAGGTTTGCTTGAAAAAGCCTAGCCTGAAAGTTTAAAGCAGTTGTAAATTACATCGCTATGTCTTAGAATAACAGTTTAATATTAGCAGTCAATTTAAAACCGGTTAGTGTCTTTTGCTAGTTAGCAAAGCATGAAAGACTTATCTAAACTGCTAAATAACAGATTGGACATTAAAATAATAACAGATTTGTCTCATTTTAAATAAACACTAAAAATCTGAACTGAAAAATTTACTACAGCCAGAAATTTACTTTAGCTATGGTAAAATAAATGTTCAGCGACAGCTTCTTTGGCACATTATTTTCTCTATATAGTGTTGATATGTCAACTAGTAAAATGCTAGCATGTGTGTTACAATTTACAATTAACCTCGCGTAACCCTATAGATTCTGGACACGTTCGGTTACTACCTGGTTACTCACTGTGGTTTGGAGTAGAGGCTGACATTTTTTCGGGAATCCCACGGGTCACGGGAATCCCGCCGGATGGGAAACAAAATTGCTATAAATCACGTGATTGGGACGGGACAGGAAAAAATGTAATCGGGAGTTGGCGGGACCGGGAATAGTAATGATACCCAACTTTACACACAAATATACCTTTTATATAAATAAACTATAAACTGTATATTTTAATTCTGAACTCAATTCTAGTTGCCCTGTCTCTTTATGCTCTCCTCCTGTTTGCTTTGGTGTGGCTGGTTAAGTGAATGACGCAGTCTGTGATGGACAGGTTGTTAACGGCTGGTCTGTGTGGTAATACACTCGGGCAGGACATCCAAACGCTCACCTATCATTCATCGACCTCAAATATGGCTTTTCATCTGAAAGATGTATGTAGTACACTGAAAAAAATGATTCATTGAATTTACTCAATTTTTTTAAGGTAAGTGGTTGCAATCAATTTAATTTAGCTACATTTAAATAAACTAATTTTGTTGAACGTTAGAAAACTAAATTTGTTTATTTAAATGTAGCTAAATTAAATTGATTGCAACCACTTACCTTAAAAAAATTGAGTAAATTCAATGAATCATTTTTTTCAGTGTAGCAACTTTATATGGCCGCTCAATATGATGTTAACCTAGAGAAATGTGCGCTATTGAAGTGTGTGGAGAGTGGAAGCTGAATAGCGCGCTCGCTGCAGGACAGGCGCCAGTGCGCTCACTTGCACTTGCTCACTAGCTTTCCTGTAGCTCAAATGGTAGAGCATGGCGCTAGCGACGCCAAGATCATGGGTTCGATTCCCAGTGAAAGCAAGAGCTGATCAAATGTTAAAAAAAAAACTGTAACTTGAATGCAATGTAAGTCGCTTTGGATAAAAGCGTCTGCTAAATGCATAAATGTAAATGCTCTTAAAATCTCGTAATTTTTGGTCATACAGATAAAAGTAGCCTAATACATCTTTCGAATCTGTAAATACTCTACGTTTATTTGTGTGCACTCAGAATAACAACGAAACGTTGCGCTTTTAAGCAAACAGGATCCGCTTTAGGTCTCTGTGAACTTGAGCTAGAAACTTCGAAACTCCGTTTTTGAAAAATATATCTATAGAGAGTGAAATGTCTACTTTCAAATAAAAAAATAAAAATTCAAATCGTGTGTTAGAAATTTAATCTGTGCAATGTACACTGTGCATAAACTGACTTTCAGTTCAATATAATAACAAATAACTACATTTTGGATTTTTATTCAACTAAGGTGGGCACGCTGTGATCTGAACTATATTTTGACTGTAACTGACAGATTTCGGCCCAAAAAAAACATAACACGGGAGTGGGAGGGAATGGGAGTCATTCTTCCGGGAGTGGAACGGGACGGGATTTTCCCCCAGTTTTTTCGTGGGATTGGGACGGGAAGAGATTATTTTTTGTGGGAGTGGGACGGGAGAAGTTTGAAAATTCACTCCCGTGTCACCCTCTAGTCTGGAGTAGTATTTGTAGTAGTGTTTGTTTGTATGGAGCGCCACCTAGCAGAGAATAATAGTTTACTACTAGGGAAATGCATGTTTTTAGTGTTTTACTGTATATTCCAAGAGGTTACAAGACCTCTACATGCTGCTACATGAAAAACATGTCACACGTCCGCGGAGAATTTCATTTTCAAGTGGCAAAAAAGATGGTTTTGGATTAGAAAACAGTCAGTAGTTTATGCGCATGCGTCATGATCACACCGCGGAAGCTCGGAACTGAAAGTGAAACGCTGCAAGCTGCATGAATGTTTTGGGGAAAACAGACGGATCTTTAGCACGCCAAACAGCACAGTTACATACCTAGTTATCATTTTAACATAAAAAACAACTATGTCTGATATTTCGACCGTATATAAGATATCTATCATCGCATTTGCATTGTTTTTTGGTGGTAAGTTTTTGTAATCAAGAATACAGCTTAATATATTCAATTATGCGTGTGACCAATTAACATAATCTCTCTTATTCTGCAGCTTCCGGTTCTGGATGTCCGGTTCTGGAGTGCTGGTTTGTCCAGGAGAAACCGGGTCATGGAGGGGGTTTCTCAGTACCGATGAGTCAAGAGAAATCTCTCATGTTCATCAGAACTGAAGCCTTCAGTGAAGAGATCATATCTGAACTTCATCCTCCTGCAGACATCAGTTCATCCAGGATTTACTATGTGACCGGTCAGTGACAGTGCAGCCTTTTAATTACCTTTTAAAAATACATGTATAATCTATAAAATTGACTATAATCTGTAAATAACAAGTCAAAGAAGATTTGTGCAATGTTTTGCTCAAATTGTGTTTATTGTCTGGTAGTATAATACTGTAGGCCTGTTTAAATCCCTTTTCTATACCAACAAGATCCAGCACTACAGCCACAAATGACAGTATATGGCACCTGTTCTGAAGTATAAGGCAACTATTTGATGATAACTAATCTTTAGTGGAATATCCTCCTCCAGATCCAGCTGGCACGTTCTGCTGTGCTGCTCTGAATCCAGCCAAAGGCTCTGTGAACAAACCCAAGTGTGAGATTAACCCTTTCATGCCTCACGCCTCCATGGTCAGATGGACATCTGCTCTCACTGACTCCGCCCAAAGTCCAGTCTACCTGCAAGCTGATTGGTTCTCAGTGGCAGCACAAGGGCTTGACGAGCAGCTGACGCTGTCCAACATCATGAGAGCACCCTCAGCTTCTAAAGAGCCAAAAGGTAAAGAGTCCAAATTTATCATATACTGCAAATATATATAATATGCATCTTATGCTGGCAAAATGAGTCGGAATGCGCACATTCTAATTTTGAGTTACACGCAAAAGAAGTGAAAAATATGCTTGGTTTTCACAAAAATGAGTTCATTAAGCCCTCTTCTAGCGATCCCAATGCTCCAAATAGTAATTAAACATCTAAAATAATCTTTATCTGTACGTTTTCTGAGAGGTGTACCTTTTTCTGCTCACTTCTGGACTACTGCTGCTGCTTCTCACCACAAGTTGTAGGTCTTGTTGCAAAGCGCAGTATTCCAGCTTTGTGAATATTCATATCAAATTCTTGATGAAATAAGTCCAAATCAGTGAAATATGATTTCAAACCCATACTGATGAAAACAAAACGATCGCGCTGACAGACATTTGCGAAGCACGTGCATAAGCAATCTCATTATAAAGTACATTGCGAAATATGTCTTGGCGAGATTCACACAAACATAATCTGTTATGTCTCACATGAACGTTAAGTTAATGGTTGTAGAAAAATCTGATGTGTAACATTATATTTGATCCATGTATTACAGTAGGTCTTAATATAGATCTGTTTCAATGTTAATCAAACATTAAAAGAAAAGACGGAATTACCCACTGCTCTTGATTAAACTACTGTTTATTTGCATTTTTGTTCTTATTTTTAATAACAAAGATAAAATAAAAAATAGCTATATTGTGATCAATAATATAGTCATTATGATTAAGCAAAGAACTGGAGGAAACGATGCAACGTTGCTTGGTGGTTTTGCTGTGGAATCTTCAGAAAACTTTAACTTGATTTTATTCAAAATGAACTCTGCTGACTCTATCGCCTTCAGACGGCTGTAGCTCAGTCATTTTATGTCTGATTCCAACAAGTCATATATCATTGTTAATGTATGTTAATGGAGAAAATAAAATGTGAAAATAAAAATAATTCATTTTTGAAAATGTGCACATTCCGACTAATTTTGCCAACACGGGTCACTTAACTCTGTTTAACCCCCCCTTCTGTATGTCTATACTACGCTTTCTTTCTTTGCTCACATATGTTTTCCATTTTTCTTCTCTTTCTTAAAGTCATTCTGAGTATCTCCAGTAAGACTCCTGTGGTCCGCTCTAGACTGGGAGAACCGGTTCTGTTGGACTGTGGGTTCTGGGTCGATCCGTCTTCTCCAGTTCACGGCTCTGGATTCTCTATCGAGTGGCGTTATCAGTTCAGGGGTGAAGGACGGCTGGTCCTCGCTTACGACGGCAAGAACGATCGGTTTGCAGAGACATCAGAGACCGGAGCCGATATCGACATCACAAGCCTCTATGAGACAGGAAACGCATCACTGATTCTGGAGGAAGCTCAAGTGAGACACTCAGGAACTTACATCTGCACAGTCTATCTTCCTCACCTGCTGGCTCAGGTAGCTGTGGACCTGGAGATAGTTGGTGAGATGACTGTATACTTAAATTATTATGCATAGTATGCCAACTAGTTTATTAACTACAGTTATATATAGAATAGTAACCTTCACTGGTTCTTTTCTCTCCAGAGCCTCCGTCTCTGTCCATCTACCCGTCTCCTCTTCCTCTGCTGGTTCCTGGGCAGGTGCTGCTGGTTCAGTGTGAGGCGTCTGGTTTTGCTCCTCACACTCTGGATCTGAGCTGGGAGTTCAGCGGGGCAGACGGGACGTCCCGCTCTCTGGGTCAGGGCAGTGTAACGGGTCACAGACAGGCATCTGATGGCACCTTCAGTCAGAGCAGCCGTCTGGAGCTGGACTCGGGGAAGCTGGGACTCGGTCACGGTGGAGACGTCATTTGTGTGGCCAAACATGAGGGAGGAACACGACGAGCTGCTGCTACACTCAGTGTGATCGGTGAGTTACACTGTCATAGATGGACACATGAAAGGTGGCAACAAATGTCTTTGTGAGTGAGTCAACCAAAACATTTTTGTTCTATTAGCATTTCCAAAAGAGTATTTATGTCAGTCAGAAAGTTTTGCTAGTCTTGATTTGATATTTTGTTGTTATCAGGTGTCAGTGCTCCTTCTATTGAGGACTCGATGGCGATGGTTGCTGTTGCACTTGTTCTTTACGGCATGATAAAGTTTCTTTCCTGGACATTCAGCTCTTCTGGTAAGTCAGTTCAGTCTGATCACTACAATCTTTGATTTTTTTCCTAGTATCACTATCACACGTTAGAATTTTTTGTTCTATAGAAAAAAAATAATGTATTGCAGTATATATAGACTAAAATTGTGTTTGTGATATGGTATGCCCTGGAATATATTAAACATCCAAGAATGTTAATGTTAATGGAGTTTTATTTATGAATATTTTTTGTTTTCATATAGACTCCAGTGACACAGATTTAAAGGATAAGGTAAATAACAATTGTTTTTGCTCTCGAAACTTTTCAATTTTATTCATCTTTAGTTTTCATGCATAACTGTCTGTTTGCTTATTGTATATCTTTGTCTCTTCTGTAGAAGGAGAAGTAACTCTGGACCTGGAGGGGATTTTAAAGGCTGAATAGAGTGCAGTGAATATGGTCTTGTAAAAAAACCTTTGAGAATAGTTCAATGTGTGGTGTTTCAGTCTTTGCTTAAGATTTTTAGACCGCTGTACATGTTTGGGTTAGTTTTGCTGTGCAAGGTTTTTTTTAGTTTAAAGATTTTATACGTCAGTATGTTGGAAAATGCTGGAAAAAAAAAAATTGTAATGTAAATTGATTGTACTTTAAATACTGCTGACTCTGAACTTTGATAAACAGAACTTGATTGATGTAAACTCAGTTATTTACAATTATACTAGTGAGTGTGGAGATTCAAATAATTAATGACCTGTTTGTTAAATCATTAGGATGTTACCTGCCTTTCTGTCTCTTAACTCTTGAAGTCCCTGGAGGAGGAATCATGCAGCAGATGTATTCATTTTTAACTTTGTGTTATAAACAGACAAAATACAGAGGATGTGTGTCACACATCTGATCTCCCATTCAAACTCACTATTTTGTTACTTAATTTTCTCAAACAAAAACTATGTTGCTGCATTCTTTGTAATATTTGCATTTTCTGTAACTAGCACAAAAACATAATAGAAAAAGAACTTTATGAGTTCTAATGTCCTTATTTTTTAGGTCAAGTATGGCTCAAGTATTTGAGTTGCTTTATTGTGCAACTATGGTCCAAACATGAATACTGTATATAAACATGTATCATATCCCAGGTTTGAACAGAAAAATAAGAGTAAAGAAAATGCATACTTAATTTTTCAGAGAAAAAAAACACAAAGGGTGATATTTCACAAACAGCTGTGAAAATAGGTATTTTATTAAAAGGTTGCTATTTGATATATTTAGCTCTGTTTGGTGTGTGTGGAAAAGTGCATTTTTTAATTTACAATAGCTAATATCTAATAACATTTGGAAAGTCAAAACATAATATTTACTTTCAAAATAATATGCATCTTGTAATTTAGTATAATAGATTTGCCAAACCAAGCAGCATATGCCAATGAAATATAATAAGCACCATGCTGTGAAAATGTTTTGTTGTCTTGGTTTTAAGTCAAAAGGGTGATTTAGTATCTCTGAATCAACATACACAAATCAAATTTATAAGGATTTTGGGTCCAGGGTCAGTACTGATATCAAAAGCAAATAAAACTTAAATCCTTCAAATTATTCATTGGCATTCTTGTTTCCTTGTTTGTCACTGAAAATAAATATATTTGAAATATATACAATTTCCAGCTTTGTACATCTCAAAATGAACAAATGTCCATGAATGAATGAACCAAAAAGATGAATAGAAAGTGTTCTTTACATTCTTTTAAAAACCTTGTTCATTCATCTGTTCCCATCCCAGAAATCTCAAGTCCTTGTTTTATGTGCAGTTGTGTAAGCAAGATCAAGCTGTCACAGCTGTCCGTCCTCACCTCTTTTCTTCAGATACACCTTATATCCAGCGGCACCAATGACGATCAACAGCACCACAGCACAAACAATGATCCCTACAGGAACAGAATCTGTTTGATCAGAGGAAGACATCAGATTACTCACAGACTGTGACTGGGTTATCACCAATACATCTGTGTATAATAATAACAACATTTAATAACTTCAATAATTAAATAATTTTAATAACAACCATATAAGAACAACATAGGTCTAAACATACATTATAGAGTTTACATGAGCAAAACAAATAATGTAACAGCCAGGTGATCATTATTTAGTGTTTGTTTATTATTGTTTTTGGATTGTTCCCTCTCTGCAGGTCAATCAAGAAATTACAGTATCCTGCCTGAAAATATAAATATGTTTTCTTACAAACTTCGGCTGTGTGGTGTGACTGCAAATGTTGGGACCACACACATGCCTTAGTTTCTTTAAGTAATCCAGTTTTACCCTATTTATTTATGTTACAGAATTAATGGACTGTTTTCAATAATAATAAAAAAGAATTAAATTAGCGATGGATGGAATTAAATCAATCAGTCAAACAGGAAATTCCAAAAATGAGATTAAAATGGAAAGTTGCGTTTTAATTATATTTTTCTTTAATCATTAAGTTTATTTGTGTATGAAGTTCCATGTTTATTTTTTCCTTCACACAACTTAGTAATTAGAGGATTTCTTCAATCATCAGTAAGCAGAATTTATGAAACCATTAGGTCATGTTGAAGAATTCATTAACCTGTATGACCAATGAGTGTAGAGGAGTTGGGTGTTTTCCATTTTTTTTAAGTAATAAATAAATAAACAATAAAAAAGAAAATCCCCATTTGCCTGCGACAATTATTTACCAAACCTTCCGGCTTCTCTTAATGCTGGAATGCTAACAACTGGTCAATAAAAAATAAAATAAAATCTGTAGTAAGAAAACCTATTTAAAAACATATATCAAGAAAGCAGCTTAATAACATTGGACCACTTGGTGACTGGTGCGTATCATAAAGTTCCTGAAGTGAAACATACAGCATTTATCAGAGGTCTCAAGCCGAAATGAGGCCTATAGATTCCTGATTTCATTCATACTGATTCCAGGCTATTCTACATAACTAAAATAAACTGCATGTGTTGTGGAACAAACGATGGTCTTCTCAAATTTGTCAATAAAGCTCAAGAAGCAGAGTTCCAGATGCCAAAATAAGACTTTATTGAACACAGCAACATAGCTGAGATGATGGCCGCCGCATCTGATTCTCTGTCTGTCCGTGCATATATTTTATATCTTTCTTTCTTATCATAACTGGTAGTTCCGGTATAGCTATGTCAATCTGGTTTGCCACAATTTATTATCAGCCCACCTGGCCTATTATTTAATGGTGGAATTTGGCCAGATCAGCCACTTTTATTCTGCTGCCAGTACGGAGGTCACTTGAGTCATACATCAAACTTGTTTACCTGTCATACTCTGGAAATCACCCAAAGTTCACTAGTTCACTCCAGTTCACTGGTGCTGCCCGATGGAAAGAACCATACTTCCCCGTTAGGAGGCACCTAAGACACACAGCCTATATTAAGACATTCAATGTTGAAGCAATCATTGAAACAATCACCATATTGATCTGTATATTGATTATGGTTATAGCCATACCTCATATTTTTGAATAAAATATCACAACACATTTTTTAAAATATACCATACTGAAGCGATATATAAACTCCAAAAAGGCCTGTTTTTGAACTATAATGAGGATCTTCCCGGCCTGTTTCAACCTTTGACTCATGGGTCCCCAGAATGATATCAGGCTTCAGTAAACATTTAGCTGAATTTGTGAAACAGGTTTAGTCTGAAACACATACTGAACACATACTGAGAACCTGATGAATATCGGCTTTGTTTCTGGAGAAACAAAACACAAGATGCACATCTGACGACATTAAGAACAATTTAGTTTGATGTCCTATCATGTGTACTGTAAACTGAAGAAATGTAAACTGAGTTTCTGTTGGGGTCGGGGTCTCCTGCTCCCTGCGCGGCGCTGATCAGCATCCAGATGTACTGCGTCCAAATCAGATCGCAGAAGAAACACGTACTAGCGCTCAGCCAATGAGCGATCAGATTACTGGCCGCCAGCGAATCAGCGCGTCTCATGTTGAGCTGTACAAAGATCCAGCGCTGAGTTTCAGGATCCGAGCGCGTAAGTTGTTTCTGATTGTCTTTTTATTGATTGATCAGTAACGAGGTTTTATGAAAATTATTTTATGATGGGTTTTCTAAGATTGTGGGGAATATGACATATGTAGTTACAATTCATGTTCGAGGGTTTAAGGCTTTTAACAAAAAACGGAAGGAAGCTGTACTGTTACTGTTTGACCGAATTAAAGAGCTAGTCTCCAGATCAGCAGGAAATCTAACCTAAAATATTATATTAATGTCATATAATATGAAATTATTATTATGATGTTAAGATGTCGTTGGCCTTAGTCATGCATTAAATCTGGTTGCTATGGAATTAAGTCAAAAAAAGGTACCATGGTAATATAGTTACCGCCAAAATACTGTAGTCATTACAGTTATTACTGTAAAAATCATTACTCATTATATATAGTCAGTCTTTTGTTTCTTTTTATTACAGTGGTGACCATCCAAAACTTATTTAAAGAGCATTTTGCTTTCAAGTTTCTATGACATACCAACGTATTTACGAATATTGAAATTATTTGATACATTTATCAACACAATATCTCTTGCATGCAGAAGTATTACACTGATTAATATATTTTTCTCTAGGTACTCACGGATTTTGGCATCTCAGTTTGGACTTTGACTGTCTCTTGACCAATTCGATGCTCAGTGCTCAAGTATGTACAGAAACCTGAACAAATAAATATTAGAGACATTAATGCATGCTATATAGATGTTGAGATATCAAAATGCAATATGCATTGTGATTTTAAATATAACTGAAATAGAATATGTACTCTGTTGGCTGGGTTATGACATCAGTATAGAGTGAAATCATAAGGAGTAACTGGTATGTTTTCAGGTTTTGGTGTAATTGAAATGCAGGCCTGACTCCTCCACATTCATTACTCCTCAGCAAATACTCTCTCCTCCCTTCCGGATGGCCAGAGCAGTGATGGACAGCATTGTGATCCTTGACGATGACGATGAAGAAGCTTCCACATCTGCATCCACGTCCTATTCTCACGCTACGAACTGCCAGTCAAAAACACCTGTGAAGAATCAGCTGCCGCCTCCAACACACATCTCACAGTCTCCATTCGCCTCTGCGAAGAAGGATGTGCATGTCCTGCAGGCAGAGAATGAAAAACTGTTTGCAGAGGTATGTTTGTTAACAATATTTATGTTGCAGAATATACTTGACTACATGCTACAAAAATAGCAACAGTTTAAAAATATCATGTTGTCTGACAAGGTTTCTTGGGATTTGTGCATGTCTTAAAATGTCTTAATTCACACTTTCACAAATAAAGGCCTGACAAAGTCTTAAATTGGAACAGAAAGTCTCAAGTTCATAAAGTCATCATGGCAATAAATGTTGCATGCAGTGCAAAAAAAAGAGTCTGTTTTCCAATACAAATATTTAAACATCCTTAGATTACGATATGTATATTTGAGATGCAAGGGGAAGATATGAAGTCTTGTTTTCTGAGAAATTTAACAAAATAAAGTGTTTATGCTTGAAACAAGAAAAAATGTCAATGGGTACAAAAACTTGTTTTCCCTTTTGAATGAAGTTGATTTTTCAGCCCATTGGAAGATATTTGTTCTCATGTTAATCATAAACTCACTTGTTTTTTAGAAAACAAGACATCTTTTCTTATGTAGTTCTGCTTCTCAACTAAATGTATCTTGATGTAAGAATCTTTATACATTTGCACTGGAAATACTGATGAAGAACATTACTTTTTTTGAAGTGTGGTCATAAGAAACAGTAAAAGTGATTTCCATAGTCTAGTGGTTGGGAGCAGAGCTATTCAAGCTTTAAGTTGTATACATACAGTTTGTTTTGTGAAATGAATTAAAAAGTAATGGAAATCTAAAGGAAAGTTGTAGCACAGTTTGAAGCACTGTAGTACAAGATATTTACATTAAGAGACCATATTAATGCATTGTGTTCCAATCAATTCCAATCACCCTGAATTTTCTTTACTTGGTCTTGCACTTAAATTTACCGTAAAACTGACAGAAACAATGTGTTTTTTCTGTTATCATATTAAAAGTATGTTGTATTTTTCCACCCTTTTCCCCACTTGAATCTAACCCAATGCTGCCCCTTTATTTCACCCGTCCAGTTTGTGGAACATTGCTCCAAATACTCTCAAGACCATCCCGAGGTCGTGACCTACCTCCAGAGCAGATACTCTAAGGCCCTGCCGACCTTCCTGTCGTCAGTGGAGTTTCGTAACACTCTGGGCCGCTGCCTCACACGAGCCCAGGCCAACACTGGCAAAACCTTTGTCTACATTAATGAACTCTGCACCGTTCTCAAACAGCACACAGCTCGGAAGAGGACCTCCATACAGTCTGTCCCCTCCCAGACAAAACCTGAGCAAAAGAGCAACGGGACAAGTGTAAAAGAGGAGGTACAGGTTAAAGAAGAAGAGGAAAAACAAGAGGGCGATGAGGAAACTAAGAAAACGAAAAGGGCTTCAAGGAGACAGGTATTAGAGCAATCCATCATAACTAAGAGATGC
The DNA here is from genome assembly GCA_023376895.1 of Aspiorhynchus laticeps. Classification (NCBI taxonomy): domain Eukaryota; kingdom Metazoa; phylum Chordata; class Actinopteri; order Cypriniformes; family Cyprinidae; genus Aspiorhynchus; species Aspiorhynchus laticeps. The sequence goes on along the minus strand of JALXFT010002492.1, from coordinate 6,913 downwards.
ACTGAATTTATATGTTGAGAAGGTTGATTTGACAGTGTTCTTGTATTTCTATATTAACACTATTGGATTTCAAAAGATTTGGTTCTAGTGATTTTCAATAGGGATGGAAATTATAACTAGGGAATCCATTGGGATTTAAAAAAAATTCAGTAAAGAGTTTGGATGCTGTTTCATTTAAAGTGAGGTGTGTGATATTCCTATTTGAAAGCAATGACTTTTGGCCATAAGTGTTTTATTGTACGAACTGCCAGTATACATTGTATATATTAAAAAATAAATAAATAAACTTAAAATTAAACGTAAAATTAACTGGCAATGTTCTGCCAGGATATTATCCTGTAATTTTACAGACATTTCCATTAATCATAAAACAACGGAAAGTGCAAAATAAAAAATAAATGTAAAAATAAATGTGGGGAATTGCTTCATAATACAGTACATTGTGCCCTTTTTAAGTGTTATTTTTTTGTTGTTTTGTTTTTTACAGTGTATAAGTAGATTTCTACAGAATTTAACAATACTTAAAAATATCTTTGTGCTAGTTATATACCAAAAGGTTTATTTGTTGATGTTAAAAAAATTTTTTTTATAAAATTAATGGAAATTATTTCTTGAAATGCTACAGTTGTGATTTATACTTGTGGACATTGAAATGAGCTGAGAGATTTTGACTGACTGTATATTCATGTGCGTTGTAATTTGTGTGTGTGTCTCATGTTCTGTTTCAGATAGCATACCTGGAAAACCTGTTGAAGGTGTATAATGAGGAGATCCGGCGGCTGCAGGAGCGGGAGTTGAGTGTAGATGATCTGGAGAAGGAGGACTCCAGTTATATTCAGGAGCACAAGCTCAAACGCAAGGTAAGTCTCTTCATTCCTGATTTGGTTCAATTAAATAGAAAGTTCCAGAAAAGTCTTTGTACCTTTTTTTCTATAAATAGTCCTATATGGACAAATTTCTGGATATTATGATATGTTGTCATATTAAATCAAACCATTTCATACAATCAACTGACTTTGAAGTAATGAGATTTTATCGACTGTTATAAGTTCTTGTTCAGATCTTTAATGTTGTTTTTGTGGTCTCAGATGATGAAGATCTATGACAAACTGTGTGAGCTGAAGGGCTGCCACACTCTGACGGGTCGAGTGATCGAGCAGAAGATTCCCTACAGTGGAACACGCTACCCTGAGATCAACAAAAAGGTGCTTCTTTTGCTTCTGAACTCACTTTCCTCAAGATTAGTTCTGTAGATTCTCATTACTCGAAATAGTGCTTCCTTATTTTCCCCACTCCTCTGTCCTCAAGCCTATGATAATAAAAGTTAGCCGTCTTGAAGGACATCTCGATTCTCTAATTGCTCCGCAAGGAATGAGGAGTGAGGATGCTTTCAGAGGTGCTATAATTGGGGTGTTATTTATCGAAAAACTTGACAAAAGTATCAGTTCTCCTCCCCCTTTATATTTCTCACAGTCTGTCACCAGTCTGAGCATCTTGCATTATTAATGTTATGAATTTCTGAAATGACTGAGCTCCAACAGCATAAGAGCACATCCCTTGAGCTCAGCTGAGTGATAAAGAATATTCCAACATTCAAAAGTTTTTCTTTGATTCCTCATTCTTGCATTGGACCAGAGATTGAGTGATTTGATTTATCAGTTTGTTTGATTTGTTCAGTGGTCAGTGATCACATGATTGAAACAGATGTTTGGTGGCAGAACCATTCTGTGAAGCTTTGATCAGCAATTAATTGTAAACTTAAAGGGATAGTTCACCCAAAAATGAAAATTCTGTCATTAATTACTCACCCTCATGTCGTTCCAAACCCGTAAGACTTTGTTTATCTTCAGAACTCTTTTTTTTTTATGTTTTTTTTATGAAATCCAAAAGCTCTCTGACCCTCCATAGACAGCAACGCAAATACAATGTTCAAGACCTAGAAAGGTAGTAAGGACATCGTTAAAATTGTCAAATTGTGAATGTGACATCAGTGGTTCAACCTTAATTTTATGGAGCTAGGAGAATACTTATTGTGCACAAACAAAACAAAAATAACGACTTTATTCAACAATTTATTTTCTTCCGTGTCAGTCTTCGATACACATGCGTGTCTATGGATGGTCAGAAAGCTCTTGGATTTCTTCAAAAATATCTTAATTTGTGTTCCAAAGATGAACGAAGGTCTTACGGGTTTGGAATGACATGAGGGCGAGTAATTAATGACAGAACTTTCATTTTGGGGTGAACTATAACTTTAAAATGAAATAGCATCAGAAATCACCAGGGAAAATCACCCATTTTGACATCTGATGTTTTCGTAAAATTAATAAAAAAATTAAAAAATGGTTAAATGAAAAATACACCCTCAAAAAGGTAAAAAATTGCTCATTTAATGAAATCCAGGGGGCAAATATTAAGAAAATAATGAATACAAATATAATTTTCCTTTGCTTTCCTTTTCATCTTTACCGTTGTTTTCTCTTTGGTTTGTAGATTGAACGGTACATTAACAGTCCAGAAGCTCTTCACAATCCGCCAGACTACACAGATATCCTGAAGGTGGTTCAGCGCGCCAACGAACGCTATAAACTCATGCTCACCCGCAAACAGATGACCCAAATCGCTCAAGAAGCCTTCAGAGAGACGGGCAACAAACTGCAGGAGAGACGGCATCTTGACATGGTCTACAACTTCGGCTCCCACCTCACCGACTCCTTCAAACCTAGTAATTCAGTTCAGTTCCTCTCTAATTCAGCTAGAGAACATAATCGTCTTATGTTTTACACTCACCAACGATTTCTGCACATTTCTGGATTGATGTAAACATGGATGGACTCCAGTAATGTTTAGTGACTGTAAGGTGAATTTCCTGTGTTTCCTTCAGCGTTAGACCCTGCACTCACTGATCCAGCACTAAATCGCAAACTCCGCTCAAACAGAGACATGGCTCTCAACAGCCTGGAGGAGATGATCACCAAATACGCTAATAAACAAGAAGACATAGAGGTCGAGGAAACGAGGAAGAGACAAGAGAGAGACAGACAGAAAAAAGAGGTAAAAGAACAAAATATATTCTTATATATTGTTTGTTTTGTTCAATAATTCATTTCAGTATTTGGTCTTTCTCCAGTAGAATCTGAAATGTCTTCAGTTATAGAATCAATCTAAAATTGTAAATACTTAAAACATATTTAAATACATGTACAAAATATTGAAAATAATTGATTATATTTTATAGTAATCAAAATAAAAGAAAATAAAAAACTTGTTTTTTGATGCAAAGATACTGATGAAAGATATCATTTATAAGTAAGATATAGTGCTGGGCAACGATTAATCACATCCGAAATAAACGTTTTTGTGCACATAATATATGTGTGTGTACTGTGTATATTTATTATCTATATATAAATGCACACATGCATATATATATTTAAGAAAATGTTGTGTTTATATATTAAATATATTTATAATATAAATTATATGAATATAAATATATACATGTAAATACATGTACATATTTTCAAAATAAATGTTGTATGCGTGTCATTTATATATACATGATAAATATACACAGTACACACACACATAAACAAAACCTTTTATTTTGGATGTGATTAATCATGATTAATCATTGCCCGGCACTAGATATTTTAAAAAAAAAAATATATATATATACACATTATTATATTCTATTTCAATTAATACATTAAATAATGTTTTAAAATATTTAAAACAATTATAATTAATTATAATACAAATAATAACTAATAAAATTAACTTGTTTCTTGATGTAAATAATGCAATATTTAATGCAATTAAGTAATATTACATAATGACTTTATTTAAAATATAAATAAAATATTACAAATATATAACATTTATTCCTATTTCTGCATTGTCCAAAATGAAGCCAAAATCTCCTTGAAACCATGAGCAGTCTTGAATCTGTTTGTCCTTCCGTCACATTTACAGGCACTTAATGGGCAGCAGAGTGACAGCAAAGAAAAAGAAAGGGAGGAACTGGAAGAAAAAGAAGAGGAGGAGGAGGAAGATGAAGAAGAGGATGATTCCTCCGATCCTGACATTGAAGAGGAGATCCAAGCCAGTCAAGAACAAGCTGGTCCAGGTAAGAAGTGCATAAATCATCTTCATCTCCTTCCTTCATGTAGCTTTTCCCTTTCCTGTCGGGAAAACCTATTTCTCCTTTGCTGACGTGTTTCAGATGATGATGAAGAAGACGCCGAAGAAGAGCAGTTAAACAACAGTGACAGTGATCAGCCGATGGATGAGAACTCTCCTCTGTCAATCAAATCATCCGTCCAGGACACAGAGGAGGATCAGGGCGATGACGACCAGCGGTCTCCGGCCAGCAGCACACATGAGACGGGATCTGTGGAAACAAACACAAACGGCAGACCTGCGAAACAAAGCCCTCCGTTCATAGAGACTTTGGATCCTATGCCTACCGACGAGACAGAACTTATTTCCTCGACTCACACTAAAAGCACCACTACCTGCACTGAGACTGTCTCCACCAATCAGGACACACCGTCAGCCCCTATGAGATCAGCCACCTGCAGTCCACTACCTCAAACAAGCCCTTTGCTGATCGACGAGATGGGCAACTACAAGAAGAGGAAACGATCCTCCACTGAAAAGCAAACTGCTGCCTACAATGGGAATTGCACACGGGACAGGTAAACCTGAATAAATCATGCAGACTTTCCATGGGAAGCTGTGTAATTAATAAATAACTATTAAATTAGGGCTGCTCGATTGTGACCAAAATCATAATCACGATTATTTTGGTCAATATTGTAATCACGATTATTTAACACGATTATTATCGGGCCGTATAACCAAAAAAAAATTTATGCAAATCTAAAGTATTCAGTTAACAGCCTACTATAGAAATTGAATAATCAAATGTAAAATAAAACAGCGTAGTCTTCACTGTAAGAATTAAACTTCCTTTGTTTCTTATTAAAGCTACAAAATACCTTCTGTGAAGAGCAGTGAGTGATTTTGAATTTGTCTTTTGTTGTTTGATTAATATTAAGCACAGAGTCGGCAGCAGGAATATAGCGCGCTGTCACTTTAAGAGCCACACGGATCCAATTTACTGTTACACGTGTATTTTCAGTATCATCTGTTTACATTCATTTATTACATAACCGACGAGGGTTTACGTGAATAATCACTAAGCGCCGCATTTTGACACATTTTTGCATGTATTTGAGCGTTTAGGTCGCATACATTCAGCTAAAGGATGACTTTACATGTCTGTGCTTCTGCTCCGTCTCTGAGCGCATACACAAATATCCCCCTGAGGAACAAGCGCAAGCTCTCTTTCTGCGCTTTTAAAAACATTAATAAATCTAAAAATTAACTTTAATAACTCAAGCACTCAATTTTGCAAAAGTCACGTCACATGATTTTACTGATTTACATGTGAAAATGGGCTTTTATGGTGGAGTGAAAGCGCACTGCTGGGGGCAGAATGGGGCGCTATAATCGTTTTATCTCGATTATTGTATTTTTATAATCGTTGGAGGCCGAAATCGAAACTGAATTTCGATTAATGGCACAGCCCTATATTAAATTATAGGGATGTAACAGGATGCACCCTGAGCCGGTTGAAAATATGTGACAATTCAAGCCAGTTGAGATGTTAAATGAATCACGATACGTTTGGGGTGGGGGTTTATATGAACGTATCTCTGAGGGGAAATTATGACTCTTTAGAACAGTTTACATGGTATTTTCTTTTCATCTTGCTTCCTTGTAATGCATATTAAAGTAGTGTTTATCAGCAACCAAGGAAAACTATAGCTGCTGTTCCCTAAGCAACCACATAGTTCAAAGTAAATATCATTTCATTCAACCAGTTAATTTTATATGATTGTGAATATAAAGGCGATATAAAATTCATTTTCCACAAACCTTGTACTCACTTTTTAGGGCTGAAGCTGAATCAAATGATTCAGGTTAAATTATGCATTGTATGTAGTTCGAGGGCCTTTCCCTCTCAAAAACAAACGTAATCCTCTACAGCAGCCCAGATGATGGGAGTAAATGACGACTGCTATGCTCATCTGACTCACGGATGTGCGGGTCTAGTCGACTAAGTACAGCTCCTTACTAGTCGACACTAAAAGAATAGTCGACTAATCGACAGTTATTAGGAAAGGTGATTTGCAATTTTATCATTCAAAAAAAAACATTGTACTCACTTTACATTTAAGGAACTGGACACAAATGATACGAACATTTGAAAAAGAATACATTCGAGGGCATTCATAAACAAATGTAAGCGTATCTGGCCCTGGGGAGTACATTTTTACCGACATGCGTATTCTTCATGTCATCCAACGAGCAAAACGCCTCAGATCAGCAAGGAGTGCATTCTTGTGAATCTTGAAGGAAATGTGAAACATTTTGAAACTGCTAATGTCAAATTGCTTACAAGAACCTACTGGAGCAATGCGTAATCAACCTGGAGACATCCAATATGCGTTAGCTTGGAACAAACAAAGGCCAAATGTCAATCATGGCACTGGCAACCTGCCCTGCGGACCGCGATCATAACGATGCTGTCAATTTTTCTAAACGAAGAACCATTGAGGAAGGCTGCCCATTTCCAGCTTTTTCTAAACTGTCTTATTGCTTGTAGTTATCTCTAATGTTATGCCTGTGACTACACTTGCTACAGAACGCCTTACAGAATCGCCTCTAGCCCGTCCTTAACCAACCTTGTTAACATGGGATTCACTGAACAAACGCACGGTCTGAGTAAGGAGAAGCAGCTTTAATAAGATTATAGACAATATAATCACCGAATGAAGGCATCATAACTCCCCACTGGACCTCACCGACAATGGCACCTTTTTAGTTACACCCAGCGTCACTA
>JALXFT010004932.1:432500-478567 GCA_023376895.1 Aspiorhynchus laticeps | reverse complement strand
GTAAGATATTCACACTCATTATTCTCTACCTCATACTGACAGTGTCATTTGCACACAACACTTTCTGTGTTTTGGTATCTTATTTTTTTATTTTATTTTTGAGATTGCTGCTACATGTCAACCATGTACAACCTTTTTGCACATTCCTCTCTTGTACAGTCTTGCTTATCTTAATATTTAAGTCTACAGTATACTGTCATGCACATTCTTTTATATTTTACAACCGCAAATCAGAAAAAGTTGGGACAGTATGGAAAACGCAAATAAAAAAAGAAAGTAGTGATTTCTAAATTTACTTTGACTTGTATTTCATTGCAGACAATATGAACACAAAATATTTCATGTTTTGTCTGGTCAACTTCATGTCATTTGTAAATATACATCCTTTCCTGTAATTCAGACCTGCAACACATTCCAAAAAAAGTTGGGACAGGAGCAATTTAGGGCTAGTAATGAGGTAAATTGGTTAAATAATGATGTGTTTTGAAACAGTTGATGTCAACAGGTGATTGTAATTATGATTTGGTACAAAAGCAGCATCTAAAAAAAGGTCTAGTCCTTTAGGAGCAAAGATGGGCCGAGGATCGCCAGTTTGCCAACAAATACGTGAGAAAATTATTGAAATGTTTAAAAACAATGTTCCTCAAAGAAAGATGGGAAGAGATTTGGATATTTCACCTTCAACAGTGCATAACATAATTAAAAGATTCAAGGACTCTGGAGGAATTTCAGTGCGTAAAGGACAAGGGCGCAAGCCTAAGCTGAACAACCGTGATCTCCGATCCCTCAGGCGGCACTGCATCAAGAATCGTCATTCATCTATAAGCGATATCACCACATGGGCTCAGGACTACTTTGGCAAACCTTTGTCAAGTACCACAATACGTAGTTACATCCACAAATGCCAGTTAAAACTGTACTGTGCCAAAAGGAAGCCCTATGTTAACAGTGTCCAGAAGCGCCGTCGACTTCTCTGGGCTTGGAGGCATCTGGGATGGACCATCACACAGTGGAAACGTGTACTGTGGTCAGATGAATCAGTATTTCAGGTATTTTTTGGGAGGAATGGACGCCGTGTGCTCCGGACCAAAGAAGAAAAGGATCATCCAGACTGTTACCAGCAACAAGTCCAAAAGCCAGGGTCTGTCATGGTATGGGGTTGTGTCAGTGCCCTTGGCAAAGGTAACTTGCACTTCTGTGATGGCACCATTAATGCTGAAAAGTACATAGAGATTTTGGAGCACAATATGCTGCCTTCAAGAAAACATCTTTTCCAGGGACGTCCATGCATATTTCAACAAGACAATGCAAAACCACATTCTGCACACATTACAAAGTCCTGGCTGCGGAGGAAGAGGGTACGGGTACTTGACTGGCCTGCCTGCAGTCCCGACCTGTCTCCAATAGAGAATGTGTGGCGCATTTTGAAGCACAAAATGCGACAGCGAAGACCCCGTACTGTTGCCCACCTTAAGACATGTTTGCAAGAAGAATGGGACAAAATTACACCTGAAACACTTCATCACTTGGAGTCTTCAGTCCCTAAACGTCTTTTAAGTGTTGTGAAAAGGAATGGCAACATTACAAAGTGGTAAATGCTTTACTGTCCCAACTTTTTTTGGAATGTGTTGCAGGTCTGAATGACAGGAAAGGATGTATATTTACAAATGACATAAAGTTGACCAGACAAAACATGAAATATTTTGTGTTCATATTGTCTGCAATGAAATACAAGTCAAAGTAAATTTAGAAATCACTACTTTCTTTTTTTATTTGCGTTTTCCATACTGTCCCAACTTTTTCTGATTTGGGGTTGTATATTTTGTTCTTTATATCTTATTTTTTATTCATTTCATTTTATGTATACTTCCGTTGTGTTGTATTCTATAATATTTGCACTGTCCATGGAGTGGACCTGACTCACATTTCCCTACTGGTTATATACTCTGTATAATCTTGTATGTGACAAATAAATCTTGAACTTGAACTTGTACTCTAGGCTAAACCTCTCTCCGGTGTCTCTGTAGCATAGGGTACATCTCCTGCCCAGTCATTCCCTTGGAGACAGAATTTAGCTCAACTATTAGAGCTGGATCATACACAGCAGGGAGGATGACAGCTGGCTGCTTAAGGTCCAGCAGCCGTTGGTGGTTCCACCGTGCCACCCCTGTCATGCCCTGGGCCTGGAACAGTTCAGTGGAGACATGTGTCCCTGTGATCCACTGGGCCTGGTGGAAGTGGTACCCCTCCTGCTGTGACATAACTCTGACAGGGATCCAGCAGGGGACTTTGGCGCCATCACCGGGTACGTGATTGAGCTGTAGAGTTCCACCATACCGGTACATTATGCCCTCTGTAAGTTCAGGGTCACTGAGGCAACCGCGGAGAATGTGCACTCTCTGTATGCGCCACATCTTCAGCATGGATGGCTTAAAGAATGAGACATTGTTGGGGTCCATGGCCAGGTGAAAATGCTTCAGGACATTTTCCACTCTGTCCAGCAGCTCTGTGGGTTGTGGTATTTTGGTCCTGCAGTGCTCCCGTATGAGCTGTTTGGTGGGATTGGCTGGATGGATACCACAGAACCGATAGGCATCCTGGAGCCTACTTAGGTCCTCCTGATCCACCACAGAGAAGGCTGCGGAGAGGAGCTGGCAGAAAGTGCTAAACAGAGGCTGATGATCAGAGGTGCACTCCCATGAAAAATGCCTCAGGCATTGGAACAAGTCCAGCTTCACCATGATGTTGTTGTTGAAATGTGACCGTGAGGCACAGGTGTTCTCCAGTGGTCCAGAGGTGGCCCCAGCAACAATGGAAGGGGTAGTCTTCCAGGCATCCCAGTGTAGATGTTCACCAGGGGGCGTATTGCAGAAATGTTCTTATCTTAGGTCTTAAATTAAGATATGATGTGTCAAATTAGGATTTTTCACAAATTCGTATTACAGAAGCAAATCTTAACTTAATTAGGGATTTTTATCCTATCTTACAAAATCGTATCTTATCTCTAGTTAGGAAATCTTAAATGGCATTATCAAGTTCGACGATCCACTCTCAGGTCTGAAGCTGGGGAACAATAGTCTGTATAGGAGAGAGGGGAAGAAGAAGAAGGAGGAAGGAGGAAAAAGGAGGAAAAGGAGAGAAAAATTGAGAAATTGAGAAAAAATGAAGTGAAATGAGAGTTAATATTGACTCTGCTGCCCGTCAGAAGCTACGGGACACATATATTACATTATTAGTTTGAGAAATACGTCCATAGATAACACTTTGCATGGGGCGCTGTGGATCCAAAGGTTGGCGGTTCGATCCCCGACTGGACCAGGCATTTTTAACCAAAAACTAACTAACTCAAATATTCTAACTGAAATATAACAAATCATTTAATTAATCACTTATTAACTGATACAAATAGGACAATGGCTTATTATGAATGTCATACAGTCAAATATATGTTACTTAAGTGAACACTTATGTAACAACGATATAGATAATAATTAACTTAATTTACATAGCAATGCAATAAACATTTCTATCAATTAGTTGCACTAGCGGACACCTACACATGTATGTTTTGTTTTGACTAAAATGTATAAAAAGTTATTACTATATTCATATGTATTGTTTGTATGTATGCATGTGTGTGTTTTACATTGCTTGAGAAAAAATACCCAATACCCAAATCTAATTTAAAAATTAAAGGAATTAGAATTGAAAGTTTGTAATTGTTTTCTCTGAGTGACTGTTGGCAATAAATAAAGATAAAGGCCTTGCTGTTTAAATAGATTACAAATTTATTACAAAATCTTAATTATCTATTTCTTTCTCTCTCAAACACACAGTAAGCATATCACAGATAAAAATAAATTGTAGAATTATATATAAAATACAAATTTAAAATAAATAAATAAACAAAATACACAAAGTAATAAAGGTAGAAGATTCTGGTCAGCTGGAAAAAATATATACAAATAACAAAATCAACACACCTTGCAAAGCTCACACACACACACACACACACACACAAAACAGTAATATACAGTGTGTAATTTCTGTTGTTGCCTTTTGTTTTTAATACCAGACCTGTTATATGGGATGAATATTGAACAGTTACATCAACAAACTAATAGAACATTACTGAAGTATTTCCACTACACATCTACACAGTGTGAGACAAAGACAAACTTATCTATTTCTTATCTGCCCTCTTCCTCCGCATCTCCTCCATCCACTGGTCAAGTGGAATACCAGCATTTTGGGGACAGTATATGTACCCATAATACTGGCTGTGGCCACTTTCTTTGTTGCGGGGCTGTTGGCACTGACTGCATTTATTTTTGTCAACTTTCCGATTGTAAGACATCCGGGCAGGTGGTGGAGAGGAGAGGGGGCCAGCAGGAGCAATCCGTTTGTATGCATTGACTTGTGGGGTCAAAAACACATACACAGGTGGGCCACTGGCAGGGCTGGGGCTGGAGACAGTAAGCAAAGGGGCAGGGGTAGGTGGAGATGTCTGCTGAGGGAACAATTGCCTCTGAGCTGGCAACCTTGGGCAGGCAGACTGCAGAGAATGGGTGTGTTGGGCCGGAGCTGCAGACTTCCTCTTGTCCACTGCTTGTCCTGTTGTACTTTGAGGCAAGTGGTACTGATGTTGAGGGCCAGGACGTGGTGGTGCAGCAGTGGGGCTGTCACGAATCCTGGCCATGAACTTTGCTTCATTCACCACCAGAGGTCACTCTCCCATCACATGGACTTTCACACAGTTACAGATCACTCATAGACTACATCTCCCATCATTCACTGCACCCACACAGCTGTTCACAATCATCACGCTTACACCTGCAAACAATCTCACTTCACCATCACTCAATTACACACACTACATAACCCTGGACTTTCTCTCACACCCTGCCGAGTATTGTTAGCCTAGCTGCATACAAAGCGTTCCCCGTGTTTCCTAGTTAGATTTCTTGTGTTCTGATTCTGCCCGTGCTCCTGGATTATTCTCTCTGCCTAGCCCTCTGGATACTGTACGCTGATCGTCGACCCACGCTTGCTTAACGGACTGCTCTTGTGTCTTGCCCATGCCATACCTGTTTGCTACTGCCCGACCCTGCCTGTATTGACCATGTTTAATAATAAAGCCTTGCAAATGGATCCTCTCGTCTCACGTCTCATCAACCCCATAACAGAATACTCGGCCACAAAAGGATCCAGCGGCTTTTCATGTGGATATTGGCCAGGTACGGACATTGCACGGATGTTGTTACACCTCGAGCAGGGCTCGCTACCACTCGAGGACTATGTACAAGACTATTTAGACCTCGCCCATTTCTCTGATCTGCCGGACTGTGTACTCATAGACTTCTTTTGTGAGGGCATTAATCAACCGCTGAAGTCTCAGCTAATCCGTGAGGGTCCCCGTTCATCTCTCAGTCAGTTCCTGGACTATGCTTTGCTATGTGTTGGCTCTTCGTTCACTGTGGGGGTCGCGGAGGAAAGAGACACCGCACCCAATTGTGTGGACACAGCCACGCTAGATCACGCTCACAAAATGGCGGCAACAACAACACCCGTAGCGTCATTGCGGCCCATCACAAGCCAGGTCAGTTCCCAGCTGATGTTAAAGAGTCAAGTCAAGTCACCGCTGATGTTAAAGAGTCAAGTCAAGTCACCGCTGATGTTAAAGAGTCAAGTCAAGTCACCGCTGATATTAAAAAGCCAGGTCAAGTCACCGCTGATGTTAAGGAGTCAAGTCAAGTCACCGCTGATGTTAAAGAGTCAAGTCGGGTCACCGCTGATGTTGAAGAACCAAGTCAAGTCACAGCCTATGTTAAAAGGTCAAGTCAAGCCACAGTTGATCGTCACAAGTCAAGCCAAAGCACAGTTGATCATCACAAGTCAAGTCAAGCCACAGTTGATCGTCACAAGTCAAGCAAAGCCACAGTTGATCGTCACAAGTCCAACCAAAGCACAGTTGATCGTCACAAGTCAAGCCAAGCCACCAGTGATCTCCGTGAGTCAAGCCAAGCCACAGTTGATCGTCACAAGTCAAGCCAAAGCACAGTTAATCATCACAAGTCAAGCCAAGCCACAGTTGATCGTCACAAGTCCAACCAAAGCACAGTTGATCGTCACAAGTCAAGCCAAGCCACCAGTGATCTCCGTGAGTCAAGTCAAGCCACAGTTGATCGTCACAAGTCAAGCCAAAGCACAGTTGATCATCACAAGTCAAGCCAAGCCACAGTTGATCGTCACGAGTCCAACCAAAGCACAGTTGATCATCACAAGTCAAGCCAAGCCACCAGTGATCTCCGCGAGTCAAGCCAAGCCACAGTTGATCATCACGTGTCAAGCCAAGCCACCTGTGATCTCCGTGAGTCAAGCCAAGCCACAGTTGATCGTCAAGAGTCACGCCAAGCCACAGTTGATCGTCACGAGTCACACCACGTCTCAGCTCTCCAGCCAGAGTCACACCACGTCACAGCTGACCAGCCAGAGTCACGCCACGTCACAGCTGACCAGCCAGAGTCACGCCACGTCACAGCTGACCAGCCAGAGTCACGCCACGTCACAGCTGACCAGCCAGAGTCACGCCACGTCACAGCTGACCAGCCAGAGTCTCGCCACGTCACAGCTGACCAGCCAGAGTCTCGCCACGTCACAGCTGACCAGCCAGAGTCTCGCCACATCACAGCTGTCCAGCCAGAGTCAGACCACGTCACAGCTCTTCAGCCAGAGCCTCTTCACGTCTCAGCTCCTCAGCCAGAGTCTCTTCACGTCTCAGCTCCTCAGCCAGAGCCTCTTCACGTCTCAGCTCCTCAGTCAGAGCCTCTTCACGTCTCAGCTCCTCAGTCAGAGCCTCTTCACGTCTCAGCTCCTCAGTCAGAGCCTCTTCACGTCTCAGCTCCTCAGCCAGAACTTCTTCACGTCTCAGCTTCTCAGCCAGAGCCTCTTCACGTCTCAGCTCCTCAGTTAGAGCCTCTTCATGTCTCAGCTCCTCAGCCAGAACCTCTTCACGTCTCAGCTCCTCAGCCAGAACCTGTCCCACCCAGAGACTCAAGGTCAGTCCTTCAAGTTCTCCGGTTGATATCCAGCTTGAGGGATGCACAGCTGGTGTCTGTACGCACTGCTGGTATCCCCAAATCCACTCACTTCGGTCCTCCTGTTCCTGAACTGATTTCCCTGTCTGAAGCGCTTCCCATGATAGGGATCGCACTATGTTGCATTTGGGCCACATACACCACCACTGTACTGCCCCAGGGGAAGGCATCTGCCGCAGAACCTCCCCAAGCGGTGGTGCTCGCCTCAGCCCCTTACAAGGTGGTGGCGCCCAGCAATATACTCTCACCCGGTCATGGTACCACCGTAGAACCTCCAGAGGTGGCGGCGTTAGCTGCAGAACCTCCAGAGGTGTCGGTGGTATCCTCCTATGAACTCTCACCCTGTCCTGTCACGGCTATGAAGGCCGTCTGTGAGCTCTCATCCTGTCCGGTCACGGCTATGGAGGCCGTCTGTGAACTCTCGCCCTGTCCTGTCACGGCTATGGAGGCCGTCTGTGAGCTCTCACCCTGTCCTGTCACGGCTAAGGAGGCCGTCGGTGATTCCCTGTCCGGCCCTGTCATGGCTACGGAGGCCGTCTGGGACTTCCTGTCCTGCCCTGGCACGGCCCCTGAGATCGGGAAGGCTCTCCCTGTGTTGTCTGTCTCTGTTCTCCCAGTGTTGTCTGTCTCTGCTCTCCCTGTGTTGTTTGTCCTTGTTCTCCTCTGCTTCCAGGTTCTGTCAGGGCTACCTGCCCAGTCTGCTTCCCTGCGGTGGTCTCTGGTCCCGTCTGTTCCACCCTGGTGGGTCCTGATCCCGTCTGCCCTACCCTGGTGGGCTCCAGGTCCATCTGCTCCGCCCTGGTGGGCTCCGGGTCTGTCTACCCTACCCTGGTGGGCCCCAGGTCCCTTTACTCCGCCCTGGGGGGCTCTGGTCCCGTCTGCTCCGCCCTGGGGGGCTCTGGTCCCGTCTGCCCCGCCCTGGGGGGCTCTGGTCCCATCTGCTCCGCCCTGGGGGGCTCTGGTCCCGTCTGCTCCACCCTGGTGGGCTCCGGGTCCGTCTGCTCCGCCCTGGGGGGCTCTAGTTCCATCCTCTCCGCCCTGGCTTCCACATGGACCTGGCCCTCCGTCCCTCCCCCTGTTCCGCCTCCGCTCCTCCGCCCACCTAGAATTGTTTAGGAGCGTCTGGAAGCCGCTCCTTGGGGGGGGGGGGGGGGGGGGGGGGGCTATGTCATGAATCCTGGCCATGAACTTTGCTTCATTCACCACCAGAGGTCACTCTCCCATCACATGGACTTTCACACAGTTACAGATCACTCATAGACTACATCTCCCATCATTCACTGCACCCACACAGCTGTTCACAATCATCACGCTTACACCTGCAAACAATCTCACTTCACCATCACTCAATTACACACTACATAACCCTGGACTTTCTCTCACACCCTGCCGAGTATTGTTAGCCTAGCTGCATACAAAGCGTTCCCCGTGTTTCCTAGTTAGATTTCTTGTGTTCTGATTCTGCCCGTGCTCGTGGATTATTCTTTCTGCCTAGCCCTCTGGATACTGTACGCTGATCGTCGACCCACGCTTGCTTAATGGACTGCTCTTGTGTCTTGCCCATGCCATACATGTTTGCTACTGCCCGACCCTGCCTGTATTGACCATGTTTAATAATAAAGCCTTGCAAATGGATCCTCTCGTCTCACGTCTCGTCAACCCCATAACAGGGGCGTACCTGTACTGGTGGGAGAGGTACCGGAGCAACAGGAATAGAAGCAGGCAAGTTGACCCCTTGCAGCAGAATATTACATTCCTGCCTCTTCAGTCGCTTGTTGTGCCACTGAATGAGAGTTGTTTGATTAACATCAAACAACTGCAGAGTAGAGCTCTGCATGACTGCACCATTACCCAGGATCAGCTGTCTGATCTTGCTGTAGTCTCTGAGAATTAGAGTCCATCTAGTCAGTGCATATTTACCCTGTTTTTTTGGACTTTTATGGATGTTTTATGGATGCAGAAGAAGCAGTCGAACAGCAGAAGTGAACAGCAGTCTGTAAGTGTTTTGTCTTATTTTCTCATATGATTTTAGCTCAGTTGTCGTTGCTAGGAAACATTGTTTTTGCATACTGTGTTTTACCTGGTAAACGCGTTCGCAAGTCGCGTTTGTTCTCGTGCTTATCGCGGGAGTTCCCAGTTTCGGTTTGCTAAGTAGAAAGGCGTGGTCTAAGCCAGAGATAGTACTTATTTACCTGACTCAGTGACACTTGTTAGAAGAAGCAGTCGAACAGCAGAAGTGAACAGCAGTCTGTAAGTGTTTTGTCTTATTTTCTCATTTGATTTTAGCTCAGTTGTCGTTGCTAGGAAACATTGTTTTTGCATACTGTGTTTTACCTGGTAAACGCGTTCGCAAGTCGCGTTTGTTCTCGTGCTTATCGCGGGAGTTCCCAGTTTCGGTTTGCTAAGTAGAAAGGCGTGGTCAGCTGACTTCAGGGACTAGTAATTAGGCAAGTATAAAACTGGTTTGTACACCGCGGCAGCGGTCGCAGCAGCTCTCGTGTGAAGACCGACGAGTGTAAAGACGATCGACTCTACCTTGCACGACTCCACCGAGCAAGGACACCGACAAGGCACTTGAGTATTGCTTTCTCCCCTTTCTTTACTTTTTGTCTAACTTGTTCTCATCTAATTGTTTAATCAATTGTACTCACTATGTGCTTTCAAATCTGTACTATTACTACTAACACTCGGAGAGCACGCACTGTACGTTGGAGGCAGGCCAATCCTAATAATCTACGAACGGTCCCTCTGTCCTCTACTACTTTACTCTCTGTTTCAATTGGTCTTTGGAACTGCCAGTCTGCTGTAAACAAAGCAGATTTTATTCCTTCTATTGCTACCCATTCCGGTCTCAACCTCATGGCCCTAACTGAGACTTGGATCAAACCTGAGGACACTGCCACTCCTGCAGCTCTCTCCACTAATTTCACTCCCCCCCCCCCCCCCCCGGTGGTCTCCTTATTTCAAATGAATGGAAATGTGATCTTCTACCATCTCCTACAGGCAACGGTTCATTTGAATCTCATGCAATTACTATTACCCACCCTGCTAAAATCCATGTTGTAGTTGTGTATCGTCCCCCAGGTCAACTGGGTGACTTCCTGGAGGAGTTGGATGTGTTACTCTCAAACTTTCCTGAAGATGGTACTCCTCTGGTACTGCTCGGTGACTTCAACATCCACCTAGAAAAACCCCAGGCTGCTGACTTCAACACTCTTCTCACTTCATTTGACCTCAAACGAGTGTCTACTACGGCTACTCACAAATCAGGTAACCGACTGGACCTCATCTACACACGCTGCTGCTCCACTGACAACACATTAGTAACTCCGCTGCACACCTCAGACCACTTCCTCATCACTTCTAACCTCACACTAACTCCTGACATAGCACACGCTCCTTCGCAGGTCACCTTTCGACGTAACCTACGCTCGCTCTCTCCCTCTCGCCTATCCTCAATGGTTTCATCCGCACTACCTTCACCCTCTCAGTTTTCAGCACTCGACACAAACAGTGCTACTGACACTCTTTGCTCCACTCTAACATCTTGCTTAGACAACTTTTGCCCCCTTTCATCCAGACCAGCACGCGCTACCCCCTCTGCCTCCTGGTTGTCCGATGTTCTCCGTGAACATCGTGCTAAACTAAGGGCTGCAGAGAGGAAATGGAACAAATCTAAAAACTCTACCGACCTTAGTGTGTATCAGTCACACCTTTCTTCCTTCTCTGCAAATGTCTCCACTGCTAAAATGACATACTACCACAACAAAATTAACAACTGTTCCGACTCTCGCGCACTCTTCAAAACTTTCTCTTCTCTTCTCTGTCCTCCTTCCCCTCCTCCTTCATCAACTCTTACAGCTGATGACTTTGCAACTTTCTTCACAAATAAAACAAAAACCATCAGTGACCAATTCCTCACACCACAAACTAATAATAACTTCATTACGACAAATACACAATCTCTCACCTCCTTTTCTCCTCTCTCAGAGACGGAGGTTTCCAAACTCATCCTTTCCAATCATCCCACTACTTGTCCGCTAGATCCTATCCCCACTCACCTCCTTCAAGCCATTTCTTCTTCGGTCATACCTGCGCTTACTCACATTATCAACACCTCGCTTCACACTGGTACATTTCCCACAGCATTTAAGCAGGCTCGGGTAAGCCCACTGCTTAAAAAACCTGCTCTAAATCCAGCACTTTTAGAAAACTACAGACTGGTATCCCTTCTTCCATTCATTGCAAAGTCACTTGAGCGAGTTGTGTTCAACCAACTCTCTCTGTTTCTTGCACAGAACAACATTCTGGACAACAACCAATCTGGCTTCAGAAGTGGACACTCAACTGAGACTGCCCTACTCTCGGTTACAGAGGCCCTGAGACTGGCAAGGGCAGCTTCCAAATCCTCTGTACTCATCTTGCTGGATCTGTCTGCTGCCTTTGACACAGTTAACCACCAGATCCTCATGTCCATCCTCAGAAAGATGGGCATCTCAGGAACCGCCCTCCTGTGGTTCGAGTCTTACCCCTCAGATAGGTCCTTCAGGGTGTCTTGGAGGGGTGAGGTTTCAAAGTCACAACTTCTTGCTACTGGAGTTCCTCAAGGCTCAGTGCTTGGACCACTTCTCTTCTCCATCTACATGTCGTCATTAGGATCGGTTATTCAGAAGCATGGCTTTTCCTACCACTGCTATGCTGATGACACTCAACTCTACTTCTCATTCCAACCAGATGATCCGACGGTAACTGATCGCATTGCAGCCTGTCTGAGTGACATTTCTAGCTGGATGATGGACCATCACCTTCAGCTTAATCTTGCTAAGACAGAACTGCTTGTGTTCTCCGCTAACCCATCACTTCACCACAACTTCTCTATACAGCTGGGTTCGTCAACCATAACTCCTTCCAGGACTGCCAGGAACCTTGGAGTTGTGATCGATGATCAGTTAAGCTTCACAGACCATATTGCTACAACGGCCCGGTCCTGCAGATTTGCCTTATACAACATCAGGAAGATTAGGCCCTTCCTGTCAGAGCAAGCTGCACAACTCTTTATCCAAGCTCTTGTTCTCTCCAGACTGGACTATTGTAATGCTCTCTTGGCGGGCCTTCCCACATGTACTATCAAGCCTCTGCAACTGATCCAGAATGCAGCAGCCAGAGTGGTCTTTAATGAGCCAAAAAAAGCTCACGTTATCCCTCTCTTCATCAGGTTACACTGGCTACCAATAGCCGCTCGCATCAAATTCAAGGTACTGATGTTTGCCTACAAGACCACAACTGGCACTGCACCAATATACCTAAACTCGCTAGTTCAAACTTATGCGCCCTCCAGAAGCTTGCGTTCTGCAAGTGAACGACGTCTTGTGGTGCCATCCCAAAGAGGTACCAAATCACTCTCACGGACCTTTTCCTGGACTGTGCCCAGCTGGTGGAATGACCTCCCGATCTCAATTCGAACAGCTGAGTCTTTAGCCATTTTCAAAAAACATCTAAAGACGCATCTTTTTCATCAGCACCTGACTAACTAATACTAACACTTACCTATTCTATTTATAAAAAAAAAAAAAAAAAAAAAAAATATCCTAGCTACGTGTACTGTGCTAGACTAACTGAGACTTGTCATGGCACTTGTATACTGTTGCTCTCTCGATGGTCTGATTGCTTCTATTGTTCTCCTCATTTGTACGTCTCTTTGGATAAAAGCGTCTGCTAAATGATTAAATGTAAATGTAAATGTAAAATGTCACAGAGTTTTACAAAAATGCACTCTACCAGACGACAGCAATCTGGCCACTGGGCAGGGGATCCTGTCGATCCTAGCACGCAACGTGTCATGCTCTCCACACCTGGCGTAAATTCAGGTTTCTTTTTAGAGCACCTGAAGCGTCCTGTTGTCAGACGTGACTGGTGCCGTGCAGAGTATGCCACACGTTGCTGGTCATACGGTAGAAGGTTCTGCCACAGAGCTATGATGGTACTGGCCTGCTGGGAGTTAAGTGTTTGTCCAGTTTCATTCCTCAGTTCCACCAAGTACTCTGCCAGGCTGTCCACTCTGTCCATCCCTGGGATGTTGCGCTCATCCACAGCCTGGTAAATATAGGAATATATAAAAATAAAATAAAAACAATATCACAGGCAGAAAATTAGCACATATTTCACACTGTTTACATGTCGCAAAATACATACCAGCTGTTGCTGTGGTGCTGCTGGAGTCATGGCAGGTGGCCCAGAGGGACTTGTAGCTGGAGTAGTGGCAAGAGAGGCTGGGACGATGGAACAGTAAGGAGGAGCAGAGGCTAGGCCGGTGGGGACAGCTGTTGGGTCAGAGGGTGCAGCGGTGTGCTCATTTGCAGCCTGTTTGCAGCTGACATGGAAGATAGCTCGTGATGGCACCGCAGATGGCAGCTACTGTGCTTTGCTCTCCAGTGTTTGTACTGTTTTTGTTTGTTTTTCCTGTTTTTTGTTTCTCAAGCACGATCAGCTTTACCAGGGATGAACTGCTGAACATTCGGCAGAACACACCACAAAATCTTTTACCGGATTTTGATTACTTGGACACTTTGCTGGACATTATAGTTGGCGGAGCTGCGGTGTTGTTTAGACGCTACAGGTCGCGCAGACGGGGGAAGCAAGCCGGCGCGCTTGTGAAGCTTCGTGAGCGCGGATTAAGAACGCCGTTGCCTAGCATCCATCTCGCGAATCTCCGCTCTCTACCCAACAAAACGAACAAACTTCTCCTGCTCTCCCGGACAAATAAGGATTTCTCAAACTCTGCTGCTCTGTGTTTTACGGAAACCTGGCTGAAGGATACCATACCGGACAGCGCGTTACATCTTCCCAACTTCCAGCTGATCAGAGCAGATCGCGAGGCAGAATCAACGGGGAAATCGCGCGGCGGCGGGACGTGCTTCTACATCAATGAGAGGTGGTGTACAGATGTAACTGTGTTAAAGAAGATGTGCTGTTATGATCTAGAAACGCTCTTCATTAACTGCAAGCCGTTCTATTCGCCGCGGGAGTTCTGTTCGTTTATTCTCGTGAGTGTTTACATTCCACCGCACGCGAACGCCAGTTCAGCTTTACAGAAACTCGCTGATCAGATCACAGAGACTGAGCAACAACACCCGGATTCTGTTTTAATCATTCTCGGTGACTTTAATAAAGCAAATCTCTCACGCGAACTGCCAAAATACAGACAGCACATCACATGTCCCACCAGAGACAGTAATATATTGGACCACTGTTACACAGCGATAAAGGATGCATATCACTCTGTCCCTCAAGCAGCTTTAGGACTCTCTGATCATTGTTTAGTTCATCTTATACCAACCTACAGGCAGAAACTCAAATCTGAAAAACCTGTATTAAAAACTGTTAAAAGATGGACTGCTGAAGCGGAGCAAGATTTAAAAGCTTGTCTTGACCTCACTGATTGGACTGTTTTTGAAGCTGCTGCCACCGATTTGGACGAACTCACAGAGACTGTAACATCATATATCAGTTTCTGTGAAGATATGTGTATTCCTACCAGGACTCGTTTAACCTACAACAACGACAAACCATGGTTCACAGCAAAACTCAGACAGCTCCGTCAGGCCAAAGAAGATGCTTACAGAATGGGGGATAAAGTCTTGTATAAACAGGCCAAATACACACTGGAAAAGGAGATCAGGGTGGCTAAGAGGAATTATTCTAACAAGCTAAGGATTCAGTTCTCTTCCAGTGATTCTGCTTCAGTGTGGAAAGGTATGAAAGACTTTACAAATTACAAGACACCATCCCACAGTACTGTAGAGAATCAACAATTAGCAGACGATTTGAATGTCTTTTGCTGCAGGTTTGAAAAAACACCCCACACCCGCCCTGAACACCTCTCCACACAACCATTAACACCTCCAGCAACCCCCCTCTCCCCCACACCTGCACTGAAAATAAGTGAAGATGACGTGCAGCAGGTCTTCATAAAGAACAAAAGAAGGAAAGCTCCAGGCCCAGACGGTGTGTCACCAGCCTGCCTTAAATCCTGTGCTGACCAGCTAGCCCCCATTTTCACACAGATTTTCAACAGATCACTGGAGCTGTGCGAAGTCCCCTCATGCTTCAAACGCTCCACCATCATCCCTGTCCCAAAGAAACCCAAAATTACTGGACTTAATGACTACAGACCTGTGGCTCTAACGTCTGTGGTCATGAAATCATTTGAAAGACTGGTTTTGGCTTATCTGAAGGCCTCCACTGGACCCTTACTGGACCCCCTGCAGTTTGCCTACAGAGCAAACAGGTCTGTGGATGATGCAGTCAACATGGGATTGCACTTCACCCTGCAGCATCTGGACAGACCAGGGACTTATGTGAGGATCCTGTTTGTAGACTTCAGCTCTGCTTTTAACACCATCATCCCGGACACCCTTCAGAATAAACTGACACAGCTCTCCGTCCCTACCTCCGTCTGTCAGTGGATCAACAGCTTCCTGACAGATAGGCAGCAGCTTGTGAGGCTGGGAAAATACACATCCAGCACCCGCACCACCAGCACTGGAGCCCCTCAGGGCTGCGTTCTCTCCCCACTGCTCTTCTCCCTCTACACCAACGACTGCACCTCTAAAGACCCCTCTGTCAAGCTCCTGAAGTTTGCAGACGACACCACACTGATCGGCCTCATTCAGGACGGTGACGAGTCTGCCTACAGACAGGAGGTTAAGGAGCTGGCTGTCTGGTGCAGTCTTAACAACCTGGAGCTTAACACGCTCAAAACAGTGGAGATGATTGTGGACTTCAGGAGAAACCCCCTGCTCTCCCCCCACTCACCATCATGAACAGCACGGTGACTGCAGTGGAGTCATTCAGGTTCCTGGGCACCACCATCTCCCAGGACCTGAAGTGGGTCATTCACATAGACTCCATTGTGAAAAAGGCCCAGCAGAGGTTGTACTTCCTTCGCCAGCTGAGGAAGTTCAACCTACCACAGGAGCTGCTGAAACAGTTCTACTCTGCCATCATTGAATCCGTCCTCTGCACATCAATAACTGTCTGGTTCAGCTCAGCTACCCAATCTGACCTCAGAAGACTACGGAGGGTAGTCCGGACTGCTGAGTGAATCGTTGGTACAACCCTCCCTACTCTCCAAGAACTGTACTTATCCAGAGTGAGCAAAAGGGCTGGCAAAATCACTCTGGACCCCTCACACCCAGCACACTCCCTCTTTGAACTGCTGCCGCCTGGTCGACGCTACAGAGCTCTGAGCACCAGAACGACCAGACACAGGAACAGTTTCTTCCCCCTAGCAATCCATCTCATGAACACCTGACATTAACGTGGAACACACAACACTATTTTAACAACTATTTATTCACCACACATACATATATAACATTTTTTATTTAAATTTTTTCCATTTCAAATTTGCACATCAGACCTGTACACACATGATTGTCTGTATTGCATAGTGTTTTTGCTTTTTTTTTTTTTTTTTTTTTTTTTACATTGCCTATTTGTATATTTGTATAGTGTTCTTTTGTTGTCTGTGTCCTGTCCCGTTGCTGTCATTCTGTTGCACTGTGGAGCTTTGTCACTATAACAAATTCCTCGTATGTGTAAACATACCTGGCCAATAAAGTTCATTCTGATTCTGATTCTGATTCTGATTAAATGTAATAATAACAAATAATAATACTAATGAAATAAACACCAAAATAATACAATTACAAGCAAGACAATAATACCACTGATACAACATGTCACAAAAGACTTGCCAGTTGTTGTGGTGCTGCAGGGGTGACGGGTGATGGCAGTGAAGAGGGACTAGCAGCAGAGCAGGGACAAGCATGCCCAATCTGGAAAATGTAATACTTTTATAAAAACACATTTTTATAAAATGGATTTCAATTAGAGCTTATCTTTTGCAGTATGCTTTTATTAATTTATGTATTCTTCAGATTTTTTTTCATTGTCTTTCATCTCTGTCTATTTCATGATTGCATTGCATTTTTTTTTTGGTGATTGGAAAATGTGTCTAATTATTATTATACAATTAAGATTATGATTATTATTATTATTACACAATAATAATAATTATTATTATAGTACAATGAAAGTCTAAATTATCCGGAGCAACCGGAAAGTCCACTGACACAGTATGATAAAAAAAAATGTGACAAGCATAATAACCAGTGCAGCTGTAGTGATAGCAGATGCAGGCCCTGAAGGTTGTGCAGTGGTCTGGAGAGAGGTGGGAGTTGGAATGACGGCTGAGCTGGTGGTGGCAGGTGATGGACCAGGGGATGGGTCCAGTAGCTCAACAGTTGGGTCCAAACCAGAATCATCAAACAAGAAAATAGAATAGAGGAAAATTTACTTTTCAGAAAATTCATAAAAAGATCATTCTATTTTATGGATATAGAAAATAGCCCCCTGATGGAAAGCTGAAACTAACCAGTATAAACAGAAGGTGGCTGAAAAGAGGGGACAAGCTTCCTTCCAAGCACCTTGACACTGTAGTTGTTGACACAGTGAACAAGGTCGCCTGAGTAGCTGAGCAGCGATGGATCCCCGACTGCCAGAGATGCAGCTTCACGGTCCTGGTTCCATCTGTAAAGGCCCTCCAGGAGGTACAGCTGGAAATTCAGGCTGTTGGCACTGGTTCCTTAAGATAGTACAATTTTGAGCAATATTGTTAGGTTAACTTGTTGTGTTTGGTTCTTTGACAGACTGTGTCAGCGTTTCCAGGATAATAATAATAATAATTATAACTATAACAATACTACTACTAATAATAATAATGATGATAATAATAATAAAATGTTTAACTGCAAATATGTAATCTTGCTGATAAATAAAAAGTGATTCATACTGACCTGGAATGAACCTGTTCAGATGCAAGTGAAATGATTCAAGAGATGTGGACCCTCTTGCACATCTGTAGTTTGGCAAGACAATGCCCTCCTTGGTAGTGGTGCCAGTTACAGTGTACAGGAGGACACCTGGTTCATCCTGAATGCATTTCACATGCTTCATCTGGGTTTGCCATATGTTCTGCATTCTCTCGTGGTCCAAGAGAGGGACACCAAGATAGTCTCTGCCCTTTACCCCCATGAGCTCATTAAGAAGCTGTTCAATCATTATGATCGTCTGCTGCTCCCCTCTTGTCCGCCTCCTGCAGTGCAACGCCAGTTCCTCCTTGGATATCTGCTGGTCCACTAGTTTTTCAGTGATCCCAGGAACACCTTCTCGTTTCAACTGTTCCCTCTTAGCTTGACGAAGCAAGGCAACATCTCCACTGTCCCACACAAAAATGCAGCTTGACAGTCTGGACATAAAGATGGGGTAAAGAGGATGTGCATCCTTTGTACACCCAGATGCCAGTCGCCGCATGAAGTGGTATATGTCAAGCTTTACAACCAGGTCTGGCCACCCACCAAATCTTTGTTTTAGTTTTGTCTGTCCTGTGCCCTCTCGACAACATTCACAGTCAACATAGAGAAGCTGAGGAGGAGCCACACCAGCATTGCTGTACCTGCGGATGAGATCGGCAGCCATGGTGTCAAGTGCAGGACCTTCCTGAGCAGTCAGGACACTGATGAGGATTTGGCCCACCTCATTGCTCACAGATGTAAGCCACAAGGCGGTCCCCTTGGCAAATCCTGATAGCTTCTTGGTGATCTGTGATCACACACATATATATATACACACACACATATATATATACAAAGCATTAATTTAATTTTTTATGTCTTCTCTGCAAATGTTGTATTTTAGACTTTTGTTTGTGAGGTAGGATTTTACAGTGGTAAGAGTTAAAAATATTTACCTTTTTTGTGGAATCCATTTTTAATATATTGCCAAAGGTGGATATTATGCTGGCTTTTATTTGATCCATTCTGCTTAAGATGTCTCGGCCATAAACAGCCAGCATCCACCGGTGGGAAGGAACAGCCACTGGCTTAGGAGGGTCCTGGAACTTGATAGGGTGCAGGCTTGGCTGAACAGCGAAGTCTGAGCATGCGCCAAGGTAGCGACAAACACGCTTAAGCCACTCCTCGCTGTGATTTTCCCTCAGTTGCCTGACCAACCGACTGGGGCTATTACCCAGGGTCCTCTCCCTCAGAAAACGGATCACCCGTATGTCACAGGCATATCTGTATTAAGAAACAAAGTGAAAAAGAGACCAAAAAAAATGGCAAACATTAAAACAAGCTCATTTATAGTGTGTTTGAATGACAAACATTTGTGACACAGGCTAAATAATTTCAGTATACTCACCTTCGTGTCAGGATCAGTCGGAACTCCATTCTGTGTGCCAAATCCAGCTGGTCCAAGATGGTCTTGCTGGTGGAAATGTAACTCGTTTTACAACCAGCTGAACTGCACCAGAGAGTCTCTGTGATCATCAGGTAGTACCTATCCACATCCAAAACATGGCGGGCTCTCTTGTGGGCTCCATAACCTGTGAGCTGTTTTCCACACACAGGACAGGACAGCCTGACCCGCCTAAGGTGGTATGGCATCCACAAGAGAAGCCGATGTGTAAAAAAACGCTCTGGAGCGGGGGCCTGATGATAAATGAGCGCTGGCTCCGGTGGATCATACCACAGCTTCAGGTCAGTGCGCAGCCGCTTGTTCTTCCACAGAGCAGATGAAATCCACTTCTGATCCTGAGGTGGTATGGTCCCCATCAGCTTTGCAGGTAGCCAGCCAGGCTCTGAACCAGGAGCAGTCTCCATGTCAGCAGTGGGGTGAGCTGAGCGACCAACCACAGATGGAGAAGCAGAGGTGACAAAAAAAGAGGTGGCAGATGCAGAGGTTACAGGGGCAAGAGGAGCAGAGGAGGTACCAGAGGAGGAGGCAGCAGCAGCTAACATTACCTTTATAAATAAAAAAAGGCAAAAATATATATATACATGATTGCAAGTCACACATAAAATATGCTTATTTGAAGTTAAGTATCATTGTGAAAAAAAACACTTAATTTAAGAGTTTCTCACAGCTCTAGCAGCTACAGATGGTATCGAGGAGGTGGTTGTGGCCACAGGAGAGGGAGGAAGAGACAGAGGCGAGACAGTCTGAATGTACTTCCTGGGACTGCGAGCAGGTGATGGTGTCCTCCTTGTCATGGCACTTGTGACAGTGCTGGACATGGCAGAAGATTCGGAAGTGCAACTGATGGGCTGAGAGAATATGACCACAGTTTACAACATAATATATAATATTAATCTATAGATAAAGATTAATATTATATATTATATTATATAATATTATCACATAGTGATAAAACATGTATAGCCTGAATGCACTGTAAGTCGCTTTGGATAAAAGCGTCTGCTAAATGCATAAATGTAAATGTAATGTAAATGTAATCTGTCCTTATTAGGAAATACAGTAATGACAACATAATTTCAACATATCTTTATGGAATGAAAATAACAGTAGGCTAACAAGAATACCCAGGCATAACAAGAATAAGAGTGCATCATACACTATTGTATTATTTGACTGATTATATGATTGTAAAATCAAATTCAAACTGTCATTCTCTTTACATTACCTTGGTTGCAGGCTTCCTGCCCAAATTTAAGTTTGGCGTTAAAGCGGCACCCTGAGACCCACCGAACCGCGGCTTGATAAACTGAAAAAATGTTTTTTTAAAAAGTCATCTTAAGAGGAGACTTGTAAATTAAAATGCATATATTTGAATACGTAAAAAAATTAAATATCAGTATCAGTAAATCCTCATTATGTACTGATGCCATAGTCAAAATTGGCTTGCGAGGTGTAAGTCGTCCAGATGTTGCTGTCTGTCCAGGTGTTGCTGTCTGCCCTGGTGTTGCTGTCTGCCCAGGTGTTGCTGTCTGCCCTGGTGTTGCTGTCTGCCCAGGTGTTGCTGTCTGTCCAGGTGTTGCTGTCTGTCCAGGTGTTGCTGTCTGCCCTGGTGTTGCTGTCTGCCCAGGTGTTGCTGTCTGCCCAGGTGTTGCTGTCTGTCCAGGTGCTGCTGTCTGCCCAGGTGTTGTGGCAGATGATGCAACAAGTGATGCAGATGAGGGACCTGGTGCCATTGAAGAGGATACTGACATGGAAATCTGCAGATTAAGAGAAAATAAAATTAAATGTAATAATAGAGACACAACACCAAGACTTCATAATTTTAGGAAAAGATTTTTGATACCTTTGTTGTATGGAATCCACAACTACATGTCTGTGTCCCTCCAAACAAAGACATCTGTCCCCTCAACTGCACTGGACATTTTACAATCTGTAATATTGTTTGACAGTGAATCATAAAAATGTGACCCCTTTCAATATGACATAGCTTTATGTTGTATGATTGTACACACATCACTTTATCTAAATTTACCTTCAGATACATGTCATGCCACTTTCTCTGGCGGGGTGCCGGCCTGTTTCCTGCCTCAGAAGGCCAGACCCCTACAGCAGCAAACTTTCGCAGGCGCGACATCCACTCCTCGTCGCCCATGGCCCTGTGCTTTTTGTGTTTGGAAGCCATCTTCCATTATTAGAGTAAATAAAATTGTAACTATTAAATTTAAATTTGTAACTATTCAGTACATGGTATAACCATATCAACATGGGTAGTTTTAACTATAAAAATCCTGTATATAGATAGCATTTGTAAATCAGTAAATTCTAGTACACTTCACCTCAGTGTATAATATATTAATGCATAGTTATAGAAGTAATTTTTATAGCATTTGTAAATCAGCAAATTCTAGTACACTTCACCTCAGTGTATAATATATTAATACATAGTTATAGAAGTAATTTTGATAGCATTTGTAAATCAGCAAATTCTAGTACACTTCACCTCAGTGTATAATATATTAATACATAGTTATAGAAGTAATTTTGATAGCATTTTTAAATCAGCAAATTCTAGCACATTTCACCTCAGTGTATAATATATTAATACATAGTAGCACATATAGAAGTAATTTAGTACAATCATATTAAGTTCATTTTCAGTTGGTAAACACAAAGCCTCCTGTTATAACAGGTGTAACACCTGAATACAACACAAAACTCAATCATTTTGGGTGTTAAAAGTGAACACTATATCAGGTATTGCTCCAATGGTAAACCAACGTTATAGCCTACTAATTATAACAATGCAAATCGTTTGTTTCTCTGTCGAAATTACGTTTAGCTAGCTCCATCCATTCATTCATAGCTAGCTAGCGAACTAAATAAAACAACACCTTACCTAAAAAAATTAAAAGTTTATTTAAAAACTATTTAACGTTAACTCCTATAGGGTTTTTCTTATTTTTAGCTAGCTGGTTAATTAATTTGATGAATCTTACCTGGGTGGATTTGATTCCCAAGTCGTAAATTAAAAAACGGATTTAACCGGATTTTTTCCCAAAATAACTCAATATAATAAATTAACTCGCCGTGAGCGATGGGAGGCGGACTTAATGCGCATGCTCCTGCATCCCAGCTTCAAGATAGAAAAGGGCCACGCTGATTGGCTGTCATTAAATGCAGAAAATGGGAATGGTGAAATCTGATGGGCTGTCATAAGATAGAAATGCAGAGACGTGATTTGTTGATATAGACAGACGATCGGTCCTCAGGCACCGCTAGCCGGGCTGGTGCGTAACCCTTTCACTGGGTCGGTCGCAGTTTTTATCGGTCCCCAAATTACACAGGCGAAACGGAGCCTCAAACCTCGCACGAGCCTGGTGAAACCTCTTGCGGGCAGGGGCAGGCTTAGAGTTTGCTCTGTCAGTTTCAATCATATCTGTTTTCGGGGAGCGCAGTTTGACTCAGCAGTGCGGGACAAAAATAGGCACAATCAAGGCCAAGAGTTAAAGCTGAGTTTCAGTCTGTCGGAACAGACAGACACGGAGTTCTGTTTCACCATGCGAAGGCGGTTCAATGATTTGGAGAGCATAAAGTTGGGGCACTTTTCAAGGAAATAAAGGATGCTTGCATGGGAAATTATAAGCTGGTGTAACGTTTAGCTAATTAGCAAAAGCTAAAAAGAAAGCACTGGTGCCGCCTCATATGAGCGGAATCCACATTCGATGGCAATCGGAGGTTGCGCTACAGACGTTAGATGGTGTTTCCAAGGGAGTTTTGCAAAGGACTTCAGTGGAAAACGGGTCTCCACCAGCTGGAACAAAACATGAAGAATGCATCCACATGCCGCAGCAGCTCGAGCTGGTGAAAACCTTCACCAAACAACTACTGCTGACTCCTTTTAACACACGGCAACTAATGAAGCTGTAAAGGCTAAACGGGATAGGAAAGCTGTGTCTTGCATCCTAAGAGAGGCTTACGCGTTAGTGGACACACGGCATACGTGAAAAATTCCATTTACATTTATGCATTTAGCAGACGCTTTTATCCAAAGCGACTTACAGTGCATTCAGGCTATACATTTTTTATCAGTATGTGTGTTCCCTGGGAATTGAACCCACGACCTTTTGCGCTGCTAACGCAATGCTCTACCACTGAGCCACAAGAACACCACAAGAACAAATTCCACGTGCGTCTTCAAGGAACCAAGAATTGACCTTCGTCCCTGGGTGGGCTTGAACCACCAACCTTTCGGTTAACAGCCGAACGCGCTAACCAATTGCGCCACAGGGACAGTCACGGTGTTGGGCACCGGATGAAGGGGCTACATGCACTAGGCTTGCATGTGCTAACGCGTGCTTGGGGTAGTGGTATTTCCGCCGCTAGTAATGTCACGAGTGGCCTATTGGGAAGAAAGAGATATAATAGTCACGCCCAACGTGGGGCTCGAACCCACGACCCTGAGATTAAGAGTCTCATACTCTACCGACTGAGCTAGCCGGGCTGGTGTGTAACTCTTTCACTGGGTCGGTGGAAGTTTTTATCGGTCTCCAAATTACACAGGCGAAACGGAGCCTCAAACCTCGCACGAGCCTGGTGAAACCTCTTGCGGGCAGGGGCAGGCTTAGAGTTTGCTCTGTCAGTTTCAATCATATCTGTTTTCGGGGAGCACAGTTTGACTCAGCAGTGCGGGCCAAAAATAGGCACAATCAAGGCCAAGAGTTAAAGCTGAGTTTCAGTCTGTCGGAACAGACAGACACGGAGTTCTGTTTCACCATGCGAAGGCGGTTCAATGATTTGGAGAGCATAAAGTCGGGGCACTTTTCAAGGAAATAAAGGATGCTTGCATGGGAAATTATAAACTGGTGTAACATTTAGCTAATTAGCAAAAGCTAAAAAGAAAGCACTGGTGCCGCCTCATATGAGCGGATTCCACATTCGATGGCAATCCGAGGTTGCGCTACAGACGTTATATGATGTTTCCAAGGGAGTTTTGCTCAGGACTTCAGTGCAAAACCGGTCTCCACCAGCTGGAACAAAACATGAAGAATGCATCCACACGCCGCAGCAGCTCGAGCTGGTGAAAACCTTCACCAAACAACTACTGCTGACTCCTTTTAACAAATGGCAACTAATGAAGCTGTAAAGGCTAAACGGGATAGGAAAGCTGTGTCTTGCATCCTAAGAGAGGCTTACGCATTAGTGGACACACGGCATGCGTGAAAAATTCCACGTGCGTCTTCAAGGAACTGAAAATTGACCTTCGTCCCTGGGTGGGCTCGAACCACCAACCTTTCGATTAACAGCCGAACACGTTAACCAATTGCACCACAGAGACAGTCACTGTGTTGGGCACCGGATGAAGGGGCTACATGCACTAGGCTCGCATGTGCTAACGCATGCTTGGGATCGGGGTATTTCCGCCGCTGGCAATGTCACGAGTGGCCTATTGGGAAGAAAGAGATATAATAGTCACGCCCAACGTGGGGCTCGAATTATAGTAATTTTACTATAGCACATTGATCACCAGTGGAATCATTCTAGTTTGTAAACACAGATATCAGAGTCGTGTCTTAAATGAATGTAAACAGACAAGTGTTCAACAGATCGTATCTGTGCATTAAGCTATAAGGAGGTCATGTGACCATCAGAAACGCTGGCATACTGTGCATCGCTTCACAAACTATTTTGAGCAGTAGTCGTGAGTCTAGGCGGGTCCTGATGCGGAAGAGTTTGAGCTCAACAGAGAGTCAGAGGAAGCTGCAAACACTGCTGGGTGCTTTTGCTCTTTGTTTCTCCAGAAGAAAAGCAGCACTGACTGCTCATCAGGAGCAAGATATGGGTTAAAATCAATGCACTGTTATACTACACAGAAGCAGCTCCACACACACACACACACACACACACACACAGACAGACACAGACACACACACACACATACACAGACACACACAGACACACACACACACACACACACACACAGACACTCACACACACACACACACACACACACACACACACACACACACACACACAGACACACACACGTCTGGTCAGCTATCCTTGTAGAGACTCTCCATAGGCCCTACAACTAAACCTACCCCTTACAGGAAACTTTCTGCAGTTTTACTTTCTCAAAAAAACTCGTTCTGTATGATTTATAAGCCTTTTGTACCCATGGAGACCTCAATTTAGGTCCCCACCGTGACACGAGTCCCCATGAGTCTGTGTGTATTCAGGTTTAAGTTACACACACACACACACACACACACTCACACTCACATTCACACACTCACACTCACACACACACACTAGGGTTGTGCCAATAGACGATAGTATCGTGTATCGACGATAGTCGGAGATATTGACGATAGCAAATGTCTTTGTCGATAGTCAAGACGATGTTAGGCTCAATCTCCTATTAATGTATAAAACTATTATTATTGTTAGGCGGCCTATTATTATTGGGCTATCAAATTGCCCCGCTATTTCACCTCAGTGCCGCACTTCACACACACACACACGCGCAAATGAGGAATAAAGTATACTTCGGCCGTCCGCGCACCATCCTTATTACCTCATTTTCATCATCAAGAGGGCTCGCGGAGACCGCGCAAGTCCGCACTCTTCAGCGGCTGAGTATACTTTGAATGCTGCGCGGACACGGCTGTGCATGAGACGGAACGCGGCGGGACTATAGGCTTCTCCTCCTCAATGGAAATGTTTTAAAACGGACTCTAAAACTAAGCCCACGTCAAAATTGAACTGCAGGGTGATAATCGTTATTTACAAATTAGTCTGTCAAGATCAAGAGACATCTTTTAGACATCTTCTTGAACAGCTTCGAGCTATGAATAAACATGACGAAACTGCACCGGCAGCATTTCGTTTTCTTTACAGCACATTATCAAAACACATGGATGCTTATTCTTCATCATCGTTATTATAAAAATATGCAGTTAATAAGCTATCAGTCTAAAACAGGGCTCGTCATGCGCTGTATGACTGATGTATCCGTTTAATTTAACTTTACTCCAAAAATATGAACTTATCTGAAAATACTTTTATATTTAACGTGTTCGTTTATGTCCA
Source organism: Aspiorhynchus laticeps (assembly GCA_023376895.1). NCBI lineage: Eukaryota > Metazoa > Chordata > Actinopteri > Cypriniformes > Cyprinidae > Aspiorhynchus > Aspiorhynchus laticeps. The sequence goes on along the minus strand of JALXFT010004932.1, from coordinate 452,060 downwards.
ACATTTAGTGTTAAACTGTTGGTCTTTAAAATAAATCTACTTTTGATTTTCACCTTGACTGATGTTTAGACTGATAACTTCCGCGGCACACTTGTCACAGTAGGACGCGCGGTCCTAATAGCGATGTATGACCGCTGTATCCGAATATGAACTAGCTGTTTTAAATATTTTTATATTTAACATGTTAGTTTTTCAGTAAGTTTGAAAGTATAGTATTTCGGTTATTAGTACTTCCAGGCTCTCTCTCTCTCTCTCTCTCTCTCTCTCTCTCTCTCACGCACGCCGGTTTAAAATCACCAAATAGTTATGAAATAGCTCATGAAAAGTACAGAGAGTCTCTCTCTTGCCCACACCCACCCATGCACGATAATATCGTGTATAGGCGATCTCACAGGCTGGCGATATGACGATATGAAAAATGACGATATCGCCCAACACTAACACACACTCTCACACACACACAGACTCACTAACACACACACACACAGACTCACTAACACACACACACACACACACACACTCACACACACACACAGACTCACTAACACACACTCTCACACACACACAGATTCACTAACACACACACACACACACACTCTCACACACACACAGACTCACTAACACACACACACACACACACACACACACACACACACTCACACTCACACACACACACACACTCACACACACACACACACTCACACACAGACTCACTAACACACACACAGACTCACTAACACACACACACGCACACTCACACACTCACACACTCTCACACACACTCACTCACACACACACACACACACACACACTCACACACACACACACACACATAGGTACACTCTCTCTCTCTCTCTCTCACACACACACACACACACACACTCTCTCTTTCTCTCTCTCACACACACACTCTCACACACACACACACACACACACACACACACACACACACACACACACATACTCACACACTCTCTCTCACACACACACTCTCACTCACTCACAGACACACACACACACACACTCTCACACACACACACACACACTGCTGTGTTCACTGCTCAGAGAGAGATGAAGGATCTGTGTTTCTCAGGTTGTTCCGGTGCATCATCTCTGTGTGTTTCTCTCGTGTCACTGAGCTTGCATCAGTAGAGATCGGTCTGACTGTAATGCAGCACGTCTGATGCTCTCTGCTGAGTGTTTCTGCAGCGCTGAGGTTTCATCCTGCTCTCAGCACAAACTAATCTGTGTGTCACAGACGCTCATGATGAACAAACACCGGTGAGCGGTTAGTTACCCGGGTACTTTATATCACTGTCACTGAAACGTAATCATGTGATGTTTAAGATGACTCTGAATTAGTGGATTGTTTTGAGTGCTGATCTAGATGTACTGTATATATCTGTCCCTCTAATTAAAGATAGTAGAAGCACATGCATATCAATGAACCCTTCTCACATTTCCAGGTCTCTCAGAAGCAGAAGTCGTCATAGTTGTGTAAACGTCTCTAGCAGTGAATGGCAGACAAACTCAAATATAGATTGTGTTCATGTTCCCTCAAATAGCAAAAGAAAAACTTGATGATAGTGCTTTCAAAAAGAGGGAAAAATAGAGAGACGTATAACAGCAGTCAGAAGAGAGAACGATGTCAAATATAGCCTCACTCCCACAGATGGTTATAACACTCGAAAAGCAGCGGTAACTAGTTTTTGTAATATAATGTAAAGGTGATATAATGCAAATTATAATGTTATAAATGTACATGGGTCAAAGACGAAAAAGGGTTTAAGCATAAAAACAATAAGTGTAATACTGCTCTAATTGTTGTTGTTTTCTGTTTAATTCAATTACAATTTTGTTTTTGTTTTTCTGAGCACAAAATATTTACAGATTTACAGAAAACAGCCATTAAAATATCATTGTGTATCAATCTTGTCAGGCATATTTACAACAAAAATCAATTTATGACATATTAAAAGACTAATTACTTTCACTCCAGATACTAATTAGTTGTAATTTAACATTTTTTAAATGTGCCACGATCCGAGGTTTCGCCTATTTATCAGTAATAATTTTTTACTCATTTAAAACACAATAAAATTTAATATGCTCTCTTATTATTTTATATATTTTGCTGGCGGCGCGTAGGCGGAGCACAAGCGGTTGTGCTTGTTGTGGTTGCAGTACATGTGCTAACTGTAATATCATGTTGCGCAGCAGTCTGTAATTACTTATTAGTGTTTTGTCATCAAAATGTAATACATCTTCAGGGTCCTCCAAGAGCCTTTCTACCATTAAACATCTCCATTCTTCATTTTCAATTATTAATAAATGCAATGCCATTGTTGGACAGTGCAACTGTAAGCGGTGTTTCAGTTAGCTTTCAAATAATTTTGAAGTTAGGACAGCTGTGGGGTTGCCCTAAAGTTAAGACAGTTTTTAGGATTTTTTTGTCAAGTTAGGAGGTTTCTGTAATATCCCTTTCCTATCTGTAGTTAAGATAGGATAACACACTTATATTTATATATATATATAAATATAGATAGATAGATAGATAGATAGATAGATAGATATAGATATAGATATAGATATGCTGTTGTGTAATAGCTTTTGTCCTAAATGTGGTCCTAACTGAAATTACCATGGTTACTAAACAGATAAGATAAGATTTTAAAGTTAGGATCTTTCTGTAATACGCCCCCAGGGATGCAGTCTGGGATCTTAACCCTAATGGGATGGCTGTATCGCTGGCGATAGCAACTCGTTTTTTTTAAGACCAGTGCAAAAGACATTAAAAATACTCCGTCGATTTTGGTCGTACAGATAAGTGTTATACATCAATTGAAACTTTGAAGTGTCTATTTTTTTTGTGTACACTCACGAATACAACAAAACGTTGTGGTTTTGGAAAAAACAAAAAAAACAAACAGGATGCGCTCTCTGTCTTCTCCATCTCCGCGAGCTGCTCTTCAAAATACGTCACTAAAATGAAGTGTAACTCGGCGAAAACTCAACACACGGACATGAGAGTTATATCTATAGAAAGCTGGAAGTGTCTACTTTCAAATGAAGTAAGTCTTGTCGAACAAACATTCTGTGATGAAGTAATCCGTATGAAACCAACACGATGTTCAGTCTGTCCCGTCTAACTCATTATTTCTAATGCGATCCCGCCCCCTCGCGTTCATATGCAAATAACCACGTGAGCCACGTGCTCGTGGAGATGCCCAAAAACAAAGCCAGATGTTCCTCGCGCTAACATTACTGTTCGTTTCTAGAAGAAGACATGCTGAATAAAAGCTGGATTTGCCTCAAAATAAGAGCAAGAGTTCATCCAGAAGAGAAGAGCGATCTGATGAGCAAGTAATGTTTCTTTTTTTGCATTAGTTAACGTGTTATTGTGACTGAAACTTTAATGCAAGTTTATTTTTTTCCCAAACGACAACATGATGAATGCTACAATGTTTAGAAAAATGTTTAATGTTCACAAATAGATTGAATAGTGTGCTAAACGATAATAATTAGTTTCTCAGATATAAAATATCCTTTTTCATAGTACAAAGTACATCTTTTGTAGTACAAAGCCATACATACTAGGCTATATGACTACAAAATCATAGTTCGTTTTTTCTAAACAATAATAATTAGTTTCTCAGATATAAAATGTATTTTTTTGTTTACGATAGTACAAAGCATGCGTGAGTCTATAAAACGTATATATATAAAGATGCTCCTAATATTAACATGCTCACAAATGGGGTTTTTTTTGGTTTGTATTTTATTGAATCAGATACCTGCACCACAGATGATGAATCCTGACAGTAGTCTATATCCGGCAGCTTATGACAAAATGATTGATGGCTTTGACCTTTGTGACCTTTCCCCCCTCCCCCACGCGGCCCACCCACATTGCGACCACCCATGTAGTGTTGACCCCTCAAATGAGATCCAGATGTTACAATCGTCATGCGAGAATGTTTGTACATATGTTTGTACTTGTCCATTCGGTGACGGGAGATAAAATGAAGCCCTGAGGAATGTTTTGAAGATGTTATGGAGCGTTTTGAAACTTCCTCATGGGAACATCTGTGTGGGCGCCCCTCCCCATCTGCGGCACGCGTGGTGCCCCGTTGCACGCTTTCTCTCCCTCTCTATGGGATTTTCTCTATGAAAAAAAACAATAATGAACGATCAATATTAAAAAGTCATGAGAACATATCACAATATGCGTACCTGCAATATATTCTGTTGAATAAAAAGATTTTAAATAAAATAAGCTATCATTGAGAAGGGATAAAAATGCTTAGCTTAACAAATGAAATGGTTAAAAAATATAAATTGCCTTACATTTTCCAAGAGCAAAAGATTTCCTCCTTTTGCGAGGATGACTATTCTTTGAATGAGATGAATACAAAAAATGGTCACTTTAATTCTGTCTCTCTCTCTCTCTCTCTCTCTCTCTCTCACTCACACATTTGCGTAATCGTCTAAAACGGCGATATTACACAGAATCCTGATGTTTTTATCTACAGATAATTATACATGTTACAACCATCACAGAAAACATTACATCTTAGAAAATAAATAAATAATCCATGTGCTTTATAAGTAATTTACTCATGGGCTCAATAAAATGTTCCCTCTCCCTCTCGCTGTGAGAGGACACTTGCCCCACACCATAGGTTAAACAAGTAGCCAACACAGACACACATTCAATCGTCAGAGTCTTACTCTCGTCTTTGAAAATAAATATTTTAACAGGCAAATGGTAAGGGATATAGTGGACTCAACATGTCCGGGCATGTTTTATGGAGTATTTCCATATACATATTTCAGTTCACGTTTATTTGTATATTTGTATTTGCATCACAGACATTTGAGTTTCTACATTATATTTAGAACCTTTAATATTTATATTACCATTATATTAATGCAATTTATACAGTATCATCCCCTTAACCCACCCATCACAGTAAACTTTCTGCATTTTATATTTTCATAGAAATCGTTTAGTATAATGTAAAAAGCTGTTATGATCGTGGGACAATTATTTGGAGTATTACTACACTCCATAGACACTCCATGACACTCCATGACCTCCCTAAAAAATGTTTATATATATTGTTTTTAAGCAATCTAAATTATGAGGACTCAAGAAGTTTAATCATAAACCACATTGTTATATCAGAGTAATACCCATGTCATTAAACAAATTTGTGTTCTGATAAATCATGCAAACATTTCAAGCTAAAGAGAGACTTATCTCTATTTTAAAGAATATGGAAATATATAATTATATATGACGGCATGTTACTAAAGCAAATCATTAATCATTCATTTTAAACAAGTATTCAACATTTATTTAACACATCATTCTCTTCATTTAAAGAATATGGTAATAAACAAAATATATAATTATATATGTCATAGTAACAAACATGTTACTAAAGCAAAGCAAATCTTTTATCGTACATTTTAAACTCATATTCAACATTTAAGTTTATTGAACTTATAAAACACACAACTCTCTTCTTTTAAAGAAGGTAGTTAAAAACTGTGATTATATATAACATACATTATTCTGGGGGCAATTAACTCAAATTAAATGTTTACAAAATGTACCTAAGTTGGGAAATTAAGTCCTGCTTTTGAGCTCTTCTAACTCACAAGAGTAAAATGTCAGTCTGAGTTAGACGAGCTGACACACACACACACACACACACACACACACACACACGCACACACACACACACATTGTTTTGTATGTTTTCTGTGGACGTTCCACATATAGTCGTAATGATTTTGTACTCTACGTTTACCAAAATTCTGCATACACCCCTTTTTAAATAAGATATTGATTGCAATCTTAATTACGAGGACTCAGGAAATTTCATCATAAACTGCATTTACGTTGTTATGTCAGAGTAATACCCATGTCATTATACAAATTTGTGTTCTGATAAATCATAAACATTTCAAGCTAAAGAGAGACTTGCCTCTATTTTAAAGAATGTGGAAATATTTAATTATATGACAGCATGTTACTTCCATGTTACCAAGCAAATCATTCATCATTATTTTAAAACAAGTATTCGTTATGTAGTTTATTGAACTTATAAACACATCCTAGTAACAAACATGTTACAGCAAAGCAAACCATTTATCACACATTTTAAACAAGTGTTTTCGTTTTTCACTAACCACACATAAATGCTGTTTTCTTAAAACCACAAACATGTGTGTTCAAGCTACAGGCATATTATTGTAGCCAAGTTTGTGCTGAATACAGTATAATCAGACTTTAGACTATTAATATGCTTTTTTAAGATTCTGAAAAACACCAATGTCAGGGACATGACAAAATTTCTACAGGGGACCCCAAAACCCTTCTGATCCAGAGGGTTAAAGAAGGTGGTAATACATATATAATTATATATGTCAGCATGTTACAAAGGCAATTCATTCATCATGCATTTTAAACACATTCAACATTTATTTAAGTTTATTGAAACTTATAAGACACATAATTATCTTATTTTAAAGATGTTAATAAATAAGTTTGATTATATGTAACATACTATATAAACATTTACAAGTCTTAGGCGATAATAAAATGTCTTACATTTTTTCTGTGAACAATGATGTCCAAATTCTGTGAATAAAAAAAATAAAATAAAATAAAAAGTTTAAGTTATAAACATTATTAAATATAAACAAAAGTCACAGCTCCTCTTTGGGAATCTCCAATGTGAAACTGCAGGGTCTGCCTCAGACCCTGACAGACAAGGGAGGATGAGGGGTCGAGTTACAGACCAGATGATCTGAGATGTTATTCTGTTTTTTCTCTAAGTGAATGTTATAGCAGTGTTAATAATGATTTCAAAGCCTAATCTTAAGACTTTAAATAAACATTTGGTAGAATCCTGTGGTTTTTGCTTAAATTTCAACTAAAGTATAATTTATATCAGATTTATTTCACATTAAACACTTCAGCATCTTTAAAAAGGTTCTTATTTTAAGAATCATCTCCAATGTTTTAATCCCCTCACACATGCGATAAAACATTTCGCCAAAGTCTTTCTGTATGTTTTAAAAAAATAAACTAGCAATATTTTAAAAAGTCTCCATATGTGGGTCTTATTTAAGTTTGATTTTTTTTTTAGAAAATTTTATATTGAATTTATTTCAAGGCATATTACTGCTTAAAAGGCTAAATAATTTTTTATTTTTTTTAAAAAAGTGACCATATCTTAGAGTATTAGTCTACTGGGGTGAGCCTGTAGCTATGATCTAGTTCTACCAGAGAAAAGACTTTGCAAAATCATCCATGTCGCCACGATGCGCATTCTTTGAATACCTGCTGTGTCGTAAACCACGCTTGAATGAAACATCAACATGCTAGTAGAGTCTTGGTCTACCAGCATCTTGGCTCAATGGCCTCTCCTGAGAATATTTCATTGCACTTAAAAAAACAAAACACAGTACAAGCTAAATGAATGTCCGACGGTATGAAAAACCTACGTTGTTAAAACCTATATGCAATATGTATTAAACATACGCTTTTGTTGCTAAGACTGCTTATTAATAATGTTGTTAGGGGACGCCAACTGCAAACAGATCACACACACACACACACACACACACACACACACACACACACACACACGTCAGCAGTTCAGGTCTGCATATTCCTTTTCCCCAGAATCAATTATTTCTATAATACTTGCTGATTTTAAAGCACAAACTTACTTTAAAGTTTGAATAAAAGGTTACCAAATATAGTTTCATACCCGTTGTGTTCTAACAAAGTCATTAATCTATTTTCTTTGTTTTATACGATTTACTTCTATGAAGGATCATGATACTTTTATAAGTCTGATAAATATGTGATGAATGCAGATGAAACGAGAATTGAGCTACCAAGTTTGATGTGATGTTTTTAAGGGATTTTATTTATTTTTAAATACAACTAAACAGATAAAAGATTCTTCTTTCTTTTTGACAAACCTACATTTAAAAGTATTTGATCTTAAAATGATTTGCTCTTATTTTCCACGTTCCAATAGATGAACCTTCTTACCCCAACAAAGAAATCACATTACACATTCATTCAACATATTTCATTCAATATTATTTATTATTTATTTATTGTTATTATTATTTTACTTAGGGTTAGTGTTACGGGATACAGGAAATATGCCTGCACAACAGAAATATGTATCAGTATAACAAATACCTAATACTGAAATACTCTCTTCTAAATATATTTAATGTTTTTAGATTTAGTGTTGATTTTGACGGCCTACCCCAATAGCTGTATACCTTTGTCATTGTTTTTGTACAGTTTTTAGATGAAGACCATCCTCAGAGTTTGGTCAATCATGCAGCGAGTGAAAACGAGAACAAATGCGGTATAAGATAATTAAAGGAAAGTCAAGAGAGTGTTTAAACTGAGATTGTGGTGTACAGATTACTGGTCTATCTACAAAGAGGCCACGCGACGCAAGGCCTCGATCTTACTATTTCACTGTTACATGTACATCATTTAGAGCGTATAAAGTTGCACATTACAAGTTGAAGATGGCGTGGAAACACAATTTTCTGTGTACGCGTCTCTAAATGTGACTTTAATAAATCACTGTTGTTTTTAAGCAAAAGCTATGATTCAGTCCGTTTTATTCAGTCGTTGTGCCTTTTTAGTTTTGTTCCAGGAAACAGGTACGACTGTAACTGTCTGTTCTTCTTTAAGAAAACAAGCGGCCGGCAGTTTTTAACATCTCTTAATTTTTCACAATCGCAAATGTTTTTTAGCTTAAATATTAGTTTTAGTCAGTTACAAAAGTGTCAGGCATGATGCTTATATGTCTTTTTAAATACTTACGACAAAGTTACAGGTTTCTTGGGCGAACGCTTGCCAGAGTGTTACTCAATAAGTCCTCTGTGTTATCTTTTATTAAAATATTCCATTGAATATCACTAAGACAAATTCTGTAACAGCGTTCGTAAATGAATATAAACGTACAAATCTTTATAGAGACAATAAGAACAATACGGTCTAACAACACAAACACAAATGCTTGTTCTAACTTTCACACACCAGACTGATCCTTGCTAACTACGCCTAAAATATGACTTATATGCTCCCACTAAGTCAGATAATGAGGAAGAACCAAATTGCCTATCACAGCCATGCTGATGATACCCAGATCTACCTGGCCTTATCTCCAAATGACTATAGCCCCATTGACTCCCTCTGCCAATGCATTGATGAAATTAACAGTTGGATGTGCCAAAACTTTCTTCAGTTAAACAAGGAGAAAACTGAAGTCATTGCATTTGGAAACAAAGATGAAGTTCTCAAGGTGAATGTATACCTTGACTCTAGGGGTCAAACAACTAAAAATCAAGTCAGAAATCTTGGGGTGATTCTGGAGACAGACCTTAGTTTTAGTAGTCATGTAACTAAATCAGCATACTATCATCTCAAAAACATTGCAGGAATTAGATGTTTTGTTTCCAGTCAAGACTTGGAGAAACTTGTTCATGCCTTTATCACCAACAGGGTGGATTATTGTAATGGTCTCCTCACCGGCCTTCCAAAGAAGACCATTAAACAGCTGCAGCTCATCCAGAACGCTGCTGCCAGGATTCTGACTAGAACCAGAAAATCTGAGCATATCACACCTCAGGTCCTTACACTGGCTTCCAGTTACATTTAGGATTGATTTTAAAGTACTTTAACTCGTTTATAAGTCTCTCAATGGTCTAGGACCTAAATACATTGCAGATATGCTCACTGAATATAAACCTAACAGACCACTCAGATCATTAGGATCGAGTCAGTTAGAAATACCAAGGGTTCACACAAAACAAGGGGAGTCCTCTTTTAGCTATTATGCTGGAACCAGCTTCCAGAAGAGATCAGATGTGCTAAAACATTAGACACATTTAAATCCAGTCTCAAAACTCATCTATTTAGCTGTGCATTTGTTGAATGAGCACTGTGCTACGTCCGAACTGACTGCATTGTATTTTATGTATAATCCTTTTCTATTTAACGGTTTTAAATTTCATTTTAAATCAATTTCTATATCATTTTAAAAATCCTTGTTTTATTATTTTTAATTCCTTGTTTTTATTGCTGTGAATGATTATTTCACTTTTTTTTTATGTAAAGCACTTTGAATTACTACTGTGTTTGAAATGTGCTATATATATAAACTTGCCTTGCCTAAAACTTAGATATCTTGACTTTATCCGTGTGTTTAACGGCGCTAGGCCTTGCCACACCGTTGTGAGATATAAACCGCAAAGTTTTTCATAGTTTGCGCATTCTTTCCATTTTAATTTGTTTACCGCTCTTGTTGTATTTCCCATCTAATGGTAAATGTCAGGCCTTGCGCTTTGCATCCTAGTTTTTGCTGTCATGTTAGCGGGCTCTTTGTCCATATTTCTGTGAATTTGCTTGATTTTTTAAAATATGGCTTCAACCCGTCATCTTCATTCGAGACGTTTACGTTATATTATTAACACCGTTTATATCATGCATGATCGTTTCTCGATAATTAATTCCCTCTACGCTCGTATTCCGGCCGTTTTCTTTTTAGAAAATGTATTAAAAATATTTTTATAAAATTGCTCATTTGTAAGATGATTTTAAAGTGTATGCAAAATCATTCAAATTGAACTCGGAAAAAAGATAACGAGGGATTCAACCTTTTATTTTGAACAGTATATTGTTGGATATACATTGAAGTAGTGAAGACAATGATCAAATTACAAACAATAGTAATGATATTACAGGCAGTCTAGCCAGAAAAGAAAATTTCTGCAGACCAACATGTTTTGTTGTAATATAAAATCAACCAACCATCCGACAATTTCACATATCATGGATTCATAATTTTTTGCGATCAGCGACGTACATAAATCTGTTACATCCGTACACAGACAAAGAACCTCGTTAACGTCCATCTCATCCTCACATTCACACAACACATCCAGAATTTTTCTGGCCGTTAAAGGGACTGGGTCTCTGCCGGTAATAAACATGCTCGTCAAATCGGGCCATGAATCGGTCAGACTTCTTACAACATCCATTTCGTTCTTGAGATTTTTTACACGCTTGGTATCCCCCGTAGAATCATGATACGGATCGGACGGAGCATCGATGATCGTGGTCATAAGATCGATCATTTGGTCTCGGTAATGCGGTTTAAACGTAGAGTCTATAATGCCTTTTACAGGACACGTTTTACCCGCGCCGCAGTCGCACTTTGGCTGATCATCCGCAGCGTCGCTCTCCATCGGCTTTTGCGCGGTGTCAGACATCCTTTTCAGAAATCGATTCTTTCTTTTGACTGTTTTAATCCACGATGGATCCTCCGAAGCGATATTAATTGAAAAATTGCAGAGTTCTCAGGATGGTTGAAGCTGATTCTGTCGGGCCCGTGTTTTGATCGTTGTAGTAGTTCCGCGCTGTCAAACGCAGGTCTAGAGTTTATCCGGAACAGCTCCTCTTTGCACACAGACATTCGAGCAAAAGTAAATTGTTGAGGTCCACGTGTCGGCTGTTGGCTGGTTGTTGAGATGGCGGGTGTTGCCGGAGGCGGTGGGCCTGCGGAGCATGTTTTGGTCAAAGAGAAATAGTTCTCACAGAAAGATATTATGGTTAACGATTACGAGGTCATTTATTAGGATTTTTTGTTACGGCAAATTGTTTCAAGTAACGTATCGTGGATCGGGAAAACGTCAGACAAAACACCCGTTGATCAGGTTTGTTATACCGGATACACAGACTGATCGTTTAACTTGACTGAAACAGTTCGTCTATCGTCGAAAAAATGGTGTTTAACAGAGGCACGTCGCTCCGATCGAAATATAGATTCGTTTTGCAGCATCCGAAAGGGTTGTCCTCAGGAATAGGAAAGTCACGATCATACTCGGAGTCGGTCTCGTCAGAGTCTGATTCGTCGCTGCTTTGAGACAAAAAGTTTTTTTCAGATTCCTCCCGACGTTTATTCCCCATCATGAGATAATTATGGTCATGATGCGTTTTGTTCCAACAGGATGTAATGCACATGTAGGCCGTCCGCGTTGTCACCCGATACCTCATCCCCTGCGTAACAGCATCCCACTGGAAAATGTACCTGATTTTATCGCCAAAATTAAATTCTCTCCAAATTTGATTGTAGAAGTATGTCCAGTCTATGGCGGTCAAAAGCAGGTAGGCGCATTCGGATGTATAGTCCTCGTAAGAATCTAAAACATAGAGTTTCACGGTCTGCAATGACGTGTCAAACAAAAATCTACCTACACGATCATCAGACACTGGGAAATCTTGTTTCACAAAATCTTCACGGACAATCTTCGTCACACGGAGCGCGTCTTCGTCCGTTTCAACAGAACTTCTTGGCGGTGTTACAGACATAGCTCTTGTTTCAGGAGCGGCGGAGGCTGTTGTAACGATGTAGAAAACCTTATTTAAATACCGAATTCTGAATCTAGGCGGGCCAATCAACCGAGGAGTAACGCGGCGTGCGCTTTAACGCCTGATATTATCTCTTAAATTATTAGATAATTTATAATAATAGTAGTTTGTGAAAACCTCTGATAGTGGTATTTATCCATTTTCTAAAAAGAAAACGGCCGGAATACGAGCGTAGAGGGAAATAATTATCGAGAAACGATCATGCATGATATAAACGGTGTTAATAATATAACGTAAACGTCTCGAATGAAGATGACGGGTTGAAGCCATATTTTAAAAAATCAAGCAAATTCACAGAAATATGGACAAAGAGCCCGCTAACATGACAGCAAAAACTAGGATGCAAAGCGCAAGGCCTGACATTTACCATTAGATGGGAAATACAACAAGAGCGGTAAACAAATTAAAATGGAAAGAATGCGCAAACTATGAAAAACTTTGCGGTTTATATCTCACAACGGTGTGGCAAGGCCTAGCGCCGTTAAACACACGGATAAAGTCAAGATATCTAAGTTTTAGGCAAGGCAAGTTTATATATATAGCACATTTCAAACACAGTAGTAATTCAAAGTGCTTTACATAAAAAAAAAGTGAAATAATCATTCACAGCAATAAAAACAAGGAATTAAAAATAATAAAACAAGGATTTTTAAAATGATATAGAAATTGATTTAAAATGAAATTTAAAACCGTTAAATAGAAAAGGATTATACATAAAATACAATGCAGTCAGTTCGGACGTAGCACAGTGCTCATTCAACAAATGCACAGCTAAATAGATGAGTTTTGAGACTGGATTTAAATGTGTCTAATGTTTTAGCACATCTGATCTCTTCTGGAAGCTGGTTCCAGCATAATAGCTAAAAGAGGACTCCCCTTGTTTTGTGTGAACCCTTGGTATTTCTAACTGACTCGATCCTAATGATCTGAGTGGTCTGTTAGGTTTATATTCAGTGAGCATATCTGCAATGTATTTAGGTCCTAGACCATTGAGAGACTTATAAACGAGTTAAAGTACTTTAAAATCAATCCTAAATGTAACTGGAAGCCAGTGTAAGGACCTGAGGTGTGATATGCTCAGATTTTCTGGTTCTAGTCAGAATCCTGGCAGCAGCGTTCTGGATGAGCTGCAGCTGTTTAATGGTCTTCTTTGGAAGGCCGGTGAGGAGACCATTACAATAATCCACCCTGTTGGTGATAAAGGCATGAACAAGTTTCTCCAAGTCTTGACTGGAAACAAAACATCTAATTCCTGCAATGTTTTTGAGATGATAGTATGCTGATTTAGTTACATGACTACTAAAACTAAGGTCTGTCTCCAGAATCACCCCAAGATTTCTGACTTGATTTTTAGTTGTTTGACCCCTAGAGTCAAGGTATACATTCACCTTGAGAACTTCATCTTTGTTTCCAAATGCAATGACTTCAGTTTTCTCCTTGTTTAACTGAAGAAAGTTTTGGCACATCCAACTGTTAATTTCATCAATGCATTGGCAGAGGGAGTCAATGGGGCTATAGTCATTTGGAGATAAGGCCAGGTAGATCTGGGTATCATCAGCATGGCTGTGATAGGCAATTTGGTTCTTCCTCATTATCTGACTTAGTGGGAGCATATAAGTCATATTTTAGGCGTAGTTAGCAAGGATCAGTCTGGTGTGTGAAAGTTAGAACAAGCATTTGTGTTTGTGTTGTTAGACCGTATTGTTCTTATTGTCTCTATAAAGATTTGTACGTTTATATTCATTTACGAACGCTGTTACAGAATTTGTCTTAGTGATATTCAATGGAATATTTTAATAAAAGATAACACAGAGGACTTATTGAGTAACACTCTGGCAAGCGTTCGCCCAAGAAACCTGTAACTTTGTCGTAAGTATTTAAAAAGACATATAAGCATCATGCCTGACACTTTTGTAACTGACTAAAACTAATATTTAAGCTAAAAAACATTTGCGATTGTGAAAAATTAAGAGATGTTAAAAACTGCCGGCCGCTTGTTTTCTTAAAGAAGAACAGACAGTTACAGTCGTACCTGTTTCCTGGAACAAAACTAAAAAGGCACAACGACTGAATAAAACGGACTGAATCATAGCTTTTGCTTAAAAACAACAGTGATTTATTAAAGTCACATTTAGAGACGCGTACACAGAAAATTGTGTTTCCACGCCATCTTCAACTTGTAATGTGCAACTTTATACGCTCTAAATGATGTACATGTAACAGTGAAATAGTAAGATCGAGGCCTTGCGTCGCGTGGCCTCTTTGTAGATAGACCAGTAATCTGTACACCACAATCTCAGTTTAAACACTCTCTTGACTTTCCTTTAATTATCTTATACCGCATTTGTTCTCGTTTTCACTCGCTGCATGATTGACCAAACTCTGAGGATGGTCTTCATCTAAAAACTGTACAAAAACAATGACAAAGGTATACAGCTATTGGGGTAGGCCGTCAAAATCAACACTAAATCTAAAAACATTAAATATATTTAGAAGAGAGTATTTCAGTATTAGGTATTTGTTATACTGATACATATTTCTGTTGTGCAGGCATATTTCCTGTATCCCGTAACACTAACCCTAAGTAAAATAATAATAACAATAAATAAATAATAAATAATATTGAATGAAATATGTTGAATGAATGTGTAATGTGATTTCTTTGTTGGGGTAAGAAGGTTCATCTATTGGAACGTGGAAAATAAGAGCAAATCATTTTAAGATCAAATACTTTTAAATGTAGGTTTGTCAAAAAGAAAGAAGAATCTTTTATCTGTTTAGTTGTATTTAAAAATAAATAAAATCCCTTAAAAACATCACATCAAACTTGGTAGCTCAATTCTCGTTTCATCTGCATTCATCACATATTTATCAGACTTATAAAAGTATCATGATCCTTCGTAGAAGTAAATCGTATAAAACAAAGAAAATAGATTAATGACTTTGTTAGAACACAACGGGTATGAAACTATATTTGGTAACCTTTTATTCAAACTTTAAAGTAAGTTTGTGCTTTAAAATCAGCAAGTATTATAGAAATAATTGATTCTGGGGAAAAGGAATATGCAGACCTGAACTGCTGACGTGTGTGTGTGTGTGTGTGTGTGTGTGTGTGTGTGTGTGTGTGTGTGTGTGGATCTGTTTGCAGTTGGCGTCCCCTAACAACATTATTAATAAGCAGTCTTAGCAACAAAAGCGTATGTTTAATACATATTGCATATAGGTTTTAACAACGTAGGTTTTTCATACCGTCGGACATTCATTTAGCTTGTACTGTGTTTTGTTTTTTTAAGTGCAATGAAATATTCTCAGGAGAGGCCATTGAGCCAAGATGCTGGTAGACCAAGACTCTACTAGCATGTTGATGTTTCATTCAAGCGTGGTTTACGACACAGCAGGTATTCAAAGAATGCGCATCGTGGCGACATGGATGATTTTGCAAAGTCTTTTCTCTGGTAGAACTAGATCATAGCTACAGGCTCACCCCAGTAGACTAATACTCTAAGATATGGTCACTTTTTTAAAAAAAATAAAAAATTATTTAGCCTTTTAAGCAGTAATATGCCTTGAAATAAATTCAATATAACATTTTCTAAAAAAAAAATCAAACTTAAATAAGACCCACATATGGAGACTTTTTAAAATATTGCTAGTTTATTTTTTTAAAACATACAGAAAGACTTTGGCGAAATGTTTTATCGCATGTGTGAGGGGATTAAAACATTGGAGATGATTCTTAAAATAAGAACCTTTTTAAAGATGCTGAAGTGTTTAATGTGAAATAAATCTGATATAAATTATACTTTAGTTGAAATTTAAGCAAAAACCACAGGATTCTACCAAATGTTTATTTAAAGTCTTAAGATTAGGCTTTGAAATCATTATTAACACTGCTATAACATTCACTTAGAGAAAAAACAGAATAACATCTCAGATCATCTGGTCTGTAACTCGACCCCTCATCCTCCCTTGTCTGTCAGGGTCTGAGGCAGACCCTGCAGTTTCACATTGGAGATTCCCAAAGAGGAGCTGTGACTTTTGTTTATATTTAATAATGTTTATAACTTAAACTTTTTATTTTATTTTATTTTTTTTATTCACAGAATTTGGACATCATTGTTCACAGAAAAAATGTAAGACATTTTATTATCGCCTAAGACTTGTAAATGTTTATATAGTATGTTACATATAATCAAACTTATTTATTAACATCTTTAAAATAAGATAATTATGTGTCTTATAAGTTTCAATAAACTTAAATAAATGTTGAATGTGTTTAAAATGCATGATGAATGAATTGCCTTTGTAACATGCTGACATATATAATTATATATGTATTACCACCTTCTTTAACCCTCTGGATCAGAAGGGTTTTGGGGTCCCCTGTAGAAATTTTGTCATGTCCCTGACATTGGTGTTTTTCAGAATCTTAAAAAAGCATATTAATAGTCTAAAGTCTGATTATACTGTATTCAGCACAAACTTGGCTACAATAATATGCCTGTAGCTTGAACACACATGTTTGTGGTTTTAAGAAAACAGCATTTATGTGTGGTTAGTGAAAAACGAAAACACTTGTTTAAAATGTGTGATAAATGGTTTGCTTTGCTGTAACATGTTTGTTACTAGGATGTGTTTATAAGTTCAATAAACTACATAACGAATACTTGTTTTAAAATAATGATGAATGATTTGCTTGGTAACATGGAAGTAACATGCTGTCATATAATTAAATATTTCCACATTCTTTAAAATAGAGGCAAGTCTCTCTTTAGCTTGAAATGTTTATGATTTATCAGAACACAAATTTGTATAATGACATGGGTATTACTCTGACATAACAACGTAAATGCAGTTTATGATGAAATTTCCTGAGTCCTCGTAATTAAGATTGCAATCAATATCTTATTTAAAAAGGGGTGTATGCAGAATTTTGGTAAACGTAGAGTACAAAATCATTACGACTATATGTGGAACGTCCACAGAAAACATACAAAACAATGTGTGTGTGTGTGTGCGTGTGTGTGTGTGTGTGTGTGTGTGTGTGTGTGTGTGTGTGTGTGTGTGTCAGCTCGTCTAACTCAGACTGACATTTTACTCTTGTGAGTTAGAAGAGCTCAAAAGCAGGACTTAATTTCCCAACTTAGGTACATTTTGTAAACATTTAATTTGAGTTAATTGCCCCCAGAATAATGTATGTTATATATAATCACAGTTTTTAACTACCTTCTTTAAAAGAAGAGAGTTGTGTGTTTTATAAGTTCAATAAACTTAAATGTTGAATATGAGTTTAAAATGTACGATAAAAGATTTGCTTTGCTTTAGTAACATGTTTGTTACTATGACATATATAATTATATATTTTGTTTATTACCATATTCTTTAAATGAAGAGAATGATGTGTTAAATAAATGTTGAATACTTGTTTAAAATGAATGATTAATGATTTGCTTTAGTAACATGCCGTCATATATAATTATATATTTCCATATTCTTTAAAATAGAGATAAGTCTCTCTTTAGCTTGAAATGTTTGCATGATTTATCAGAACACAAATTTGTTTAATGACATGGGTATTACTCTGATATAACAATGTGGTTTATGATTAAACTTCTTGAGTCCTCATAATTTAGATTGCTTAAAAACAATATATATAAACATTTTTTAGGGAGGTCATGGAGTGTCATGGAGTGTCTATGGAGTGTAGTAATACTCCAAATAATTGTCCCACGATCATAACAGCTTTTTACATTATACTAAACGATTTCTATGAAAATATAAAATGCAGAAAGTTTACTGTGATGGGTGGGTTAAGGGGATGATACTGTATAAATTGCATTAATATAATGGTAATATAAATATTAAAGGTTCTAAATATAATGTAGAAACTCAAATGTCTGTGATGCAAATACAAATATACAAATAAACGTGAACTGAAATATGTATATGGAAATACTCCATAAAACATGCCCGGACATGTTGAGTCCACTATATCCCTTACCATTTGCCTGTTAAAATATTTATTTTCAAAGACGAGAGTAAGACTCTGACGATTGAATGTGTGTCTGTGTTGGCTACTTGTTTAACCTATGGTGTGGGGCAAGTGTCCTCTCACAGCGAGAGGGAGAGGGAACATTCTATTGAGCCCATGAGTAAATTACTTATAAAGCACATGGATTATTTATTTATTTTCTAAGATGTAATGTTTTCTGTGATGGTTGTAACATGTATAATTATCTGTAGATAAAAACATCAGGATTCTGTGTAATATCGCCGTTTTAGACGATTACGCAAATGTGTGAGTGAGAGAGAGAGAGAGAGAGAGAGAGAGAGACAGAATTAAAGTGACCATTTTTTGTATTCATCTCATTCAAAGAATAGTCATCCTCGCAAAAGGAGGAAATCTTTTGCTCTTGGAAAATGTAAGGCAATTTATATTTTTTAACCATTTCATTTGTTAAGCTAAGCATTTTTATCCCTTCTCAATGATAGCTTATTTTATTTAAAATCTTTTTATTCAACAGAATATATTGCAGGTACGCATATTGTGATATGTTCTCATGACTTTTTAATATTGATCGTTCATTATTGTTTTTTTTCATAGAGAAAATCCCATAGAGAGGGAGAGAAAGCGTGCAACGGGGCACCACGCGTGCCGCAGATGGGGAGGGGCGCCCACACAGATGTTCCCATGAGGAAGTTTCAAAACGCTCCATAACATCTTCAAAACATTCCTCAGGGCTTCATTTTATCTCCCGTCACCGAATGGACAAGTACAAACATATGTACAAACATTCTCGCATGACGATTGTAACATCTGGATCTCATTTGAGGGGTCAACACTACATGGGTGGTCGCAATGTGGGTGGGCCGCGTGGGGGAGGGGGGAAAGGTCACAAAGGTCAAAGCCATCAATCATTTTGTCATAAGCTGCCGGATATAGACTACTCCTGACGTCTCTTCAAACTGTTTTTGTGCTGTACCAACATCAGATGTCCAACTACACTGATATTATATGGTAAAACAAGCTCCTTGACCACTGATTATGTTTTTTTTTTCTTCTTAAATCC
>JALXFT010004932.1:407500-427500 GCA_023376895.1 Aspiorhynchus laticeps | reverse complement strand
ACAAATAAAAAAACGAACCCCAGAAAAAAAAAAACAACGTTATACTTGTAGATATAGTCATTTACTATGGCTTTACTACAGCGAAAGTGTAATCATGTTTTTTTTTTTTTTTGGTAGATCAGTTTTCAACTGTATAAACACAGTTTTGCTATAAATAATAATCTGAATGAAAAAACAACAACGTGAAGCTTGTAGATATAGTCATTTACCATGATTTTACTATAGTAACCATGTTTTGTTTTCAGGACTTACAATCTCACATATCAAACAACATTTGCCTGTAATTTTTCATATTAAACACCATTTTGTTTTTTTGAAGTTCACTCTGGATGTAAAAAACAATGTAAATTTGTAGACATACATTTCTTATGAAAATTTTATGTGGTTTTGCTATAGTGCTAATGTAGTAATCATGTTTTGTGTTTGCAGATCGATTACTATTTGTATAAACACAGATACAAGTGCTACAAATAATAATTTGAATGAAAAAGCAATGTAATAGTTCTAGATATAAACATCCCTTACAAAAAATAACCATGGTTTTACTATACAGAAGTGTAGTTACTGTGTTCTTTTTTTCAGATTGATTATCATATGTTTAACCACAGTTTTTAACTAAATTAACAATACATTTTATTTTTGGGGGGAGGGTAACACTATTTTACATTGTCATTATTACAGGCTATATGTAGTTACTATAGAAATAACAGTAAATTATGCCTAATCGGATGCAACTAACCATAAACCAAAGCAAACACTAATCTTACCCCTACAGTAAGTGCATGTAGTAATTTAATATTCAAATACCTACATGTATAATTGAAGTGTAACACTTTAAAATAAAGTGTAACCTTGTTTTGCTTTATTTGTAATAAAATAATGTTTAATTGTTGTAATGGGTGCCATTATTTAGTTACCTTGAATATATATAATTGTATCATTATAAACAAATTAAAAACATCTGTGCAGTTGTCCAGTACTTGCAAAAATGCACATTATTTACTATTATTTCCATATTATATTCAGATGAGCACCAAGCCAAAGAGCCACAAGGCCATGGGTGATGGCGAGTGGATGGCCAGGTTGAGGGCTTTTGCCAGCTCTGGGTCTTGGCCTTCTGGAGAAGGCAATAGACCAGCACCACGGCAGCGGAAGTGGTACGACCTCTACCAGAAGGTAAAGTTACCTGAATCTCATTATATAATATGTAGTATGCAGGTCACCTGACAATGGTGCAAACCATATCAGTAAACAGTAGAATTCTTATTTTTCAGATTGAGAAATGCCCCCTGCAGGCTCATGGACAGACCACCCTCTTTGGTGGGTCCACAGCTTGCAGTTGTGGATTCCACACCACCAAGGTGATCTATTTAAAAATGACATAATATTGCATCACATATCACAATGCTGTTGTGCTGTTTCACTACATTTTATGCTCTTCTGCTGTTGTTTTCACAGCCTGCCACTGCTACTTCACCACAGGCCACTGCTGCACCTCCACAGTCTGAGGCTTCAGACACGGCTCCTGCCCCACGGTCATTCCTGAGGCCCCCTCTTACTTTATCAATGGTGAATATTGTCTTTGTAATTAATGTGTACTTAGAATCATTTTGAATTTGTTTGACATGATCTACAACCCACCAGGGTCAGAATGATTCTAACATACTCCTGCAGACTGATCAGATAAGCCATTCATATTTTTTACACACACACACACACACACACACACACACACACACACACACACACGTAATAGACTCCAAGTAAAATACAAAAAAGGAAAAAATAATGTATGTTACTTCCATCTAGTTGCATCATGCTATTAACTTTGTTTCTCTTTTTAGTTCACTAAATCACGGTTTGGTGGGTCACACTTGAAATCACTAAAGCCGAATTTAGTAGAACGGAGGACCCCCAGCCCTTCTCCATCCTCTGTGAGGACGCCAACTATGGCCTCTGTGAGGACCCCCAGCCCTTCTCCATCCTCTGTGAGGACGCCAACTATGGCCTCTGTGAGGACCCCCAGCCCTTCTCCATCCTCTGTGAGGACGCCAACTATGGCCTCTGTGAGGACCCCCAGCCCTTCTCCATCCTCTGTGAGGACGCCAGCTATGGCCTCTGTGAGGACCCCCAGCCCTTCTCCATCCTCTGTGAGGACGCCAACTATGGCCTCTGTGAGGACCCCCAGCCCTTCTCCATCCTCTGTGAGGACGCCAACTATGGCCTCTGTGAGGACCCCCAGCCCTTCTCCATCCTCTGTGAGGACGCCAACTATGGCCTCTGTGAGGACCCCCAGCCCATCCCCATCCTCATTCTCATTGCAGACCCACATTCCTGCTCCATTCTCTGTGAGTATATTGGCACCAATTTATTGGACAGACTGTGGTGTATATTAGTGCAGCCTTTTATTTATGCAAAAATATAATTGTCATGCAAACAGGAGGAGCCTGGAAGAGTCCAGCCAGCCCCTGCCGAGGCCTCAGCTTCATTCTGGCTGCCAGGTGAATTAGGCAAGACCATCCCTGTGCAGGACCAGGGGTGGATTGCCAACACCTTATTTCACTCTGGCAAGCTGCGGCCAGATTTGAAGCTGTGGTATGAGCCTCCCGTCCCGGCCCTCATTTACCACCAGACACCAACACCTGACCGGTTCTTCACCCATCGGCTGATGGTGTGGATGCCCTACCACCTGTGGAAGGTGAGGGTTTTCTGTCCTTGTGGCAAGAACTTGACAGGCTATGGTGTCCACAAGAGGGCCAGGAAGGTCCTGGACATCGACAGGTACTACCTGATGGTAACAGAGACACTCAGGTGCACTGTGTGTTCTCTGAACTATCTGTCAACAAGCCAGACTGTCCGGGACCAGCTTGACCTGCCGCACCAGAAAATGTTCCGGCTGATCCTGACCCGCAAGTGAGTAAAGTAGTCTAAAGATGGTTCTTGTGAAGACTTAAACCACTGAAATGAACCCCCTTAATAAACATGTAAATAATCACAGCATTAATGTGCATTTCAGGTATGCCTGTGACATCCGTGTCATTAGGCTGCTTCGGGACCGGACGCTGGGCAACAGTCCAGCTCGATTGGTGCGGCAGTTGAAAGAGAACCATGGGGAGGAATGGCTGAATCGGTTGGCACACTATCTTGGGGAGTGTGCTGACTTTGTCGATCGACCCAGCCTCAATCCGGTGGTCTGCCAGGAGCCTCCAGAGCCAATCGACATCCCCACCAGTCGTTGGCTGCTGTCAGTATACGGCAGGGATATCCTCTCCAGAATTGGACATATAAAGGCCAGCATCACATCCATCTTTGGCAACATCTTAAAGATGGATTCCACAAAAAAGGTAAAAAATTATTTGACTCTGTTACGTTCTGTAATGTTCATAAATACCGTCAGATAGACATTAATATTATTGTCATTGCTAACGTTACATCACATATGTCTTGTTACATTTGTAAATGCCAGATCACAAAGAAGCTGGCTGGCCATGGACGGGGGACAGCACTCTGGGTAACCTCCATTGGAAATGAGGTTGGCCAGATAGTGACCAGTGTGCTGTCAGTGCAAGAGGGGCCAGCACTGGACAGGATGGTGGCCGGTGTAATGGAGCGGTACCGCAAGGCTGCCATTCCACCCCCAGTGCTGCTTTATGTGGACTGTGGCTGCTGCGTGAGTGAGGGAGCAACGAGCAAGCTGCAGACCAGGTTCGGGGAGTGGCCAGACCTTCACATAAGACTGGACATCTGGCACTTTATGAGGAGGATGGCCGTGGGCTGCACCACCGATGCCCATCCCCTCTACCCCACTTTCATGGGATGCCTGTCTGCCTGCATCTTTGAGTGGGATGCTGGGGACCTCTGCCTGTTGCGGCAGGCAAAGAGGAAACAGCTGATGCAGGAGGGTGTGCCAGCTCTTACTGACATCCTGGTGGACAGGAGCATCACTAAAAAGGAGCTGAGCCTTTACTGCCGCAGGAGGACACGAGGTGAGGAGGCCACCATACGCCTCATTGAGAGGCTGCTGCAGGAGCTGGGGGGGGCAAATGGGAGGGACCTTATGGGTGTGCCTCTGCTGGATGAGGTGCGCATGGAGCACATCTGGCGTGTGCAGAAACGCCATGTCAGGTGCATCCAGGACGTGCCGGGTGTGCCTCTCTACACTGAGGTAGGCACCACCACAAAGGCAGGGGTCACCCTGACCAGGTACCGCTGTGCCAGAGGGTCCACATCTCTGGAGTCTTTCCACTGCCACCTAAACAGGTTCATTCCAGGTTGGTGTCTCACATGTATGATGTTTTAAATAATTTCAATTTCTGTTATGCAGATTGAAAGGCTTGTCATTTTTATTGGTATATTTTTCTTCTTCTTCTAGGAACCAGTGCAAATGCACTGAACTTTCAGCTGTACCTGCTGGAAGGCTTGAATAGGTGGAATCAGGATCGGGCGGCTGCATCAGTGACCAGCAAGCCAGCGTCCCTTCTCACCTACTCCGGGGATATGGCCCACTGCGTCAACACCAACAGCCTGAAGGTGTTTGGTCGGCCTTTTGTGCCAACCTTCAGGCCCCCAGGCAGATACACTGGTATGTCATCCCCTTATCTGGTTACATAATACTTTTGGTTTGTGGGTTTTCAATGTTCTGAGTCTTTCCTTTTATCATTCTTATCACCAAACCCAACCATGGAAGTCTGATTAAAGTTGCATTCTATCTGTATGGAATGCTTGAAATAGAATTAGTCGTGTGTTAAGTTTTCGTCACACGTTTGAACACTGTTTTAAATGTTTTTGAAAGAAGTGTCTTATGCTCATTAAGGCTGCCTTTATGTAATCAAAAATAGATAGAAAAACAGTAATATCATTTGTGCTGCTTAATATATTTATCTATCTATCATATATCTATCTTTCTATATATATATATATAACAAAAAACTAAACAAAAAACTATATATATATATATATATATATATATATATTAGTTTTTGTTTAGTTTTTTTTAAAACTGTGATATGTTTTTCAGGATTCATTGATGAATAAAAAGTTAAGAAGAACAGCATTTATCTAACATCCTTGCTGAATAACAGTATTCATTTCTTGAAAAAAAAGAAAGAAAAACTTACTAACCCCAAACTTTTGAATGGTAATGTATATTGTTACGGAAGATTTTCTATCTGATAACTAATGCTGTTCTTTGTTTAACTTTTTATTCATTGATGAATCCCAAAAAATGTATCACATTATAAAAACAGAAATTAAGCAGCACAACTGTTTCCAACATTGGTAATAAATCAGCTAATTAGAATGATGCTGAAAATTCAGCTTTGATCACAGAATTAATTCCATTTTAAGGTATATTAAAATAGAAAAGTTATTTTAAACTGTAATAACATTTCTCAATATTATTGTTGTTTTCTGTATTTTTTTTATCAAATAAATGCAGGATTGATGAGCATAAGAGACTTCTTTCAAAAACATTAAAAATAGTAATGTGTCCAAATTTTTTACTGGTCCTGTATGTGTGTGTTTGTCCTTTTATTTATTTATTTTTTTCATAGGAGAGCTGCTTGGTGTTGACTACCTCCTGAGTCAGACTGGACAGCCCCTGGTAGTGGACCCCGACTCAGAAGAGACAGAGAACATGCTGGAGGATGTGGATGAAGGCGAGGATGAAGAAGATGAGGGCTTCGGGGAAGACCAAACACATGATATTACTGTGTCAAGTCTTACCGATGACCCTAGCTTCTCTGTCTCCTCCCATTTTCTGCCCTCCTCTGCTGCTTCCCCCATCCAGCCTGCTGCCTCCTCCACCCAGCCTGTTGCCTCCTTCATCCAGCCTGATGCCTCCTTCACCCAGCCTGCTTCCTCATCTACCTTGGCTGCTGCTTCCTCCATCCAGCCTGCTGCCACCTCCACCTTGGCTGCTGCCTCCTCCACCCAGCCTGTTGCCTCCTTCATCCAGCCTGATGCCTCCTTCACCCAGCCTGCTTCCTCATCTACCTTGGCTGCTGCTTCCTCCATCCAGCCTGCTGCCACCTCCACCTTGGCTGCTGCCTCCTCCACCCAGCCTGTTGCCTCCTTCATCCAGCCTGATGCCTCCTTCACCCAGCCTGCTTCCTCATCTACCTTAGCTGCTGCCTCCTCCACCTTGGCTGCTGCCTCCTCCACCCAGCCTGTTGCCTCCTTCATCCAGCCTGATGCCTCCTTCACCCAGCCTGCTTCCTCATCTACCTTAGCTGCTGCCTCCTCCACCTTGGCTGCTGCCTCCTCCACCCAGCCTGTTGCCTCCTTCATCCAGCCTGATGCCTCCTTCACCCAGCCTGCTTCCTCATCTACCTTGGCTGCTGGCTCCTCCACGCCAGGTGCATCAGCATCTTCTGATGAGTCTGTGGTATGTAAATACCTTGTTATATGTCTGAAGTTGATGCTTGTCAACAAAAAGACATCTAGAAATATGTATATATGTTTTTTGTCTCACTTAACTGTCCTCATAATGTTGCTAATTTCTGTTTTTTTTTCAGGCTTTGGATAGTGCTGGTGTGCCAGGCATGGACAGTGTCGACAACCTGGCAGAGTATCTGGTGGAGCTAAGGAATCAGCCCTCTCTGGCCCTCACCAACCAGCAGGTCAAGAACATTCAAGTTTCTCTACTTTCCCTCCTTGACCTGTCATATGTTAACACTTGCACATGTTTTGTTTTCTCATTTGCCATGTATTATATTCTTTCTCTGTTTAGGTGAGCAATATAGTTGCTCTTTGGCAGAACCTGCTGGACTATGATAAGCAGAGGGTGGTGTTTGCTGCCAGACACCAGAGCAGACTGGACACAGGGAGGTTCAGATCCCCCAAAAAGAGGCAGGAGTTCACTCCAGGGGTGGAGAGTGTGAAGAGGCACGCACTTACCACCACTGCCCCACTTGCCCAGTGGCCTGATTGTTGTCGTCTGATAGAGACCATTTTTGTCAAGCTCTGTGCCATCCATAAGAGTCCTAAGAAGAAGGGGATTGGCACAGTCTCCAAATGGGACCTCATCTTGGAGGACTACAGAAAAATCAGGCGGCGCATTCTGGCCAATGCTGCTGTTATGCAGCAGACCACCCTGCAGCTGGTGGATGTGAGCCACACCACACTGGTTCAGTGGCATAACAGGACAGTGAAAAGGCAGGACAGTGCAGTATTGATGCAAGGGCTGCAACTGCCTAGCCGCTTGTCTGTGGCAGCTGACCCTCTACTCCCTGCCAATGTGCGCCCCCCATCTGCAACCCCCCAACCAGGCCCAGCTCACCAATACCACCTGCCCAGTAGCACCGTGGGCCAGGCACGGATGAAGAGGAAGAGAAACATTGCTTCAGCCCCAGTGGTTTTGTCACCGCCAGCTGAGAAACCTCAAACCCAGTGGCAACTCCTCCCTGCTCCACCCCCAGGTGCTCAACTGGTGATGCTGACACCAATGTCCTCACAGGGACTAACAGGGCCTTTCCTAGTTGCTGCGCCACAGGCTCTCAGGGTCAGCCTCTCCTCTGCCCCTTCTGCCCCTCCTGCTCCTGTTGCTGCTCCGGTTCGAAAACTGACTCGCAAAGTACAGCACAACACATGCAAAAAATGCGGGCAGTTCAGGACAGCGGAGACTGGGCATAGCCAATACAAGGGCATTATATACTGCCCCTCTGTAGAGACAGTACCAAAGGAGCAGTGGTTGGAGGATATTAAAAAAACTAGATAAAAAAAAAAAAAAAAAAAAAACACTGCTCTTTAATCTGAAGTTTTATGTGCATAGTTTTATTTATTTATTTTTTGCACAAGAGACATGGGAACTTGAGTTTTATTTATGTTTAAAGAATGCACAAGAGCCATGGACATTGGAAAGTTTTATTTATGTGCATAGTTTTGTTTTCTGTTCTTTTGCACTTGCAAAGAATGCACAAGAGTCATGAATATTTTAAAGATTTATTCATGCATATTGTTCTGTGCTTTCTGTTATTTTGCACTCACAAAGACTAAACAAGAGCCATGGACATTTTAAAGTTGTATTTATGTGTATTGGTCTGTGCTTTCTGTTCTTTTGCACTTGCAAAGAATGCACAAGAGCCATGGACAATGGAAAGTATTATTTATGTGTATTTTTCGGTTTTCTGTTCTGTTGCATATGCAACATAATAACTAAAATAATAAAAATGTGAATTAGTCAAGGAATTAATGAATAATTGGCTATGACTGATTGAAAAATAAAAAAAAATTCATGATTAAATAACTCTTTTTTGTATGTTTTACTTTTCTACAGTATAATTCAAAGGTTATAGGCACTATAAAATTGAAATTGTTGAGAAATTTGAGGATTCTTTCAGAAATAAATTGATTATTTTTACTATAATTTTTAGAAAATAACTGCAGCAGAAATATATTTAAACTAAAAGTGCAAAAACTCAGAACTGTGAATAAAATATCAACTATCAGTAATATTGAATTGATAAAATGTTCATTTGTCATTCCAGAAATAATTTAATTAATGTGGGCATCATTTATGTGATTTTTACTGATGAAAAACAGTGATTTACAGCATTAAGTAACAACGTAAATTTCTGCCAACCGTGGGATTCGAACCGGCAAACTTGTGATCAACCTTCTTCCCATAGAAATGTATAGGAAAACATTTTTAAAAAGTTTTTAAAATAATTTATTGTAAACATACACTTCCAAAAGCATCGCTTTGGAGGACAAAGGGATAAAAGTCCCTTTCTTCACTTTTCTCTTCATTTTTCCCTTTTTTCTCTCTCTTTTTCCTTCTTTTCTCTTCTCCCCCCTCCTCCATTTCTTCCCCTCCCTTAACAGACTATTGTTCCCCAGCTTGGCGCAATTGGTTAGCGCGTTCGGCTGTTAACCGAAAGGTTGGTGGTTCGAGCCCACCCAGGGACGGAGGGCACTTTTCGTTGCCTTGAAGACGCACATGGAATATTTCATGTTGCCGTGATTCCACTAACGCATAAGCCTCTCTTAGGATGCAAGACACAGCTTTCCTCCCGTTTAGTCTTTACAGCTTCATTAGTTGCCGTGTGTTAGAAGGAGTCAGCAGTAGTTGTTTGGTGAAGGTTTTCACCAGCTCGAGCTGCTGCGGCGTGTGGATACATTCTTCAGCTGGGTTCCAGCTGGTGGAGACCCATTTTGCAATGAAGTCCTGAGCAAAACTCCCTTTGGAAAAACCATCGAACGTCTGTAGCGCAACCTCCGATTGCCATCGAATGTGGATTCCGCTCATATGAGGCGGCACCAGTGCTTTCTTTTTAGCTTTTGCTAATTAGCTAAACGTTACACCAGCTTATCATTTCCCATGCAAGCATCCTTTATTTCCTTGAAAAGTGCCCCAACTTTATGCTCTCCAAATCATTGAACAGCCTTCGCATGGCGAAACAGAACTCCGTGTCTGTCTGTTCCGACAGACTGAAACTCAGCTTTAACTCCTGGCCTTGATTGTGCCTATTTTTGGCCTGCACTACTGAGTCAAACTGCGCTCCCCGAAAACAGATATGATTGAAACTGACAGAGCAAACTCTAGGCCTGCCCCTGCCCGCAAGAGGTTTCGCCAGGCTCGTGCGAGGTTTGAGGCTCAGTTTCGCCTGTGTAATTTGGGGACCGATAAAAACTGCCACCGACCCAGTGAAAGAGTTACGCCCCAGCCCGGCTAGCTCAGTCGGTAGAGCATGAGACTCTTAATCTCAGGGTCGTGGGTTCGAGAACCACATTGGACGTTACTATTATATCTCTTTCTTCCCAATAGGCCGCTCGTGACATTGCCAGCTGGGGAAATACCCCGATCCCAAGCATGCTTTAGCACATGCGAGCCTAGTGCATGTAGCCCCTTCATCCGGTGCCTAGCACCATGACTGTCTCTGTGGCGCTACCTGGAGCAGGATCGTCGGTCTCCGCGGCCGTTTCCTCGTCCAACCGCGTCGCGCGCTCTCCAATGTGAGAATGGACGAGAGCCAATCTCGTCTCGCTGTCCATTGTGTGAACGGACGAGGGCGCCAATCGCTCTCCCTTGCGAGAATGGACGAGAGCCAATCGCGTTGCCGAAAGAGAACGGACGCAGCAGCCACTCAGCGTGCTTCATTCGGAGTCAGAAAAAAAAACCTCAGCCCAGCAGAATAACGGATAACTGAGCAAAAAGTAAGTAATAAATGTTTTTTTCCTCTCTGTTTTCTGTGTTCTGAACTGGTAATTCGTTACGTTTTCGTCCGTCATTCATCCGTGTTTTGCATTTATAAACTACTTCTTGATAACGATTTATAAACGACTTGCCCATAATTAAACACCATTTCCTTTAATCTTACTTATTAAACTCCTTTTAGTCGTTTTAAAGCTCGGTTTGAATGGGAAAAAAAAGTGTTACAGCTGTAGATGTAGTCATTCCTTATGAAATACACCATGGTTTTACTATAGTGAAGTGTAGTAACGTTACCCATGTTGTGTTTTTGGCAGATCGATTACAACTGTATAAACACAGTCTATCTACAAATAAAAAAACGAACCCCAGAAAAAAAAAACAACGTTATACTTGTAGATATAGTCATTTACTATGGTTTTACTACAGCGAAAGTTTTTTTTTTGG
The DNA here is from genome assembly GCA_023376895.1 of Aspiorhynchus laticeps. NCBI lineage: Eukaryota > Metazoa > Chordata > Actinopteri > Cypriniformes > Cyprinidae > Aspiorhynchus > Aspiorhynchus laticeps. Next base: position 416,903 of record JALXFT010004932.1, on the reverse strand, counting down.
TAGATCAGTTTTCAACTGTATAAACACAGTTTTGCTATAAATAATAATCTGAATGAAAAAACAACAACGTGAAGCTTGTAGATATAGTCATTTACCATGATTTTACTATAGTAACCATGTTTTGTTTTCATGACTTACAATCTCACATATCAAACAACATTTGCCTGTAATTTTTCATATTAAACACCATTTTGTTTTTTTGAAGTTCACTCTGGATGTAAAAAACAATGTAAATTTGTAGACATACATTTCTTATGAAAATTTTATGTGGTTTTGCTATAGTGCTAATGTAGTAATCATGTTTTGTGTTTGCAGATCGATTACTATTTGTATAAACACAGATACAAGTGCTACAAATAATAATTTGAATGAAAAAGCAATGTAATAGTTCTAGATATAAACATCCCTTACAAAAAATAACCATGGTTTTACTATACAGAAGTGTAGTTACTGTGTTCTTTTTTTCAGATTGATTATCATATGTTTAACCACAGTTTTTAACTAAATTAACAATACATTTTATTTTTGGGGGGAGGGTAACACTATTTTACATTGTCATTATTACAGGCTATATGTAGTTACTATAGAAATAACAGTAAATTATGCCTAATCGGATGCAACTAACCATAAACCAAAGCAAACACTAATCTTACCCCTACAGTAAGTGCATGTAGTAATTTAATATTCAAATACCTACATGTATAATTGAAGTGTAACACTTTAAAATAAAGTGTAACCTTGTTTTGCTTTATTTGTAATAAAATAATGTTTAATTGTTGTAATGGGTGCCATTATTTAGTTACCTTGAATATATATAATTGTATCATTATAAACAAATTAAAAACATCTGTGCAGTTGTCCAGTACTTGCAAAAATGCACATTATTTACTATTATTTCCATATTATATTCAGATGAGCACCAAGCCAAAGAGCCACAAGGCCATGGGTGATGGCGAGTGGATGGCCAGGTTGAGGGCTTTTGCCAGCTCTGGGTCTTGGCCTTCTGGAGAAGGCAATAGACCAGCACCACGGCAGCGGAAGTGGTACGACCTCTACCAGAAGGTAAAGTTACCTGAATCTCATTATATAATATGTAGTATGCAGGTCACCTGACAATGGTGCAGACCATATCAGTAAACAGTAGAATTCTTATTTTTCAGATTGAGAAATGCCCCCTGCAGGCTCATGGACAGACCACCCTCTTTGGTGGGTCCACAGCTTGCAGTTGTGGATTCCACACCACCAAGGTGATCTATTTAAAAATGACATAATATTGCATCACATATCACAATGCTGTTGTGCTGTTTCACTACATTTTATGCTCTTCTGCTGTTGTTTTCACAGCCTGCCACTGCTACTTCACCACAGGCCACTGCTGCACCTCCACAGTCTGAGGCTTCAGACACAGCTCCTGCCCCACGGTCATTCCTGAGGCCCCCTCTTACTTTATCAATGGTGAATATTGTCTTTGTAATTAATGTGTACTTAGAATCATTTTGAATTTGTTTGACATGATCTACAACCCACCAGGGTCAGAATGATTCTAACATACTCCTGCAGACTGATCAGATAAGCCATTCATATTTTTTACACACACACACACACACACACACACACACGTAATAGACTCCAAGTAAAATACAAAAAAGGAAAAAATAATGTATGTTACTTCCATCTAGTTGCATCATGCTATTAACTTTGTTTCTCTTTTTAGTTCACTAAATCACGGTTTGGTGGGTCACACTTGAAATCACTAAAGCCGAATTTAGTAGAACGGAGGACCCCCAGCCCTTCTCCATCCTCTGTGAGGACGCCAACTATGGCCTCTGTGAGGACCCCCAGCCCTTCTCCATCCTCTGTGAGGACGCCAGCTATGGCCTCTGTGAGGACCCCCAGCCCTTCTCCATCCTCTGTGAGGACGCCAACTATGGCCTCTGTGAGGACCCCCAGCCCTTCTCCATCCTCTGTGAGGACGCCAGCTATGGCCTCTGTGAGGACCCCCAGCCCTTCTCCATCCTCTGTGAGGACGCCAACTATGGCCTCTGTGAGGACCCCCAGCCCTTCTCCATCCTCTGTGAGGACGCCAGCTATGGCCTCTGTGAGGACCCCCAGCCCATCCCCATCCTCATTCTCATTGCAGACCCACATTCCTGCTCCATTCTCTGTGAGTATATTGGCACCAATTTATTGGACAGACTGTGGTGTATATTAGTGCAGCCTTTTATTTATGCAAAAATATAATTGTCATGCAAACAGGAGGAGCCTGGAAGAGTCCAGCCAGCCCCTGCCGAGGCCTCAGCTTCATTCTGGCTGCCAGGTGAATTAGGCAAGACCATCCCTGTGCAGGACCAGGGGTGGATTGCCAACACCTTATTTCACTCTGGCAAGCTGCGGCCAGATTTGAAGCTGTGGTATGAGCCTCCCGTCCCGGCCCTCATTTACCACCAGACACCAACACCTGACCGGTTCTTCACCCATCGGCTGATGGTGTGGATGCCCTACCACCTGTGGAAGGTGAGGGTTTTCTGTCCTTGTGGCAAGAACTTGACAGGCTATGGTGTCCACAAGAGGGCCAGGAAGGTCCTGGACATCGACAGGTACTACCTGATGGTAACAGAGACACTCAGGTGCACTGTGTGTTCTCTGAACTATCTGTCAACAAGCCAGACTGTCCGGGACCAGCTTGACCTGCCGCACCAGAAAATGTTCCGGCTGATCCTGACCCGCAAGTGAGTAAAGTAGTCTAAAGATGGTTCTTGTGAAGACTTAAACCACTGAAATGAACCCCCTTAATAAACATGTAAATAATCACAGCATTAATGTGCATTTCAGGTATGCCTGTGACATCCGTGTCATTAGGCTGCTTCGGGACCGGACGCTGGGCAACAGTCCAGCTCGATTGGTGCGGCAGTTGAAAGAGAACCATGGGGAGGAATGGCTGAATCGGTTGGCACACTATCTTGGGGAGTGTGCTGACTTTGTCGATCGACCCAGCCTCAATCCGGTGGTCTGCCAGGAGCCTCCAGAGCCAATCGACATCCCCACCAGTCGTTGGCTGCTGTCAGTATACGGCAGGGATATCCTCTCCAGAATTGGACATATAAAGGCCAGCATCACATCCATCTTTGGCAACATCTTAAAGATGGATTCCACAAAAAAGGTAAAAAATTATTTGACTCTGTTACGTTCTGTAATGTTCATAAATACCGTCAGATAGACATTAATATTATTGTCATTGCTAACGTTACATCACATATGTCTTGTTACATTTGTAAATGCCAGATCACAAAGAAGCTGGCTGGCCATGGACGGGGGACAGCACTCTGGGTAACCTCCATTGGAAATGAGGTTGGCCAGATAGTGACCAGTGTGCTGTCAGTGCAAGAGGGGCCAGCACTGGACAGGATGGTGGCCGGTGTAATGGAGCGGTACCGCAAGGCTGCCATTCCACCCCCAGTGCTGCTTTATGTGGACTGTGGCTGCTGCGTGAGTGAGGGAGCAACGAGCAAGCTGCAGACCAGGTTCGGGGAGTGGCCAGACCTTCACATAAGACTGGACATCTGGCACTTTATGAGGAGGATGGCCGTGGGCTGCACCACCGATGCCCATCCCCTCTACCCCACTTTCATGGGATGCCTGTCTGCCTGCATCTTTGAGTGGGATGCTGGGGACCTCTGCCTGTTGCGGCAGGCAAAGAGGAAACAGCTGATGCAGGAGGGTGTGCCAGCTCTTACTGACATCCTGGTGGACAGGAGCATCACTAAAAAGGAGCTGAGCCTTTACTGCCGCAGGAGGACACGAGGTGAGGAGGCCACCATACGCCTCATTGAGAGGCTGCTGCAGGAGCTGGGGGGGGCAAATGGGAGGGACCTTATGGGTGTGCCTCTGCTGGATGAGGTGCGCATGGAGCACATCTGGCGTGTGCAGAAACGCCATGTCAGGTGCATCCAGGACGTGCCGGGTGTGCCTCTCTACACTGAGGTAGGCACCACCACAAAGGCAGGGGTCACCCTGACCAGGTACCGCTGTGCCAGAGGGTCCACATCTCTGGAGTCTTTCCACTGCCACCTAAACAGGTTCATTCCAGGTTGGTGTCTCACATGTATGATGTTTTAAATAATTTCAATTTCTGTTATGCAGATTGAAAGGCTTGTCATTTTTATTGGTATATTTTTCTTCTTCTTCTAGGAACCAGTGCAAATGCACTGAACTTTCAGCTGTACCTGCTGGAAGGCTTGAATAGGTGGAATCAGGATCGGGCGGCTGCATCAGTGACCAGCAAGCCAGCGTCCCTTCTCACCTACTCCGGGGATATGGCCCACTGCGTCAACACCAACAGCCTGAAGGTGTTTGGTCGGCCTTTTGTGCCAACCTTCAGGCCCCCAGGCAGATACACTGGTATGTCATCCCCTTATCTGGTTACATAATACTTTTGGTTTGTGGGTTTTCAATGTTCTGAGTCTTTCCTTTTATCATTCTTATCACCAAACCCAACCATGGAAGTCTGATTAAAGTTGCATTCTATCTGTATGGAATGCTTGAAATAGAATTAGTCGTGTGTTAAGTTTTCGTCACACGTTTGAACACTGTTTTAAATGTTTTTGAAAGAAGTGTCTTATGCTCATTAAGGCTGCCTTTATGTAATCAAAAATAGATAGAAAAACAGTAATATCATTTGTGCTGCTTAATATATTTATCTATCTATCATATATCTATCTTTCTATATATATATATATAACAAAAAACTAAACAAAAAACTAATATATATATATATATATATATATATATATATATATATATATATATATATATATATTAGTTTTTGTTTAGTTTTTTTTAAAACTGTGATATGTTTTTCAGGATTCATTGATGAATAAAAAGTTAAGAAGAACAGCATTTATCTAACATCCTTGCTGAATAACAGTATTCATTTCTTGAAAAAAAAGAAAGAAAAACTTACTAACCCCAAACTTTTGAATGGTAATGTATATTGTTACGGAAGATTTTCTATCTGATAACTAATGCTGTTCTTTGTTTAACTTTTTATTCATTGATGAATCCCAAAAAATGTATCACATTATAAAAACAGAAATTAAGCAGCACAACTGTTTCCAACATTGGTAATAAATCAGCTAATTAGAATGATGCTGAAAATTCAGCTTTGATCACAGAATTAATTCCATTTTAAGGTATATTAAAATAGAAAAGTTATTTTAAACTGTAATAACATTTCTCAATATTATTGTTGTTTTCTGTATTTTTTTAATCAAATAAATGCAGGATTGATGAGCATAAGAGACTTCTTTCAAAAACATTAAAAATAGTAATGTGTCCAAATTTTTTACTGGTCCTGTATGTGTGTGTTTGTCCTTTTATTTATTTATTTTTTCATAGGAGAGCTGCTTGGTGTTGACTACCTCCTGAGTCAGACTGGACAGCCCCTGGTAGTGGACCCCGACTCAGAAGAGACAGAGAACATGCTGGAGGATGTGGATGAAGGCGAGGATGAAGAAGATGAGGGCTTCGGGGAAGACCAAACACATGATATTACTGTGTCAAGTCTTACCGATGACCCTAGCTTCTCTGTCTCCTCCCATTTTCTGCCCTCCTCTGCTGCTTCCCCCATCCAGCCTGCTGCCTCCTCCACCCAGCCTGTTGCCTCCTTCATCCAGCCTGATGCCTCCTTCACCCAGCCTGCTTCCTCATCTACCTTGGCTGCTGCTTCCTCCATCCAGCCTGCTGCCACCTCCACCTTGGCTGCTGCCTCCTCCACCCAGCCTGTTGCCTCCTTCATCCAGCCTGATGCCTCCTTCACCCAACCTGCTTCCTCATCTACCTTGGCTGCTGCTTCCTCCATCCAGCCTGCTGCCACCTCCACCTTGGCTGCTGCCTCCTCCACCCAGCCTGTTGCCTCCTTCATCCAGCCTGATGCCTCCTTCACCCAGCCTGCTTCCTCATCTACCTTAGCTGCTGCCTCCTCCACCTTGGCTGCTGCCTCCTCCACCCAGCCTGTTGCCTCCTTCATCCAGCCTGATGCCTCCTTCACCCAGCCTGCTTCCTCATCTACCTTAGCTGCTGCCTCCTCCACCTTGGCTGCTGCCTCCTCCACCCAGCCTGTTGCCTCCTTCATCCAGCCTGATGCCTCCTTCACCCAGCCTGCTTCCTCATCTACCTTGGCTGCTGGCTCCTCCACGCCAGGTGCATCAGCATCTCCTGATGAGTCTGTGGTATGTAAATACCTTGTTATATGTCTGAAGTTGATGCTTGTCAACAAAAAGACATCTAGAAATATGTATATATGTTTTTTGTCTCACTTAACTGTCCTCATAATGTTGCTAATTTCTGTTTTTTTTTCAGGCTTTGGATAGTGCTGGTGTGCCAGGCATGGACAGTGTCGACAACCTGGCAGAGTATCTGGTGGAGCTAAGGAATCAGCCCTCTCTGGCCCTCACCAACCAGCAGGTCAAGAACATTCAAGTTTCTCTACTTTCCCTCCTTGACCTGTCATATGTTAACACTTGCACATGTTTTGTTTTCTCATTTGCCATGTATTATATTCTTTCTCTGTTTAGGTGAGCAATATAGTTGCTCTTTGGCAGAACCTGCTGGACTATGATAAGCAGAGGGTGGTGTTTGCTGCCAGACACCAGAGCAGACTGGACACAGGGAGGTTCAGATCCCCCAAAAAGAGGCAGGAGTTCACTCCAGGGGTGGAGAGTGTGAAGAGGCACGCACTTACCACCACTGCCCCACTTGCCCAGTGGCCTGATTGTTGTCGTCTGATAGAGACCATTTTTGTCAAGCTCTGTGCCATCCATAAGAGTCCTAAGAAGAAGGGGATTGGCACAGTCTCCAAATGGGACCTCATCTTGGAGGACTACAGAAAAATCAGGCGGCGCATTCTGGCCAATGCTGCTGTTATGCAGCAGACCACCCTGCAGCTGGTGGATGTGAGCCACACCACACTGGTTCAGTGGCATAACAGGACAGTGAAAAGGCAGGACAGTGCAGTATTGATGCAAGGGCTGCAACTGCCTAGCCGCTTGTCTGTGGCAGCTGACCCTCTACTCCCTGCCAATGTGCGCCCCCCATCTGCAACCCCCCAACCAGGCCCAGCTCACCAATACCACCTGCCCAGTAGCACCGTGGGCCAGGCACGGATGAAGAGGAAGAGAAACATTGCTTCAGCCCCAGTGGTTTTGTCACCGCCAGCTGAGAAACCTCAAACCCAGTGGCAACTCCTCCCTGCTCCACCCCCAGGTGCTCAACTGGTGATGCTGACACCAATGTCCTCACAGGGACTAACAGGGCCTTTCCTAATTGCTGCGCCACAGGCTCTCAGGGTCAGCCTCTCCTCTGCCCCTTCTGCCCCTCCTGCTCCTGTTGCTGCTCCGGTTCGAAAACTGACTCGCAAAGTACAGCACAACACATGCAAAAAATGCGGGCAGTTCAGGACAGCGGAGACTGGGCATAGCCAATACAAGGGCATTATATACTGCCCCTCTGTAGAGACAGTACCAAAGGAGCAGTGGTTGGAGGATATTAAAAAAACTAGATAAAAAAAAAAACAAAAAAAAAACACTGCTCTTTAATCTGAAGTTTTATGTGCATAGTTTTATTTATTTATTTTTTGCACAAGAGACATGGGAACTTGAGTTTTATTTATGTTTAAAGAATGCACAAGAGCCATGGACATTGGAAAGTTTTATTTATGTGCATAGTTTTGTTTTCTGTTCTTTTGCACTTGCAAAGAATGCACAAGAGTCATGAATATTTTAAAGATTTATTCATGCATATTGTTCTGTGCTTTCTGTTATTTTGCACTCACAAAGACTAAACAAGAGCCATGGACATTTTAAAGTTGTATTTATGTGTATTGGTCTGTGCTTTCTGTTCTTTTGCACTTGCAAAGAATGCACAAGAGCCATGGACAATGGAAAGTATTATTTATGTGTATTTTTCGGTTTTCTGTTCTGTTGCATATGCAACATAATAACTAAAATAATAAAAATGTGAATTAGTCAAGGAATTAATGAATAATTGGCTATGACTGATTGAAAAATAAAAAAAAATTCATGATTAAATAACTCTTTTTTGTATGTTTTACTTTTCTACAGTATAATTCAAAGGTTATAGGCACTATAAAATTGAAATTGTTGAGAAATTTGAGGATTCTTTCAGAAATAAATTGATTATTTTTACTATAATTTTTAGAAAATAACTGCAGCAGAAATATATTTAAACTAAAAGTGCAAAAACTCAGAACTGTGAATAAAATATCAACTATCAGTAATATTGAATTGATAAAATGTTCATTTGTCATTCCAGAAATAATTTAATTAATGTGGGCATCATTTATGTGATTTTTACTGATGAAAAACAGTGAATTACAGCATTAAGTAACAACGTAAATTTCTGCCAACCGTGGGATTCGAACCGGCAAACTTGTGATCAACCTTCTTCCCATAGAAATGTATAGGAAAACATTTTTAAAAAGTTTTTAAAATAATTTATTGTAAACATACACTTCCAAAAGCATCGCTTTGGAGGACAAAGGGATAAAAGTCCCTTTCTTCACTTTTCTCTTCATTTTTCCCTTTTTTCTCTCTCTTTTTCCTTCTTTTCTCTTCTCCCCCCTCCTCCATTTCTTCCCCTCCCTTAACAGACTATTGTTCCCCAGCTTGGCGCAATTGGTTAGCGCGTTCGGCTGTTAACCGAAAGGTTGGTGGTTCGAGCCCACCCAGGGACGAAGGGCACTTTTCGTTGCCTTGAAGACGCACATGGAATTATTCATGCATGCCGTGTTTCCACTAACGCGTAAGCCTCTCTTAGGATGCAAGACACAGTTTTCCTCCCGTTTAGCCTTTACAGCTTCATTAGTTGCCGTGTGTTAGAAGGAGTCAGCAGCAGTCTTTTGGTGAAGGTTTTCACCAGCTCGAGCTGCTGCGGCGTGTGGATACATTCTTCAGCTGGGTTCCAGCTGGTGGAGACCCGTTTTGCAATGAAGTCCTGAGCAAAACTCCCTTTGGAAACACCATCGAACGTCTGTAGCGCAACCTCCGATTGCCATCGAATGTGGATTCCGCTCATATGAGGCGGCACCAGTGCTTTCTTTTTAGCTTTTGCTAATTAGCTAAACGTTACACCAGCTTATCATTTCCCATGCAAGCATCCTTTATTTCCTTGAAAAGTGCCCCAACTTTATGCTCTCCAAATCATTGAACAGCCTTCGCATGGCGAAACAGAACTCCGTGTCTGTCTGTTCCGACAGACTGAAACTCAGCTTTAACTCCTGGCCTTGATTGTGCCTATTTTTGGCCCGCACTACTGAGTCAAACTGCGCTCCCCGAAAACAGATATGATTGAAACTGACAGAGCAAACTCTAAGCCTGCCCCTGCCCGC
>JALXFT010004932.1:327500-402500 GCA_023376895.1 Aspiorhynchus laticeps | reverse complement strand
TAAAAACATCTGTGCAGTTGTCCAGTACTTGCAAAAATGCACATTATTTACTATTATTTCCATATTATATTCAGATGAGCACCAAGCCAAAGAGCCACAAGGCCATGGGTGATGGCGAGTGGATGGCCAGGTTGAGGGCTTTTGCCAGCTCTGGGTCTTGGCCTTCTGGAGAAGGCAATAGACCAGCACCACGGCAGCGGAAGTGGTACGACCTCTACCAGAAGGTAAAGTTACCTGAATCTCATTATATAATATGTAGTATGCAGGTCACCTGACAATGGTGCAGACCATATCAGTAAACAGTAGAATTCTTATTTTTCAGATTGAGAAATGCCCCCTGCAGGCTCATGGACAGACCACCCTCTTTGGTGGGTCCACAGCTTGCAGTTGTGGATTCCACACCACCAAGGTGATCTATTTAAAAATGACATAATATTGCATCACATATCACAATGCTGTTGTGCTGTTTCACTACATTTTATGCTCTTCTGCTGTTGTTTTCACAGCCTGCCACTGCTACTTCACCACAGGCCACTGCTGCACCTCCACAGTCTGAGGCTTCAGACACGGCTCCTGCCCCACGGTCATTCCTGAGGCCCCCTCTTACTTTATCAATGGTGAATATTGTCTTTGTAATTAATGTGTACTTAGAATCATTTTGAATTTGTTTGACATGATCTACAACCCACCAGGGTCAGAATGATTCTAACATACTCCTGCAGACTGATCAGATAAGCCATTCATATTTTTTACACACACACACACACACACACACACACACACACGTAATAGACTCCAAGTAAAATACAAAAAAGGAAAAAATAATGTATGTTACTTCCATCTAGTTGCATCATGCTATTAACTTTGTTTCTCTTTTTAGTTCACTAAATCACGGTTTGGTGGGTCACACTTGAAATCACTAAAGCCGAATTTAGTAGAACGGAGGACCCCCAGCCCTTCTCCATCCTCTGTGAGGACGCCAACTATGGCCTCTGTGAGGACCCCCAGCCCTTCTCCATCCTCTGTGAGGACGCCAACTATGGCCTCTGTGAGGACCCCCAGCCCTTCTCCATCCTCTGTGAGGACGCCAACTATGGCCTCTGTGAGGACCCCCAGCCCTTCTCCATCCTCTGTGAGGACGCCAGCTATGGCCTCTGTGAGGACCCCCAGCCCTTCTCCATCCTCTGTGAGGACGCCAACTATGGCCTCTGTGAGGACCCCCAGCCCTTCTCCATCCTCTGTGAGGACGCCAGCTATGGCCTCTGTGAGGACCCCCAGCCCATCCCCATCCTCATTCTCATTGCAGACCCACATTCCTGCTCCATTCTCTGTGAGTATATTGGCACCAATTTATTGGACAGACTGTGGTGTATATTAGTGCAGCCTTTTATTTATGCAAAAATATAATTGTCATGCAAACAGGAGGAGCCTGGAAGAGTCCAGCCAGCCCCTGCCGAGGCCTCAGCTTCATTCTGGCTGCCAGGTGAATTAGGCAAGACCATCCCTGTGCAGGACCAGGGGTGGATTGCCAACACCTTATTTCACTCTGGCAAGCTGCGGCCAGATTTGAAGCTGTGGTATGAGCCTCCCGTCCCGGCCCTCATTTACCACCAGACACCAACACCTGACCGGTTCTTCACCCATCGGCTGATGGTGTGGATGCCCTACCACCTGTGGAAGGTGAGGGTTTTCTGTCCTTGTGGCAAGAACTTGACAGGCTATGGTGTCCACAAGAGGGCCAGGAAGGTCCTGGACATCGACAGGTACTACCTGATGGTAACAGAGACACTCAGGTGCACTGTGTGTTCTCTGAACTATCTGTCAACAAGCCAGACTGTCCGGGACCAGCTTGACCTGCCGCACCAGAAAATGTTCCGGCTGATCCTGACCCGCAAGTGAGTAAAGTAGTCTAAAGATGGTTCTTGTGAAGACTTAAACCACTGAAATGAACCCCCTTAATAAACATGTAAATAATCACAGCATTAATGTGCATTTCAGGTATGCCTGTGACATCCGTGTCATTAGGCTGCTTCGGGACCGGACGCTGGGCAACAGTCCAGCTCGATTGGTGCGGCAGTTGAAAGAGAACCATGGGGAGGAATGGCTGAATCGGTTGGCACACTATCTTGGGGAGTGTGCTGACTTTGTCGATCGACCCAGCCTCAATCCGGTGGTCTGCCAGGAGCCTCCAGAGCCAATCGACATCCCCACCAGTCGTTGGCTGCTGTCAGTATACGGCAGGGATATCCTCTCCAGAATTGGACATATAAAGGCCAGCATCACATCCATCTTTGGCAACATCTTAAAGATGGATTCCACAAAAAAGGTAAAAAATTATTTGACTCTGTTACGTTCTGTAATGTTCATAAATACCGTCAGATAGACATTAATATTATTGTCATTGCTAACGTTACATCACATATGTCTTGTTACATTTGTAAATGCCAGATCACAAAGAAGCTGGCTGGCCATGGACGGGGGACAGCACTCTGGGTAACCTCCATTGGAAATGAGGTTGGCCAGATAGTGACCAGTGTGCTGTCAGTGCAAGAGGGGCCAGCACTGGACAGGATGGTGGCCGGTGTAATGGAGCGGTACCGCAAGGCTGCCATTCCACCCCCAGTGCTGCTTTATGTGGACTGTGGCTGCTGCGTGAGTGAGGGAGCAACGAGCAAGCTGCAGACCAGGTTCGGGGAGTGGCCAGACCTTCACATAAGACTGGACATCTGGCACTTTATGAGGAGGATGGCCGTGGGCTGCACCACCGATGCCCATCCCCTCTACCCCACTTTCATGGGATGCCTGTCTGCCTGCATCTTTGAGTGGGATGCTGGGGACCTCTGCCTGTTGCGGCAGGCAAAGAGGAAACAGCTGATGCAGGAGGGTGTGCCAGCTCTTACTGACATCCTGGTGGACAGGAGCATCACTAAAAAGGAGCTGAGCCTTTACTGCCGCAGGAGGACACGAGGTGAGGAGGCCACCATACGCCTCATTGAGAGGCTGCTGCAGGAGCTGGGGGGGGCAAATGGGAGGGACCTTATGGGTGTGCCTCTGCTGGATGAGGTGCGCATGGAGCACATCTGGCGTGTGCAGAAACGCCATGTCAGGTGCATCCAGGACGTGCCGGGTGTGCCTCTCTACACTGAGGTAGGCACCACCACAAAGGCAGGGGTCACCCTGACCAGGTACCGCTGTGCCAGAGGGTCCACATCTCTGGAGTCTTTCCACTGCCACCTAAACAGGTTCATTCCAGGTTGGTGTCTCACATGTATGATGTTTTAAATAATTTCAATTTCTGTTATGCAGATTGAAAGGCTTGTCATTTTTATTGGTATATTTTTCTTCTTCTTCTAGGAACCAGTGCAAATGCACTGAACTTTCAGCTGTACCTGCTGGAAGGCTTGAATAGGTGGAATCAGGATCGGGCGGCTGCATCAGTGACCAGCAAGCCAGCGTCCCTTCTCACCTACTCCGGGGATATGGCCCACTGCGTCAACACCAACAGCCTGAAGGTGTTTGGTCGGCCTTTTGTGCCAACCTTCAGGCCCCCAGGCAGATACACTGGTATGTCATCCCCTTATCTGGTTACATAATACTTTTGGTTTGTGGGTTTTCAATGTTCTGAGTCTTTCCTTTTATCATTCTTATCACCAAACCCAACCATGGAAGTCTGATTAAAGTTGCATTCTATCTGTATGGAATGCTTGAAATAGAATTAGTCGTGTGTTAAGTTTTCGTCACACGTTTGAACACTGTTTTAAATGTTTTTGAAAGAAGTGTCTTATGCTCATTAAGGCTGCCTTTATGTAATCAAAAATAGATAGAAAAACAGTAATATCATTTGTGCTGCTTAATATATTTATCTATCTATCATATATCTATCTTTCTATATATATATATATATAACAAAAAACTAAACAAAAAACTAATATATATATATATATATATATATATATATATATATATATATATATTAGTTTTTGTTTAGTTTTTTTTAAAACTGTGATATGTTTTTCAGGATTCATTGATGAATAAAAAGTTAAGAAGAACAGCATTTATCTAACATCCTTGCTGAATAACAGTATTCATTTCTTGAAAAAAAAGAAAGAAAAACTTACTAACCCCAAACTTTTGAATGGTAATGTATATTGTTACGGAAGATTTTCTATCTGATAACTAATGCTGTTCTTTGTTTAACTTTTTATTCATTGATGAATCCCAAAAAATGTATCACATTATAAAAACAGAAATTAAGCAGCACAACTGTTTCCAACATTGGTAATAAATCAGCTAATTAGAATGATGCTGAAAATTCAGCTTTGATCACAGAATTAATTCCATTTTAAGGTATATTAAAATAGAAAAGTTATTTTAAACTGTAATAACATTTCTCAATATTATTGTTGTTTTCTGTATTTTTTTAATCAAATAAATGCAGGATTGATGAGCATAAGAGACTTCTTTCAAAAACATTAAAAATAGTAATGTGTCCAAATTTTTTACTGGTCCTGTATGTGTGTGTTTGTCCTTTTATTTATTTATTTTTTCATAGGAGAGCTGCTTGGTGTTGACTACCTCCTGAGTCAGACTGGACAGCCCCTGGTAGTGGACCCCGACTCAGAAGAGACAGAGAACATGCTGGAGGATGTGGATGAAGGCGAGGATGAAGAAGATGAGGGCTTCGGGGAAGACCAAACACATGATATTACTGTGTCAAGTCTTACCGATGACCCTAGCTTCTCTGTCTCCTCCCATTTTCTGCCCTCCTCTGCTGCTTCCCCCATCCAGCCTGCTGCCTCCTCCACCCAGCCTGTTGCCTCCTTCATCCAGCCTGATGCCTCCTTCACCCAGCCTGCTTCCTCATCTACCTTGGCTGCTGCTTCCTCCATCCAGCCTGCTGCCACCTCCACCTTGGCTGCTGCCTCCTCCACCCAGCCTGTTGCCTCCTTCATCCAGCCTGATGCCTCCTTCACCCAGCCTGCTTCCTCATCTACCTTGGCTGCTGCTTCCTCCATCCAGCCTGCTGCCACCTCCACCTTGGCTGCTGCCTCCTCCACCCAGCCTGTTGCCTCCTTCATCCAGCCTGATGCCTCCTTCACCCAGCCTGCTTCCTCATCTACCTTAGCTGCTGCCTCCTCCACCTTGGCTGCTGCCTCCTCCACCCAGCCTGTTGCCTCCTTCATCCAGCCTGATGCCTCCTTCACCCAGCCTGCTTCCTCATCTACCTTAGCTGCTGCCTCCTCCACCTTGGCTGCTGCCTCCTCCACCCAGCCTGTTGCCTCCTTCATCCAGCCTGATGCCTCCTTCACCCAGCCTGCTTCCTCATCTACCTTGGCTGCTGGCTCCTCCACGCCAGGTGCATCAGCATCTCCTGATGAGTCTGTGGTATGTAAATACCTTGTTATATGTCTGAAGTTGATGCTTGTCAACAAAAAGACATCTAGAAATATGTATATATGTTTTTTGTCTCACTTAACTGTCCTCATAATGTTGCTAATTTCTGTTTTTTTTTCAGGCTTTGGATAGTGCTGGTGTGCCAGGCATGGACAGTGTCGACAACCTGGCAGAGTATCTGGTGGAGCTAAGGAATCAGCCCTCTCTGGCCCTCACCAACCAGCAGGTCAAGAACATTCAAGTTTCTCTACTTTCCCTCCTTGACCTGTCATATGTTAACACTTGCACATGTTTTGTTTTCTCATTTGCCATGTATTATATTCTTTCTCTGTTTAGGTGAGCAATATAGTTGCTCTTTGGCAGAACCTGCTGGACTATGATAAGCAGAGGGTGGTGTTTGCTGCCAGACACCAGAGCAGACTGGACACAGGGAGGTTCAGATCCCCCAAAAAGAGGCAGGAGTTCACTCCAGGGGTGGAGAGTGTGAAGAGGCACGCACTTACCACCACTGCCCCACTTGCCCAGTGGCCTGATTGTTGTCGTCTGATAGAGACCATTTTTGTCAAGCTCTGTGCCATCCATAAGAGTCCTAAGAAGAAGGGGATTGGCACAGTCTCCAAATGGGACCTCATCTTGGAGGACTACAGAAAAATCAGGCGGCGCATTCTGGCCAATGCTGCTGTTATGCAGCAGACCACCCTGCAGCTGGTGGATGTGAGCCACACCACACTGGTTCAGTGGCATAACAGGACAGTGAAAAGGCAGGACAGTGCAGTATTGATGCAAGGGCTGCAACTGCCTAGCCGCTTGTCTGTGGCAGCTGACCCTCTACTCCCTGCCAATGTGCGCCCCCCATCTGCAACCCCCCAACCAGGCCCAGCTCACCAATACCACCTGCCCAGTAGCACCGTGGGCCAGGCACGGATGAAGAGGAAGAGAAACATTGCTTCAGCCCCAGTGGTTTTGTCACCGCCAGCTGAGAAACCTCAAACCCAGTGGCAACTCCTCCCTGCTCCACCCCCAGGTGCTCAACTGGTGATGCTGACACCAATGTCCTCACAGGGACTAACAGGGCCTTTCCTAATTGCTGCGCCACAGGCTCTCAGGGTCAGCCTCTCCTCTGCCCCTTCTGCCCCTCCTGCTCCTGTTGCTGCTCCGGTTCGAAAACTGACTCGCAAAGTACAGCACAACACATGCAAAAAATGCGGGCAGTTCAGGACAGCGGAGACTGGGCATAGCCAATACAAGGGCATTATATACTGCCCCTCTGTAGAGACAGTACCAAAGGAGCAGTGGTTGGAGGATATTAAAAAAACTAGATAAAAAAAAAAACAAAAAAAAAACACTGCTCTTTAATCTGAAGTTTTATGTGCATAGTTTTATTTATTTATTTTTTGCACAAGAGACATGGGAACTTGAGTTTTATTTATGTTTAAAGAATGCACAAGAGCCATGGACATTGGAAAGTTTTATTTATGTGCATAGTTTTGTTTTCTGTTCTTTTGCACTTGCAAAGAATGCACAAGAGTCATGAATATTTTAAAGATTTATTCATGCATATTGTTCTGTGCTTTCTGTTATTTTGCACTCACAAAGACTAAACAAGAGCCATGGACATTTTAAAGTTGTATTTATGTGTATTGGTCTGTGCTTTCTGTTCTTTTGCACTTGCAAAGAATGCACAAGAGCCATGGACAATGGAAAGTATTATTTATGTGTATTTTTCGGTTTTCTGTTCTGTTGCATATGCAACATAATAACTAAAATAATAAAAATGTGAATTAGTCAAGGAATTAATGAATAATTGGCTATGACTGATTGAAAAATAAAAAAAAATTCATGATTAAATAACTCTTTTTTGTATGTTTTACTTTTCTACAGTATAATTCAAAGGTTATAGGCACTATAAAATTGAAATTGTTGAGAAATTTGAGGATTCTTTCAGAAATAAATTGATTATTTTTACTATAATTTTTAGAAAATAACTGCAGCAGAAATATATTTAAACTAAAAGTGCAAAAACTCAGAACTGTGAATAAAATATCAACTATCAGTAATATTGAATTGATAAAATGTTCATTTGTCATTCCAGAAATAATTTAATTAATGTGGGCATCATTTATGTGATTTTTACTGATGAAAAACAGTGAATTACAGCATTAAGTAACAACGTAAATTTCTGCCAACCGTGGGATTCGAACCGGCAAACTTGTGATCAACCTTCTTCCCATAGAAATGTATAGGAAAACATTTTTAAAAAGTTTTTAAAATAATTTATTGTAAACATACACTTCCAAAAGCATCGCTTTGGAGGACAAAGGGATAAAAGTCCCTTTCTTCACTTTTCTCTTCATTTTTCCCTTTTTTCTCTCTCTTTTTCCTTCTTTTCTCTTCTCCCCCCTCCTCCATTTCTTCCCCTCCCTTAACAGACTATTGTTCCCCAGCTTTGGCGCAATTGGTTAGCGCGTTCGGCTGTTAACCGAAAGGTTGGTGGTTCGAGCCCACCCAGGGACGAAGGGCACTTTTCGTTGCCTTGAAGACGCACATGGAATATTTCATGCATGCCGTGATTCCACTAACGCATAAGCCTCTCTTAGGATGCAAGACACAGCTTTCCTCCCGTTTAGTCTTTACAGCTTCATTAGTTGCCGTGTGTTAGAAGGAGTCAGCAGTAGTTGTTTGGTGAAGGTTTTCACCAGCTCGAGCTGCTGCGGCGTGTGGATACATTCTTCAGCTGGGTTCCAGCTGGTGGAGACCCGTTTTGCAATGAAGTCCTGAGCAAAACTCCCTTTGGAAAAACCATCGAACGTCTGTAGCGCAACCTCCGATTGCCATCGAATGTGGATTCCGCTCATATGAGGCGGCACCAGTGCTTTCTTTTTAGCTTTTGCTAATTAGCTAAACGTTACACCAGCTTATCATTTCCCATGCAAGCATCCTTTATTTCCTTGAAAAGTGCCCCAACTTTATGCTCTCCAAATCATTGAACAGCCTTCGCATGGCGAAACAGAACTCCGTGTCTGTCTGTTCCGACAGACTGAAACTCAGCTTTAACTCCTGGCCTTGATTGTGCCTATTTTTGGCCCGCACTACTGAGTCAAACTGCGCTCCCCGAAAACAGATATGATTGAAACTGACAGAGCAAACTCTAAGCCTGCCCCTGCCCGCAAGAGGTTTCGCCAGGCTCGTGCGAGGTTTGAGGCTCAGTTTCGCCTGTGTAATTTGGGGACCGATAAAAACTGCCACCGACCCAGTGAAAGAGTTACGCCCCAGCCCGGCTAGCTCAGTCGGTAGAGCATGAGACTCTTAATCTCAGGGTCGTGGGTTCGAGCCCCACGTTGGGCGTTACTATTATATCTCTTTCTTCCCAATAGGCCGCTCGTGACATTGCCAGCTGGGGAAATATCCCGATCCCAAGCATGCTTTAGCACATGCGAGCCTAGTGCATGTAGCCCCTTCATCCGGTGCCCAGCACCATGACTGTCTCTGTGGCGCAATTGGTTAGCGCGTTCGGCTGTTAACCGAAAGGTTGGTGGTTCGAGCCCACCCAGGGACGAAGGGCACTTTTCGTTGCCTTGAAGACGCACATGGAATTTTTCATGCATGCCGTGTTTCCACTAACGCGTAAGCCTCTCTTAGGATGCAAGACACAGCTTTCCTATCCCGTTTAGTCTTTACAGCTTCATTAGTTGCCGTGTGTTAGAAGGAGTCAGCAGTAGTAGTTGTTTGGTGAAGGTTTTCACCAGCTCGAGCTGCTGCGGCGTGTGGATACATTCTTCAGCTGGGTTCCAGCTGGTGGAGACCCGTTTTGCAATGAAGTCCTGAGCAAAACTCCCTTTGGAAAAACCATCGAACGTCTGTAGCGCAACCTCCGATTGCCATCGAATGTGGATTCCGCTCATATGAGGCGGCACCAGTGCTTTCTTTTTAGCTTTTGCTAATTAGCTAAACGTTACACCAGCTTATCATTTCCCATGCAAGCATCCTTTATTTCCTTGAAAAGTGCCCCAACTTTATGCTCTCCAAATCATTGAACAGCCTTCGCATGGCGAAACAGAACTCCGTGTCTGTCTGTTCCGACAGACTGAAACTCAGCTTTAACTCCTGGCCTTGATTGTGCCTATTTTTGGCCCGCACTACTGAGTCAAACTGCGCTCCCCGAAAACAGATATGATTGAAACTGACAGAGCAAACTCTAGGCCTGCCCCTGCCCGCAAGAGGTTTCGCTAGGCTCGTGCGAGGTTTGAGGCTCAGTTTCGCCTGTGTAATTTGGGGACCGATAAAAACTGCCACCGACCCAGTGAAGGAGTTACGCCCCAGCCCGGCTATCTCAGTCGGTAGAGCATGAGACTCTTAATCTCAGGGTCGTGGGTTCGAGAACCACATTGGACGTTACTATTATATCTCTTTCTTCCCAATAGGCCGCTCGTGACATTGCCAGCTGGGGAAATACCCCGATCCCAAGCATGCTTTAGCACATGCGAGCCTAGTGCATGTAGCCCCTTCATCCGGTGCCCAGCACCATGACTGTCTCTGTGGCGCAATTGGTTAGCGCGTTCGGCTGTTAACCGAAAGGTTGGTGGTTCGAGCCCACCCAGGGACGAAGAGCACTTTTCGTTGCCTTGAAGACGCACATGGAATTATTCATGCATGCCGTGTTTCCACTAACGCGTAAGCCTCTCTTAGGATGCAAGACACAGCTTTCCTCCCGTTTAGCCTTTACAGCTTCATTAGTTGCCGTGTGTTAAAAGGAGTCAGCAGTCTTTTGGTGAAGGTTTTCACCAGCTCGAGCTGCTGCGGCGTGTGGATACATTCTTCATCTGGGTTCCAGCTGGTGGAGACCAGTTTTGCAATGAAGTCCTGAGCAAAACTCCCTTTGGAAAAACCATCGAACGTCTGTAGCGCAACCTCCGATTGCCATCGAATGTGGATTCCGCTCATATGAGGCGGCACCAGTGCTTTCTTTTTAGCTTTTGCTAATTAGCTAAACGTTACACCAGCTTATCATTTCCCATGCAAGCATCCTTTATTTCCTTGAAAAGTGCCCCAACTTTATGCTCTCCAAATCATTGAACAGCCTTCGCATGGCGAAACAGAACTCCGTGTCTGTCTGTTCCGACAGACTGAAACTCAGCTTTAACTCCTGGCCTTGATTGTGCCTATTTTTGGCCCGCACTACTGAGTCAAACTGCGCTCCCCGAAAACAGATATGATTGAAACTGACAGAGCAAACTCTAGGCCTGCCCCTGCCCGCAAGAGGTTTCGCCAGGCTCGTGCGAGGTTTGAGGCTCAGTTTCGCCTGTGTAATTTGGGGACCGATAAAAACTGCCACCGACCCAGTGAAATATTTACGCCCCAGCCCGGCTAGCTCAGTCGGTAGAGCATGAGACTCTTAATCTCAGGGTCGTGGGTTCGAACCCCACGTTGGGCGTTACTATTATATCTCTTTCTTCCCAATAGGCCGCTCGTGACATTGCCAGCTGGGGAAATACCCCGATCCCAAGCATGCTTTAGCACATGCGAGCCTAGTGCATGTAGCCCCTTCATCCGGTGCCCAGCACCATGACTGTCTCTGTGGCGCTACCTGGAGCAGGATCGTCGGTCTCCGCGGCCGTTTCCTCGTCCAACCGCGTCGCGCGCTCTCCAATGTGAGAATGGACGAGAGCCAATCTCGTCTCGCTGTCCATTGTGTGAACGGACGAGGGCGCCAATCGCTCTCCCTTGCGAGAATGGACGAGAGCCAATCGCGTTGCCGAAAGAGAACGGACGCAGCAGCCACTCAGCGTGCTTCATTCGGAGTCAGAAAAAAAAACCTCAGCCCAGCAGAATAACGGATAACTGAGCAAAAAGTAAGTAATAAATGTTTTTTTCCTCTCTGTTTTCTGTGTTCTGAACTGGTAATTCGTTACGTTTTCGTCCGTCATTCATCCGTGTTTTGCATTTATAAACTACTTCTTGATAACGATTTATAAACGACTTGCCCATAATTAAACACCATTTCCTTTAATCTTACTTATTAAACTCCTTTTAGTCGTTTTAAAGCTCGGTTTGAATGGGAAAAAAAAGTGTTACAGCTGTAGATGTAGTCATTCCTTATGAAATACACCATGGTTTTACTATAGTGAAGTGTAGTAACGTTACCCATGTTGTGTTTTTGGCAGATCGATTACAACTGTATAAACACAGTCTATCTACAAATAAAAAAACGAACCCCAGAAAAAAAAAAACAACGTTATACTTGTAGATATAGTCATTTACTATGGTTTTACTACAGCGAAAGTTTTTTTTTTGGTAGATCAGTTTTCAACTGTATAAACACAGTTTTGCTATAAATAATAATCTGAATGAAAAAACAACAACGTGAAGCTTGTAGATATAGTCATTTACCATGATTTTACTATAGTAACCATGTTTTGTTTTCATGACTTACAATCTCACATATCAAACAACATTTGCCTGTAATTTTTCATATTAAACACCATTTTGTTTTTTTGAAGTTCACTCTGGATGTAAAAAACAATGTAAATTTGTAGACATACATTTCTTATGAAAATTTTATGTGGTTTTGCTATAGTGCTAATGTAGTAATCATGTTTTGTGTTTGCAGATCGATTACTATTTGTATAAACACAGATACAAGTGCTACAAATAATAATTTGAATGAAAAAGCAATGTAATAGTTCTAGATATAAACATCCCTTACAAAAAATAACCATGGTTTTACTATACAGAAGTGTAGTTACTGTGTTCTTTTTTTCAGATTGATTATCATATGTTTAACCACAGTTTTTAACTAAATTAACAATACATTTTATTTTTGGGGGGAGGGTAACACTATTTTACATTGTCATTATTACAGGCTATATGTAGTTACTATAGAAATAACAGTAAATTATGCCTAATCGGATGCAACTAACCATAAACCAAAGCAAACACTAATCTTACCCCTACAGTAAGTGCATGTAGTAATTTAATATTCAAATACCTACATGTATAATTGAAGTGTAACACTTTAAAATAAAGTGTAACCTTGTTTTGCTTTATTTGTAATAAAATAATGTTTAATTGTTGTAATGGGTGCCATTATTTAGTTACCTTGAATATATATAATTGTATCATTATAAACAAATTAAAAACATCTGTGCAGTTGTCCAGTACTTGCAAAAATGCACATTATTTACTATTATTTCCATATTATATTCAGATGAGCACCAAGCCAAAGAGCCACAAGGCCATGGGTGATGGCGAGTGGATGGCCAGGTTGAGGGCTTTTGCCAGCTCTGGGTCTTGGCCTTCTGGAGAAGGCAATAGACCAGCACCACGGCAGCGGAAGTGGTACGACCTCTACCAGAAGGTAAAGTTACCTGAATCTCATTATATAATATGTAGTATGCAGGTCACCTGACAATGGTGCAGACCATATCAGTAAACAGTAGAATTCTTATTTTTCAGATTGAGAAATGCCCCCTGCAGGCTCATGGACAGACCACCCTCTTTGGTGGGTCCACAGCTTGCAGTTGTGGATTCCACACCACCAAGGTGATCTATTTAAAAATGACATAATATTGCATCACATATCACAATGCTGTTGTGCTGTTTCACTACATTTTATGCTCTTCTGCTGTTGTTTTCACAGCCTGCCACTGCTACTTCACCACAGGCCACTGCTGCACCTCCACAGTCTGAGGCTTCAGACACGGCTCCTGCCCCACGGTCATTCCTGAGGCCCCCTCTTACTTTATCAATGGTGAATATTGTCTTTGTAATTAATGTGTACTTAGAATCATTTTGAATTTGTTTGACATGATCTACAACCCACCAGGGTCAGAATGATTCTAACATACTCCTGCAGACTGATCAGATAAGCCATTCATATTTTTTACACACACACACACACACACACACACACACACACACACACACACGTAATAGACTCCAAGTAAAATACAAAAAAGGAAAAAATAATGTATGTTACTTCCATCTAGTTGCATCATGCTATTAACTTTGTTTCTCTTTTTAGTTCACTAAATCACGGTTTGGTGGGTCACACTTGAAATCACTAAAGCCGAATTTAGTAGAACGGAGGACCCCCAGCCCTTCTCCATCCTCTGTGAGGACGCCAACTATGGCCTCTGTGAGGACCCCCAGCCCTTCTCCATCCTCTGTGAGGACGCCAACTATGGCCTCTGTGAGGACCCCCAGCCCTTCTCCATCCTCTGTGAGGACGCCAACTATGGCCTCTGTGAGGACCCCCAGCCCTTCTCCATCCTCTGTGAGGACGCCAGCTATGGCCTCTGTGAGGACCCCCAGCCCTTCTCCATCCTCTGTGAGGACGCCAACTATGGCCTCTGTGAGGACCCCCAGCCCTTCTCCATCCTCTGTGAGGACGCCAACTATGGCCTCTGTGAGGACCCCCAGCCCTTCTCCATCCTCTGTGAGGACGCCAGCTATGGCCTCTGTGAGGACCCCCAGCCCATCCCCATCCTCATTCTCATTGCAGACCCACATTCCTGCTCCATTCTCTGTGAGTATATTGGCACCAATTTATTGGACAGACTGTGGTGTATATTAGTGCAGCCTTTTATTTATGCAAAAATATAATTGTCATGCAAACAGGAGGAGCCTGGAAGAGTCCAGCCAGCCCCTGCCGAGGCCTCAGCTTCATTCTGGCTGCCAGGTGAATTAGGCAAGACCATCCCTGTGCAGGACCAGGGGTGGATTGCCAACACCTTATTTCACTCTGGCAAGCTGCGGCCAGATTTGAAGCTGTGGTATGAGCCTCCCGTCCCGGCCCTCATTTACCACCAGACACCAACACCTGACCGGTTCTTCACCCATCGGCTGATGGTGTGGATGCCCTACCACCTGTGGAAGGTGAGGGTTTTCTGTCCTTGTGGCAAGAACTTGACAGGCTATGGTGTCCACAAGAGGGCCAGGAAGGTCCTGGACATCGACAGGTACTACCTGATGGTAACAGAGACACTCAGGTGCACTGTGTGTTCTCTGAACTATCTGTCAACAAGCCAGACTGTCCGGGACCAGCTTGACCTGCCGCACCAGAAAATGTTCCGGCTGATCCTGACCCGCAAGTGAGTAAAGTAGTCTAAAGATGGTTCTTGTGAAGACTTAAACCACTGAAATGAACCCCCTTAATAAACATGTAAATAATCACAGCATTAATGTGCATTTCAGGTATGCCTGTGACATCCGTGTCATTAGGCTGCTTCGGGACCGGACGCTGGGCAACAGTCCAGCTCGATTGGTGCGGCAGTTGAAAGAGAACCATGGGGAGGAATGGCTGAATCGGTTGGCACACTATCTTGGGGAGTGTGCTGACTTTGTCGATCGACCCAGCCTCAATCCGGTGGTCTGCCAGGAGCCTCCAGAGCCAATCGACATCCCCACCAGTCGTTGGCTGCTGTCAGTATACGGCAGGGATATCCTCTCCAGAATTGGACATATAAAGGCCAGCATCACATCCATCTTTGGCAACATCTTAAAGATGGATTCCACAAAAAAGGTAAAAAATTATTTGACTCTGTTACGTTCTGTAATGTTCATAAATACCGTCAGATAGACATTAATATTATTGTCATTGCTAACGTTACATCACATATGTCTTGTTACATTTGTAAATGCCAGATCACAAAGAAGCTGGCTGGCCATGGACGGGGGACAGCACTCTGGGTAACCTCCATTGGAAATGAGGTTGGCCAGATAGTGACCAGTGTGCTGTCAGTGCAAGAGGGGCCAGCACTGGACAGGATGGTGGCCGGTGTAATGGAGCGGTACCGCAAGGCTGCCATTCCACCCCCAGTGCTGCTTTATGTGGACTGTGGCTGCTGCGTGAGTGAGGGAGCAACGAGCAAGCTGCAGACCAGGTTCGGGGAGTGGCCAGACCTTCACATAAGACTGGACATCTGGCACTTTATGAGGAGGATGGCCGTGGGCTGCACCACCGATGCCCATCCCCTCTACCCCACTTTCATGGGATGCCTGTCTGCCTGCATCTTTGAGTGGGATGCTGGGGACCTCTGCCTGTTGCGGCAGGCAAAGAGGAAACAGCTGATGCAGGAGGGTGTGCCAGCTCTTACTGACATCCTGGTGGACAGGAGCATCACTAAAAAGGAGCTGAGCCTTTACTGCCGCAGGAGGACACGAGGTGAGGAGGCCACCATACGCCTCATTGAGAGGCTGCTGCAGGAGCTGGGGGGGGCAAATGGGAGGGACCTTATGGGTGTGCCTCTGCTGGATGAGGTGCGCATGGAGCACATCTGGCGTGTGCAGAAACGCCATGTCAGGTGCATCCAGGACGTGCCGGGTGTGCCTCTCTACACTGAGGTAGGCACCACCACAAAGGCAGGGGTCACCCTGACCAGGTACCGCTGTGCCAGAGGGTCCACATCTCTGGAGTCTTTCCACTGCCACCTAAACAGGTTCATTCCAGGTTGGTGTCTCACATGTATGATGTTTTAAATAATTTCAATTTCTGTTATGCAGATTGAAAGGCTTGTCATTTTTATTGGTATATTTTTCTTCTTCTTCTAGGAACCAGTGCAAATGCACTGAACTTTCAGCTGTACCTGCTGGAAGGCTTGAATAGGTGGAATCAGGATCGGGCGGCTGCATCAGTGACCAGCAAGCCAGCGTCCCTTCTCACCTACTCCGGGGATATGGCCCACTGCGTCAACACCAACAGCCTGAAGGTGTTTGGTCGGCCTTTTGTGCCAACCTTCAGGCCCCCAGGCAGATACACTGGTATGTCATCCCCTTATCTGGTTACATAATACTTTTGGTTTGTGGGTTTTCAATGTTCTGAGTCTTTCCTTTTATCATTCTTATCACCAAACCCAACCATGGAAGTCTGATTAAAGTTGCATTCTATCTGTATGGAATGCTTGAAATAGAATTAGTCGTGTGTTAAGTTTTCGTCACACGTTTGAACACTGTTTTAAATGTTTTTGAAAGAAGTGTCTTATGCTCATTAAGGCTGCCTTTATGTAATCAAAAATAGATAGAAAAACAGTAATATCATTTGTGCTGCTTAATATATTTATCTATCTATCATATATCTATCTATATATATATATATATATATATATATATATATATTTTTGTTTAGTTTTTTTTAAAACTGTGATATGTTTTTCAGGATTCATTGATGAATAAAAAGTTAAGAAGAACAGCATTTATCTAACATCCTTGCTGAATAACAGTATTCATTTCTTGAAAAAAAAGAAAGAAAAACTTACTAACCCCAAACTTTTGAATGGTAATGTATATTGTTACGGAAGATTTTCTATCTGATAACTAATGCTGTTCTTTGTTTAACTTTTTATTCATTGATGAATCCCAAAAAATGTATCACATTATAAAAACAGAAATTAAGCAGCACAACTGTTTCCAACATTGGTAATAAATCAGCTAATTAGAATGATGCTGAAAATTCAGCTTTGATCACAGAATTAATTCCATTTTAAGGTATATTAAAATAGAAAAGTTATTTTAAACTGTAATAACATTTCTCAATATTATTGTTGTTTTCTGTATTTTTTTAATCAAATAAATGCAGGATTGATGAGCATAAGAGACTTCTTTCAAAAACATTAAAAATAGTAATGTGTCCAAATTTTTTACTGGTCCTGTATGTGTGTGTTTGTCCTTTTATTTATTTATTTTTTCATAGGAGAGCTGCTTGGTGTTGACTACCTCCTGAGTCAGACTGGACAGCCCCTGGTAGTGGACCCCGACTCAGAAGAGACAGAGAACATGCTGGAGGATGTGGATGAAGGCGAGGATGAAGAAGATGAGGGCTTCGGGGAAGACCAAACACATGATATTACTGTGTCAAGTCTTACCGATGACCCTAGCTTCTCTGTCTCCTCCCATTTTCTGCCCTCCTCTGCTGCTTCCCCCATCCAGCCTGCTGCCTCCTCCACCCAGCCTGTTGCCTCCTTCATCCAGCCTGATGCCTCCTTCACCCAGCCTGCTTCCTCATCTACCTTGGCTGCTGCTTCCTCCATCCAGCCTGCTGCCACCTCCACCTTGGCTGCTGCCTCCTCCACCCAGCCTGTTGCCTCCTTCATCCAGCCTGATGCCTCCTTCACCCAGCCTGCTTCCTCATCTACCTTGGCTGCTGCTTCCTCCATCCAGCCTGCTGCCACCTCCACCTTGGCTGCTGCCTCCTCCACCCAGCCTGTTGCCTCCTTCATCCAGCCTGATGCCTCCTTCACCCAGCCTGCTTCCTCATCTACCTTAGCTGCTGCCTCCTCCACCTTGGCTGCTGCCTCCTCCACCCAGCCTGTTGCCTCCTTCATCCAGCCTGATGCCTCCTTCACCCAGCCTGCTTCCTCATCTACCTTAGCTGCTGCCTCCTCCACCTTGGCTGCTGCCTCCTCCACCCAGCCTGTTGCCTCCTTCATCCAGCCTGATGCCTCCTTCACCCAGCCTGCTTCCTCATCTACCTTGGCTGCTGGCTCCTCCACGCCAGGTGCATCAGCATCTCCTGATGAGTCTGTGGTATGTAAATACCTTGTTATATGTCTGAAGTTGATGCTTGTCAACAAAAAGACATCTAGAAATATGTATATATGTTTTTTGTCTCACTTAACTGTCCTCATAATGTTGCTAATTTCTGTTTTTTTTTCAGGCTTTGGATAGTGCTGGTGTGCCAGGCATGGACAGTGTCGACAACCTGGCAGAGTATCTGGTGGAGCTAAGGAATCAGCCCTCTCTGGCCCTCACCAACCAGCAGGTCAAGAACATTCAAGTTTCTCTACTTTCCCTCCTTGACCTGTCATATGTTAACACTTGCACATGTTTTGTTTTCTCATTTGCCATGTATTATATTCTTTCTCTGTTTAGGTGAGCAATATAGTTGCTCTTTGGCAGAACCTGCTGGACTATGATAAGCAGAGGGTGGTGTTTGCTGCCAGACACCAGAGCAGACTGGACACAGGGAGGTTCAGATCCCCCAAAAAGAGGCAGGAGTTCACTCCAGGGGTGGAGAGTGTGAAGAGGCACGCACTTACCACCACTGCCCCACTTGCCCAGTGGCCTGATTGTTGTCGTCTGATAGAGACCATTTTTGTCAAGCTCTGTGCCATCCATAAGAGTCCTAAGAAGAAGGGGATTGGCACAGTCTCCAAATGGGACCTCATCTTGGAGGACTACAGAAAAATCAGGCGGCGCATTCTGGCCAATGCTGCTGTTATGCAGCAGACCACCCTGCAGCTGGTGGATGTGAGCCACACCACACTGGTTCAGTGGCATAACAGGACAGTGAAAAGGCAGGACAGTGCAGTATTGATGCAAGGGCTGCAACTGCCTAGCCGCTTGTCTGTGGCAGCTGACCCTCTACTCCCTGCCAATGTGCGCCCCCCATCTGCAACCCCCCAACCAGGCCCAGCTCACCAATACCACCTGCCCAGTAGCACCGTGGGCCAGGCACGGATGAAGAGGAAGAGAAACATTGCTTCAGCCCCAGTGGTTTTGTCACCGCCAGCTGAGAAACCTCAAACCCAGTGGCAACTCCTCCCTGCTCCACCCCCAGGTGCTCAACTGGTGATGCTGACACCAATGTCCTCACAGGGACTAACAGGGCCTTTCCTAATTGCTGCGCCACAGGCTCTCAGGGTCAGCCTCTCCTCTGCCCCTTCTGCCCCTCCTGCTCCTGTTGCTGCTCCGGTTCGAAAACTGACTCGCAAAGTACAGCACAACACATGCAAAAAATGCGGGCAGTTCAGGACAGCGGAGACTGGGCATAGCCAATACAAGGGCATTATATACTGCCCCTCTGTAGAGACAGTACCAAAGGAGCAGTGGTTGGAGGATATTAAAAAAACTAGATAAAAAAAAAAAAAAAAAAACACTGCTCTTTGATCTGAAGTTTTATGTGCATAGTTTTATTTATTTATTTTTTGCACAAGAGACATGGGAACTTGAGTTTTATTTATGTTTAAAGAATGCACAAGAGCCATGGACATTGGAAAGTTTTATTTATGTGCATAGTTTTGTTTTCTGTTCTTTTGCACTTGCAAAGAATGCACAAGAGTCATGAATATTTTAAAGATTTATTCATGCATATTGTTCTGTGCTTTCTGTTATTTTGCACTCACAAAGACTAAACAAGAGCCATGGACATTTTAAAGTTGTATTTATGTGTATTGGTCTGTGCTTTCTGTTCTTTTGCACTTGCAAAGAATGCACAAGAGCCATGGACAATGGAAAGTATTATTTATGTGTATTTTTCGGTTTTCTGTTCTGTTGCATATGCAACATAATAACTAAAATAATAAAAATGTGAATTAGTCAAGGAATTAATGAATAATTGGCTATGACTGATTGAAAAATAAAAAAAAATTCATGATTAAATAACTCTTTTTTGTATGTTTTACTTTTCTACAGTATAATTCAAAGGTTATAGGCACTATAAAATTGAAATTGTTGAGAAATTTGAGGATTCTTTCAGAAATAAATTGATTATTTTTACTATAATTTTTAGAAAATAACTGCAGCAGAAATATATTTAAACTAAAAGTGCAAAAACTCAGAACTGTGAATAAAATATCAACTATCAGTAATATTGAATTGATAAAATGTTCATTTGTCATTCCAGAAATAATTTAATTAATGTGGGCATCATTTATGTGATTTTTACTGATGAAAAACAGTGAATTACAGCATTAAGTAACAACGTAAATTTCTGCCAACCGTGGGATTCGAACCGGCAAACTTGTGATCAACCTTCTTCCCATAGAAATGTATAGGAAAACATTTTTAAAAAGTTTTTAAAATAATTTATTGTAAACATACACTTCCAAAAGCATCGCTTTGGAGGACAAAGGGATAAAAGTCCCTTTCTTCACTTTTCTCTTCATTTTTCCCTTTTTTCTCTCTCTTTTTCCTTCTTTTCTCTTCTCCCCCCTCCTCCATTTCTTCCCCTCCCTTAACAGACTATTGTTCCCCAGCTTTGGCGCAATTGGTTAGCGCGTTCGGCTGTTAACCGAAAGGTTGGTGGTTCGAGCCCACCCAGGGACGAAGGACACTTTTCGGTGCCTTGAAGACGCACGTGGAATTTTTCACGCATGCCGTGTGTCCACTAACGCGCAAGCCTCTCTTAGGATGCAAGACACAGCTTTTCCTATCCCGTTTAGCCTTTACAGCTTCATTAGTTGCCGTGTGTTAAAAGGAGTCAGCAGTAGTTGTTTGGTGAAGGTTTTCACCAGCTCGAGCTGCTGCGGCGTGTGGATGCATTCTTCATGTTTTGTTCCAGCTGGTGGAGACCCGTTTTGCACTGAAGTCCTGAGCAAAACTCCCTTGGAAACACCATCGAACGTCTGTAGCGCAACCTCCGATTGCCATCGAATGTGGATTCCGCTCATATGAGGCGGCACCAGTGCTTTCTTTTTAGCTTTTGCTAATTAGCTAAACGTTACACCAGCTTATCATTTCCCATGCAAGCATCCTTTATTTCCTTGAAAAGTGCCCCAATTTATGCTCTCCAAATCACTGAACCGCCTTCGCATGGCGAAACAGAATTCTGTGTCTGTCTTTTCCGACAGACTGAAACTCAGCTTTAACTCCTGGCCTTGATTGTGCCTATTTTTGGCCCGCACTGCTGAGTCAAACTGTGCTCCCCGAAAACAGATATGATTGAAACTGACAGAGCAAACTCTAAGCCTGCCCCTGCCCGCAAGAGGTTTCGCCAGGCTCGTGCGAGGATTGAGGCTCCGTTTCGCCTGTGTAATTTGGAGACCGATAAAAACTGCCACCGACCCTGTGAAAGGTTTTCACACCAGCCCGGCTAGCTCAGTCGGTAGAGCATGAGACTCTTAATCTCAGGGTCGTGGGTTCGAGCCCCACGTTGGGCGTGATTATTATATCTATTTCTTCCAAATAGGCCGCTCTTGACGTTGCCAGCGGCGGAAATACCCCATTCCCAAGCACATGCAAGCCTAGTGCATGTAGCCCATCAATCCTGCAGCCAGCACCGTGACTGTCTCTGTGGCGCAATTGGTTAGCGCGTTCGGCTGTTAACCGAAAGGTTGGTGGTTCGAGCCCACCCAGGGACGAAGGACACTTTTCGGTGCCTTGAAGACGCACGTGGAATTTTTCACGCATGCCGTGTGTCCACTAACGCGCAAGCCTCTCTTAGGATGCAAGACACAGCTTTTCCTATCCCGTTTAGCCTTTACAGCTTCATTAGTTGCCGTGTGTTAAAAGGAGTCAGCAGTAGTTGTTTGGTGAAGGTTTTCACCAGCGCGAGCTGCTGCGGCGTGTGGATGCATTCTTCATGTTTTGTTCCAGCTGGTGGAGACCCGTTTTGCACTGAAGTCCTGAGCAAAACTCCCTTGTAAACACCATCGAACGTCTGTAGCGCAACCTCCGATTGCCATCGAATGTGGATTCCGCTCATATGAGGCGGCACCAGTGCTTTCTTTTTAGCTTTTGCTAATTAGCTAAACGTTACACCAGCTTATCATTTCCCATGCAAGCATCCTTTATTTCCTTGAAAAGTGCCCCAATTTATGCTCTCCAAATCACTGAACCGCCTTCGCATGGCGAAACAGAATTCCATGTCTGTCTTTTCCGACAGACTGAAACTCAGCTTTAACTCCTGGCCTTGATTGTGCCTATTTTTGGCCCGCACTGCTGAGTCAAACTGTGCTCCCCGAAAACAGATATGATTGAAACTGACAGAGCAAACTCTAAGCCTGCCCCTGCCCGCAAGAGGTTTCGCCAGGCTCGTGCGAGGATTGAGGCTCCGTTTCGCCTGTGTAATTTGGAGACCGATAAAAACTGCCACCGACCCTGTGAAAAGTTTTCACACCAGCCCGGCTAGCTCAGTCGGTAGAGCATGAGACTCTTAATCTCAGGGTCGTGGGTTCGAGCCCCACGTTGGGCGTGATTATTATATCTATTTCTTCCAAATAGGCCGCTCGTGACGTTGCCAGCGGCGGAAATACCCCATTCCCAAGCACATGCAAGCCTAGTGCATGTAGCCCATCATCCTGCAGCCAGCACCGTGACTGTCTCTGTGGCGCAATTGGTTAGCGCGTTCGGCTGTTAACCGAAAGGTTGGTGGTTCGAGCCCACCCAGGGACGAAGGACACTTTTC
Source organism: Aspiorhynchus laticeps (assembly GCA_023376895.1). Classification (NCBI taxonomy): domain Eukaryota; kingdom Metazoa; phylum Chordata; class Actinopteri; order Cypriniformes; family Cyprinidae; genus Aspiorhynchus; species Aspiorhynchus laticeps. The sequence goes on along the minus strand of JALXFT010004932.1, from coordinate 379,987 downwards.
GGTGCCTTGAAGACGCACGTGGAATTTTTCACGCATGCCGTGTGTCCACTAACGCGCAAGCCTCTCTTAGGATGCAAGACACAGCTTTTCCTATCCCGTTTAGCCTTTACAGCTTCATTAGTTGCCGTGTGTTAAAAGGAGTCAGCAGTAGTTGTTTGGTGAAGGTTTTCACCAGCGCGAGCTGCTGCGGCGTGTGGATGCATTCTTCATGTTTTGTTCCAGCTGGTGGAGACCCGTTTTGCACTGAAGTCCTGAGCAAAACTCCCTTGTAAACACCATCGAACGTCTGTAGCGCAACCTCCGATTGCCATCGAATGTGGATTCCGCTCATATGAGGCGGCACCAGTGCTTTCTTTTTAGCTTTTGCTAATTAGCTAAACGTTACACCAGCTTATCATTTCCCATGCAAGCATCCTTTATTTCCTTGAAAAGTGCCCCAATTTATGCTCTCCAAATCACTGAACCGCCTTCGCATGGCGAAACAGAATTCCGTGTCTGTCTTTTCCGACAGACTGAAACTCAGCTTTAACTCCTGGCCTTGATTGTGCCTATTTTTGGCCCGCACTGCATAGTCAAACTGTGCTCCCCGAAAACAGATATGATTGAAACTGACAGAGCAAACTCTAAGCCTGCCCCTGCCCGCAAGAGGTTTCGCCAGGCTCGTGCGAGGATTGAGGCTCCGTTTCGCCTGTGTAATTTGGAGACCGATAAAAACTGCCACCGACCCTGTGAAAGGTTTTCACACCAGCCCGGCTAGCTCAGTCGGTAGAGCATGAGACTCTTAATCTCAGGGTCGAGCCCCACGTTGGGCGTGACTATTATATCTCTTTCTTCCAAATAGGCCGCTCGTGACGTTGCCAGCGGCGGAAATACCCCATTCCCAAGCACATGCAAGCCTAGTGCATGTAGCCCATTCATCCGCAGCCAGCACCGTGACTGTCTCTGTGGCGCAATTGGTTAGCGCGTTCGGCTGTTAACCGAAAGGTTGGTGGTTCGAGCCCACCCAGGGACGAAGGACACTTTTCGGTGCCTTGAAGACGCACGTGGAATTTTTCACGCATGCCGTGTGTCCACTAACGCGCAAGCCTCTCTTAGGATGCAAGACACAGCTTTTCCTATCCCGTTTAGCCTTTACAGCTTCATTAGTTGCCGTGTGTTAAAAGGAGTCAGCAGTAGTTGTTTGGTGAAGGTTTTCACCAGCGCGAGCTGCTGCGGCGTGTGGATGCATTCTTCATGTTTTGTTCCAGCTGGTGGAGACCCGTTTTGCACTGAAGTCCTGAGCAAAACTCCCTTGGAAACACCATCGAACGTCTGTAGCGCAACCTCCGATTGCCATCGAATGTGGATTCCGCTCATATGAGGCGGCACCAGTGCTTTCTTTTTAGCTTTTGCTAATTAGCTAAACGTTACACCAGCTTATCATTTCCCATGCAAGCATCCTTTATTTCCTTGAAAAGTGCCCCAATTTATGCTCTCCAAATCACTGAACCGCCTTCGCATGGCGAAACAGAATTCCATGTCTGTCTTTTCCGACAGACTGAAACTCAGCTTTAACTCCTGGCCTTGATTGTGCCTATTTTTGGCCCGCACTGCTGAGTCAAACTGTGCTCCCCGAAAACAGATATGATTGAAACTGACAGAGCAAACTCTAAGCCTGCCCCTGCCCGCAAGAGGTTTCGCCAGGCTCGTGCGAGGATTGAGGCTCCGTTTCGCCTGTGTAATTTGGAGACCGATAAAAACTGCCACCGACCCTGTGAAAAGTTTTCACACCAGCCCGGCTAGCTCAGTCGGTAGAGCATGAGACTCTTAATCTCAGGGTCGTGGGTTCGAGCCCCACGTTGGGCGTGATTATTATATCTCTTTCTTCCAAATAGGCCGCTCGTGACGTTGCCAGCGGCGGAAATACCCCATTCCCAAGCACATGCAAGCCTAGTGCATGTAGCCCATCAATCCTGCAGCCAGCACCGTGACTGTCTCTGTGGCGCTACCTGGAGCAGGATCGTCGGTCTCCGCGGCCGTTTCCTCGTCCAACCGCGTCGCGCGCTCTCCAATGTGAGAATGGACGAGAGCCAATCTCGTCTCGCTGTCCATTGTGTGAACGGACGAGGGCGCCAATCGCTCTCCCTTGCGAGAATGGACGAGAGCCAATCGCGTTGCCGAAAGAGAACGGACGCAGCAGCCACTCAGCGTGCTTCATTCGGAGTCAGAAAAAAAAACCTCAGCCCAGCAGAATAACGGATAACTGAGCAAAAAGTAAGTAATAAATGTTTTTTTCCTCTCTGTTTTCTGTGTTCTGAACTGGTAATTCGTTACGTTTTCGTCCGTCATTCATCCGTGTTTTGCATTTATAAACTACTTCTTGATAACGATTTATAAACGACTTGCCCATAATTAAACACCATTTCCTTTAATCTTACTTATTAAACTCCTTTTAGTCGTTTTAAAGCTCGGTTTGAATGGGAAAAAAAAGTGTTACAGCTGTAGATGTAGTCATTCCTTATGAAATACACCATGGTTTTACTATAGTGAAGTGTAGTAACGTTACCCATGTTGTGTTTTTGGCAGATCGATTACAACTGTATAAACACAGTCTATCTACAAATAAAAAAACGAACCCCAGAAAAAAAAAACAACGTTATACTTGTAGATATAGTCATTTACTATGGTTTTACTACAGCGAAAGTTTTTTTTTTGGTAGATCAGTTTTCAACTGTATAAACACAGTTTTGCTATAAATAATAATCTGAATGAAAAAACAACAACGTGAAGCTTGTAGATATAGTCATTTACCATGATTTTACTATAGTAACCATGTTTTGTTTTCATGACTTACAATCTCACATATCAAACAACATTTGCCTGTAATTTTTCATATTAAACACCATTTTGTTTTTTTGAAGTTCACTCTGGATGTAAAAAACAATGTAAATTTGTAGACATACATTTCTTATGAAAATTTTATGTGGTTTTGCTATAGTGCTAATGTAGTAATCATGTTTTGTGTTTGCAGATCGATTACTATTTGTATAAACACAGATACAAGTGCTACAAATAATAATTTGAATGAAAAAGCAATGTAATAGTTCTAGATATAAACATCCCTTACAAAAAATAACCATGGTTTTACTATACAGAAGTGTAGTTACTGTGTTCTTTTTTTCAGATTGATTATCATATGTTTAACCACAGTTTTTAACTAAATTAACAATACATTTTATTTTTGGGGGGAGGGTAACACTATTTTACATTGTCATTATTACAGGCTATATGTAGTTACTATAGAAATAACAGTAAATTATGCCTAATCGGATGCAACTAACCATAAACCAAAGCAAACACTAATCTTACCCCTACAGTAAGTGCATGTAGTAATTTAATATTCAAATACCTACATGTATAATTGAAGTGTAACACTTTAAAATAAAGTGTAACCTTGTTTTGCTTTATTTGTAATAAAATAATGTTTAATTGTTGTAATGGGTGCCATTATTTAGTTACCTTGAATATATATAATTGTATCATTATAAACAAATTAAAAACATCTGTGCAGTTGTCCAGTACTTGCAAAAATGCACATTATTTACTATTATTTCCATATTATATTCAGATGAGCACCAAGCCAAAGAGCCACAAGGCCATGGGTGATGGCGAGTGGATGGCCAGGTTGAGGGCTTTTGCCAGCTCTGGGTCTTGGCCTTCTGGAGAAGGCAATAGACCAGCACCACGGCAGCGGAAGTGGTACGACCTCTACCAGAAGGTAAAGTTACCTGAATCTCATTATATAATATGTAGTATGCAGGTCACCTGACAATGGTGCAGACCATATCAGTAAACAGTAGAATTCTTATTTTTCAGATTGAGAAATGCCCCCTGCAGGCTCATGGACAGACCACCCTCTTTGGTGGGTCCACAGCTTGCAGTTGTGGATTCCACACCACCAAGGTGATCTATTTAAAAATGACATAATATTGCATCACATATCACAATGCTGTTGTGCTGTTTCACTACATTTTATGCTCTTCTGCTGTTGTTTTCACAGCCTGCCACTGCTACTTCACCACAGGCCACTGCTGCACCTCCACAGTCTGAGGCTTCAGACACGGCTCCTGCCCCACGGTCATTCCTGAGGCCCCCTCTTACTTTATCAATGGTGAATATTGTCTTTGTAATTAATGTGTACTTAGAATCATTTTGAATTTGTTTGACATGATCTACAACCCACCAGGGTCAGAATGATTCTAACATACTCCTGCAGACTGATCAGATAAGCCATTCATATTTTTTACACACACACACACACACACACACACACACACACACACACACACACACGTAATAGACTCCAAGTAAAATACAAAAAAGGAAAAAATAATGTATGTTACTTCCATCTAGTTGCATCATGCTATTAACTTTGTTTCTCTTTTTAGTTCACTAAATCACGGTTTGGTGGGTCACACTTGAAATCACTAAAGCCGAATTTAGTAGAACGGAGGACCCCCAGCCCTTCTCCATCCTCTGTGAGGACGCCAACTATGGCCTCTGTGAGGACCCCCAGCCCTTCTCCATCCTCTGTGAGGACGCCAACTATGGCCTCTGTGAGGACCCCCAGCCCTTCTCCATCCTCTGTGAGGACGCCAACTATGGCCTCTGTGAGGACCCCCAGCCCTTCTCCATCCTCTGTGAGGACGCCAGCTATGGCCTCTGTGAGGACCCCCAGCCCTTCTCCATCCTCTGTGAGGACGCCAACTATGGCCTCTGTGAGGACCCCCAGCCCTTCTCCATCCTCTGTGAGGACGCCAGCTATGGCCTCTGTGAGGACCCCCAGCCCATCCCCATCCTCATTCTCATTGCAGACCCACATTCCTGCTCCATTCTCTGTGAGTATATTGGCACCAATTTATTGGACAGACTGTGGTGTATATTAGTGCAGCCTTTTATTTATGCAAAAATATAATTGTCATGCAAACAGGAGGAGCCTGGAAGAGTCCAGCCAGCCCCTGCCGAGGCCTCAGCTTCATTCTGGCTGCCAGGTGAATTAGGCAAGACCATCCCTGTGCAGGACCAGGGGTGGATTGCCAACACCTTATTTCACTCTGGCAAGCTGCGGCCAGATTTGAAGCTGTGGTATGAGCCTCCCGTCCCGGCCCTCATTTACCACCAGACACCAACACCTGACCGGTTCTTCACCCATCGGCTGATGGTGTGGATGCCCTACCACCTGTGGAAGGTGAGGGTTTTCTGTCCTTGTGGCAAGAACTTGACAGGCTATGGTGTCCACAAGAGGGCCAGGAAGGTCCTGGACATCGACAGGTACTACCTGATGGTAACAGAGACACTCAGGTGCACTGTGTGTTCTCTGAACTATCTGTCAACAAGCCAGACTGTCCGGGACCAGCTTGACCTGCCGCACCAGAAAATGTTCCGGCTGATCCTGACCCGCAAGTGAGTAAAGTAGTCTAAAGATGGTTCTTGTGAAGACTTAAACCACTGAAATGAACCCCCTTAATAAACATGTAAATAATCACAGCATTAATGTGCATTTCAGGTATGCCTGTGACATCCGTGTCATTAGGCTGCTTCGGGACCGGACGCTGGGCAACAGTCCAGCTCGATTGGTGCGGCAGTTGAAAGAGAACCATGGGGAGGAATGGCTGAATCGGTTGGCACACTATCTTGGGGAGTGTGCTGACTTTGTCGATCGACCCAGCCTCAATCCGGTGGTCTGCCAGGAGCCTCCAGAGCCAATCGACATCCCCACCAGTCGTTGGCTGCTGTCAGTATACGGCAGGGATATCCTCTCCAGAATTGGACATATAAAGGCCAGCATCACATCCATCTTTGGCAACATCTTAAAGATGGATTCCACAAAAAAGGTAAAAAATTATTTGACTCTGTTACGTTCTGTAATGTTCATAAATACCGTCAGATAGACATTAATATTATTGTCATTGCTAACGTTACATCACATATGTCTTGTTACATTTGTAAATGCCAGATCACAAAGAAGCTGGCTGGCCATGGACGGGGGACAGCACTCTGGGTAACCTCCATTGGAAATGAGGTTGGCCAGATAGTGACCAGTGTGCTGTCAGTGCAAGAGGGGCCAGCACTGGACAGGATGGTGGCCGGTGTAATGGAGCGGTACCGCAAGGCTGCCATTCCACCCCCAGTGCTGCTTTATGTGGACTGTGGCTGCTGCGTGAGTGAGGGAGCAACGAGCAAGCTGCAGACCAGGTTCGGGGAGTGGCCAGACCTTCACATAAGACTGGACATCTGGCACTTTATGAGGAGGATGGCCGTGGGCTGCACCACCGATGCCCATCCCCTCTACCCCACTTTCATGGGATGCCTGTCTGCCTGCATCTTTGAGTGGGATGCTGGGGACCTCTGCCTGTTGCGGCAGGCAAAGAGGAAACAGCTGATGCAGGAGGGTGTGCCAGCTCTTACTGACATCCTGGTGGACAGGAGCATCACTAAAAAGGAGCTGAGCCTTTACTGCCGCAGGAGGACACGAGGTGAGGAGGCCACCATACGCCTCATTGAGAGGCTGCTGCAGGAGCTGGGGGGGGCAAATGGGAGGGACCTTATGGGTGTGCCTCTGCTGGATGAGGTGCGCATGGAGCACATCTGGCGTGTGCAGAAACGCCATGTCAGGTGCATCCAGGACGTGCCGGGTGTGCCTCTCTACACTGAGGTAGGCACCACCACAAAGGCAGGGGTCACCCTGACCAGGTACCGCTGTGCCAGAGGGTCCACATCTCTGGAGTCTTTCCACTGCCACCTAAACAGGTTCATTCCAGGTTGGTGTCTCACATGTATGATGTTTTAAATAATTTCAATTTCTGTTATGCAGATTGAAAGGCTTGTCATTTTTATTGGTATATTTTTCTTCTTCTTCTAGGAACCAGTGCAAATGCACTGAACTTTCAGCTGTACCTGCTGGAAGGCTTGAATAGGTGGAATCAGGATCGGGCGGCTGCATCAGTGACCAGCAAGCCAGCGTCCCTTCTCACCTACTCCGGGGATATGGCCCACTGCGTCAACACCAACAGCCTGAAGGTGTTTGGTCGGCCTTTTGTGCCAACCTTCAGGCCCCCAGGCAGATACACTGGTATGTCATCCCCTTATCTGGTTACATAATACTTTTGGTTTGTGGGTTTTCAATGTTCTGAGTCTTTCCTTTTATCATTCTTATCACCAAACCCAACCATGGAAGTCTGATTAAAGTTGCATTCTATCTGTATGGAATGCTTGAAATAGAATTAGTCGTGTGTTAAGTTTTCGTCACACGTTTGAACACTGTTTTAAATGTTTTTGAAAGAAGTGTCTTATGCTCATTAAGGCTGCCTTTATGTAATCAAAAATAGATAGAAAAACAGTAATATCATTTGTGCTGCTTAATATATTTATCTATCTATCTTTCTATATATATATATATAACAAAAAACTAAACAAAAAACTAATATATATATATATATATATATATATATATATATATATATATATTAGTTTTTGTTTAGTTTTTTTTAAAACTGTGATATGTTTTTCAGGATTCATTGATGAATAAAAAGTTAAGAAGAACAGCATTTATCTAACATCCTTGCTGAATAACAGTATTCATTTCTTGAAAAAAAAGAAAGAAAAACTTACTAACCCCAAACTTTTGAATGGTAATGTATATTGTTACGGAAGATTTTCTATCTGATAACTAATGCTGTTCTTTGTTTAACTTTTTATTCATTGATGAATCCCAAAAAATGTATCACATTATAAAAACAGAAATTAAGCAGCACAACTGTTTCCAACATTGGTAATAAATCAGCTAATTAGAATGATGCTGAAAATTCAGCTTTGATCACAGAATTAATTCCATTTTAAGGTATATTAAAATAGAAAAGTTATTTTAAACTGTAATAACATTTCTCAATATTATTGTTGTTTTCTGTATTTTTTTAATCAAATAAATGCAGGATTGATGAGCATAAGAGACTTCTTTCAAAAACATTAAAAATAGTAATGTGTCCAAATTTTTTACTGGTCCTGTATGTGTGTGTTTGTCCTTTTATTTATTTATTTTTTCATAGGAGAGCTGCTTGGTGTTGACTACCTCCTGAGTCAGACTGGACAGCCCCTGGTAGTGGACCCCGACTCAGAAGAGACAGAGAACATGCTGGAGGATGTGGATGAAGGCGAGGATGAAGAAGATGAGGGCTTCGGGGAAGACCAAACACATGATATTACTGTGTCAAGTCTTACCGATGACCCTAGCTTCTCTGTCTCCTCCCATTTTCTGCCCTCCTCTGCTGCTTCCCCCATCCAGCCTGCTGCCTCCTCCACCCAGCCTGTTGCCTCCTTCATCCAGCCTGATGCCTCCTTCACCCAGCCTGCTTCCTCATCTACCTTGGCTGCTGCTTCCTCCATCCAGCCTGCTGCCACCTCCACCTTGGCTGCTGCCTCCTCCACCCAGCCTGTTGCCTCCTTCATCCAGCCTGATGCCTCCTTCACCCAGCCTGCTTCCTCATCTACCTTGGCTGCTGCTTCCTCCATCCAGCCTGCTGCCACCTCCACCTTGGCTGCTGCCTCCTCCACCCAGCCTGTTGCCTCCTTCATCCAGCCTGATGCCTCCTTCACCCAGCCTGCTTCCTCATCTACCTTAGCTGCTGCCTCCTCCACCTTGGCTGCTGCCTCCTCCACCCAGCCTGTTGCCTCCTTCATCCAGCCTGATGCCTCCTTCACCCAGCCTGCTTCCTCATCTACCTTAGCTGCTGCCTCCTCCACCTTGGCTGCTGCCTCCTCCACCCAGCCTGTTGCCTCCTTCATCCAGCCTGATGCCTCCTTCACCCAGCCTGCTTCCTCATCTACCTTGGCTGCTGGCTCCTCCACGCCAGGTGCATCAGCATCTCCTGATGAGTCTGTGGTATGTAAATACCTTGTTATATGTCTGAAGTTGATGCTTGTCAACAAAAAGACATCTAGAAATATGTATATATGTTTTTTGTCTCACTTAACTGTCCTCATAATGTTGCTAATTTCTGTTTTTTTTTCAGGCTTTGGATAGTGCTGGTGTGCCAGGCATGGACAGTGTCGACAACCTGGCAGAGTATCTGGTGGAGCTAAGGAATCAGCCCTCTCTGGCCCTCACCAACCAGCAGGTCAAGAACATTCAAGTTTCTCTACTTTCCCTCCTTGACCTGTCATATGTTAACACTTGCACATGTTTTGTTTTCTCATTTGCCATGTATTATATTCTTTCTCTGTTTAGGTGAGCAATATAGTTGCTCTTTGGCAGAACCTGCTGGACTATGATAAGCAGAGGGTGGTGTTTGCTGCCAGACACCAGAGCAGACTGGACACAGGGAGGTTCAGATCCCCCAAAAAGAGGCAGGAGTTCACTCCAGGGGTGGAGAGTGTGAAGAGGCACGCACTTACCACCACTGCCCCACTTGCCCAGTGGCCTGATTGTTGTCGTCTGATAGAGACCATTTTTGTCAAGCTCTGTGCCATCCATAAGAGTCCTAAGAAGAAGGGGATTGGCACAGTCTCCAAATGGGACCTCATCTTGGAGGACTACAGAAAAATCAGGCGGCGCATTCTGGCCAATGCTGCTGTTATGCAGCAGACCACCCTGCAGCTGGTGGATGTGAGCCACACCACACTGGTTCAGTGGCATAACAGGACAGTGAAAAGGCAGGACAGTGCAGTATTGATGCAAGGGCTGCAACTGCCTAGCCGCTTGTCTGTGGCAGCTGACCCTCTACTCCCTGCCAATGTGCGCCCCCCATCTGCAACCCCCCAACCAGGCCCAGCTCACCAATACCACCTGCCCAGTAGCACCGTGGGCCAGGCACGGATGAAGAGGAAGAGAAACATTGCTTCAGCCCCAGTGGTTTTGTCACCGCCAGCTGAGAAACCTCAAACCCAGTGGCAACTCCTCCCTGCTCCACCCCCAGGTGCTCAACTGGTGATGCTGACACCAATGTCCTCACAGGGACTAACAGGGCCTTTCCTAATTGCTGCGCCACAGGCTCTCAGGGTCAGCCTCTCCTCTGCCCCTTCTGCCCCTCCTGCTCCTGTTGCTGCTCCGGTTCGAAAACTGACTCGCAAAGTACAGCACAACACATGCAAAAAATGCGGGCAGTTCAGGACAGCGGAGACTGGGCATAGCCAATACAAGGGCATTATATACTGCCCCTCTGTAGAGACAGTACCAAAGGAGCAGTGGTTGGAGGATATTAAAAAAACTAGATAAAAAAAAAACAAAAAAAAAACACTGCTCTTTAATCTGAAGTTTTATGTGCATAGTTTTATTTATTTATTTTTTGCACAAGAGACATGGGAACTTGAGTTTTATTTATGTTTAAAGAATGCACAAGAGCCATGGACATTGGAAAGTTTTATTTATGTGCATAGTTTTGTTTTCTGTTCTTTTGCACTTGCAAAGAATGCACAAGAGTCATGAATATTTTAAAGATTTATTCATGCATATTGTTCTGTGCTTTCTGTTATTTTGCACTCACAAAGACTAAACAAGAGCCATGGACATTTTAAAGTTGTATTTATGTGTATTGGTCTGTGCTTTCTGTTCTTTTGCACTTGCAAAGAATGCACAAGAGCCATGGACAATGGAAAGTATTATTTATGTGTATTTTTCGGTTTTCTGTTCTGTTGCATATGCAACATAATAACTAAAATAATAAAAATGTGAATTAGTCAAGGAATTAATGAATAATTGGCTATGACTGATTGAAAAATAAAAAAAAATTCATGATTAAATAACTCTTTTTTGTATGTTTTACTTTTCTACAGTATAATTCAAAGGTTATAGGCACTATAAAATTGAAATTGTTGAGAAATTTGAGGATTCTTTCAGAAATAAATTGATTATTTTTACTATAATTTTTAGAAAATAACTGCAGCAGAAATATATTTAAACTAAAAGTGCAAAAACTCAGAACTGTGAATAAAATATCAACTATCAGTAATATTGAATTGATAAAATGTTCATTTGTCATTCCAGAAATAATTTAATTAATGTGGGCATCATTTATGTGATTTTTACTGATGAAAAACAGTGAATTACAGCATTAAGTAACAACGTAAATTTCTGCCAACCGTGGGATTCGAACCGGCAAACTTGTGATCAACCTTCTTCCCATAGAAATGTATAGGAAAACATTTTTAAAAAGTTTTTAAAATAATTTATTGTAAACATACACTTCCAAAAGCATCGCTTTGGAGGACAAAGGGATAAAAGTCCCTTTCTTCACTTTTCTCTTCATTTTTCCCTTTTTTCTCTCTCTTTTTCCTTCTTTTCTCTTCTCCCCCCTCCTCCATTTCTTCCCCTCCCTTAACAGACTATTGTTCCCCAGCTTGAATTCCATGTCTGTCTTTTCCGACCGACTGAAACTCAGCTTTAACTCCTGGCCTTGATTGTGCCTATTTTTGGCCCGCACTGCATAGTCAAACTGTGCTCCCCGAAAACAGATATGATTGAAACTGACAGAGCAAACTCTAAGCCTGCCCCTGCCCGCAAGAGGTTTCGCCAGGCTCGTGCGAGGATTGAGGCTCCGTTTCGCCTGTGTAATTTGGAGACCGATAAAAACTGCCACCGACCCTGTGAAAGGTTTTCACACCAGCCCGGCTAGCTCAGTCGGTAGAGCATGAGACTCTTAATCTCAGGGTCATGAGATCGAGCCCCACGTTGGGCGTGACTATTATATCTCTTTCTTCCTAATAGGCCGCTCGTGACGTTGCCAGCGGCGGAAATACCCCATTCCCAAGCACATGCAAGCCTAGTGCATGTAGCCCATTCATCCGGCAACCAGCACCGTGACTGTCTCTGTGGCGCAATTAGTTAGCGCGTTCAGCTGTTAACCGAAAGGTTGGTGGTTCGAGCCCACCCAGGGACGAAGGACACTTTTCGGTGCCTTGAAGATGCACGTGGAATTTTTCAAGCATGCCGTGTGTCCACTAACGCGCAAGCCTCTCTTAGGATGCAAGACACAGCTTTTCCTATCCCGTTTAGCCTTTACAGCTTCATTAGTTGCCGTGTGTTAAAAGGAGTCAGCAGTAGTTGTTTGGTGAAGGTTTTCACCAGCTCGAGCTGCTGCGGCGTGTGGATGCATTCTTCATGTTTTGTTCCAGCTGGTGGAGACCCGTTTTGCACTGAAGTCCTGAGCAAAACTCCCTTGGAAACACCATCGAACGTCTGTAGCGCAACCTCCGATTGCCATCGAATGTGGATTCCGCTCATATGAGGCGGCACCAGTGCTTTCTTTTTAGCTTTTGCTAATTAGCTAAACGTTACACCAGCTTATCATTTCCCATGCAAGCATCCTTTATTTCCTTGAAAAGTGCCCCAATTTATGCTCTCCAAATCACTGAACCGCCTTCGCATGGCGAAACAGAATTCCATGTCTGTCTTTTCCGACAGACTGAAACTCAGCTTTAACTCCTGGCCTTGATTGTGCCTATTTTTGGCCCGCACTGCATAGTCAAACTGTGCTCCCCGAAAACAGATATGATTGAAACTGACAGAGCAAACTCTAAGCCTGCCCCTGCCCGCAAGAGGTTTCGCCAGGCTCGTGCGAGGATTGAGGCTCCGTTTCGCCTGTGTAATTTGGAGACCGATAAAAACTGCCACCGACCCTGTGAAAAGTTTTCACACCAGCCCGGCTAGCTCAGTCGGTAGAGCATGAGACTCTTAATCTCAGGGTCGTGGGTTCGAGCCCCACGTTGGGCGTGATTATTATATCTATTTCTTCCAAATAGGCCGCTCTTGACGTTGCCAGCGGCGGAAATACCCCATTCCCAAGCACATGCAAGCCTAGTGCATGTAGCCCATCAATCCTGCAGCCAGCACCGTGACTTTCTCTGTGGCGCAATTGGTTAGCGCGTTCGGCTGTTAACCGAAAGGTTGGTGATTCGAGCCCACCCAGGGACGAAGGACACTTTTCGTTGCCTTGAAGACGCACGTGGAATTTTTCACGCATGCCGTGTGTCCACTAACGCGCAAGCCTCTCTTAGGATGCAAGACACAGCTTTTCCTATCCCGTTTAGCCTTTACAGCTTCATTAGTTGCCGTGTGTTAAAAGGAGTCAGCAGTAGTTGTTTGGTGAAGGTTTTCACCAGCGCGAGCTGCTGCGGCGTGTGGATGCATTCTTCATGTTTTGTTCCAGCTGGTGGAGACCCGTTTTGCACTGAAGTCCTGAGCAAAACTCCCTTGTAAACACCATCGAACGTCTGTAGCGCAACCTCCGATTGCCATCGAATGTGGATTCCGCTCATATGAGGCAGCACCAGTGCTTTCTTTTTAGCTTTTGCTAATTAGCTAAACGTTACACCAGCTTATCATTTCCCATGCAAGCATCCTTTATTTCCTTGAAAAGTGCCCCAACTTTATGCTCTCCAAATCACTGAACCGCCTTCGCATGGCGAAACAGAATTCCATGTCTGTCTTTTCCGACAGACTGAAACTCAGCTTTAACTCCTGGCCTTGATTGTGCCTATTTTTGGCCCGCACTGCATAGTCAAACTGTGCTCCCCGAAAACAGATATGATTGAAACTGACAGAGCAAACTCTAAGCCTGCCCCTGCCCGCAAGAGGTTTCGCCAGGCTCGTGCGAGGATTGAGGCTCCGTTTCGCCTGTGTAATTTGGAGACCGATAAAAACTGCCACCGACCCTGTGAAAGGATTTCACACCAGCCCGGCTAGCTCAGTCGGTAGAGCATGAGACTCTTAATCTCAGGGTCGTGGGTTCGAGCCCCACGTTGGGCGTGACAATTATATCTCTTTCTTCCAAATAGGCCGCTCGTGACGTTGCCAGCGGCGGAAATACCCCATTCCCAAGCACATGCAAGACTAGTGCATGTAGCCCATCAATCCTGCAGCCAGCACCCTGACTGTCTCTGTGGCGCAATTGGTTAGCGCGTTCGGCTGTTAACCGAAAGGTTGGTGGTTCGAGCCCACCCAGGGACGAAGGACACTTTTCGGTGCCTTGAAGACGCACGTGGAATTTTTCACGCATGCCGTGTGTCCACTAACGCACACGCCTCTCTTAGGATGCAAGACACAGCTTTTCCTATCCCGTTTAGCCTTTACAGCTTCATTAGTTGCCGTGTGTTAAAAGGAGTCAGCAGTAGTTGTTTGGTGAAGGTTTTCACCAGCGCGAGCTGCTGCGGCGTGTGGATGCATTCTTCATGTTTTGTTCCAGCTGGTGGAGACCCGTTTTGCACTGAAGTCCTGAGCAAAACTCCCTTGGAAACACCATCGAACGTCTGTAGCGCAACCTCCGATTGCCATCGAATGTGGATTCCGCTCATATGAGGCAGCACCAGTGCTTTCTTTTTAGCTTTTGCTAATTAGCTAAACGTTACACCAGCTTATCATTTCCCATGCAAGCATCCTTTATTTCCTTGAAAAGTGCCCCAACTTTATGCTCTCCAAATCACTGAACCGCCTTCGCATGGCGAAACAGAATTCCATGTCTGTCTTTTCCGACAGACTGAAACTCAGCTTTAACTCCTGGCCTTGATTGTGCCTATTTTTGGCCCGCACTGCATAGTCAAACTGTGCTCCCCGAAAACAGATATGATTGAAACTGACAGAGCAAACTCTAAGCCTGCCCCTGCCCGCAAGAGGTTTCGCCAGGCTCGTGCGAGGATTGAGGCTCCGTTTCGCCTGTGTAATTATATCTCTTTCTTCCAAATAGACCGCTCGTGACGTTGCCAGCGGCGGAAATACCCCATTCCCAAGCACATGCAAGACTAGTGCATGTAGCCCATCAATCCTGCAGCCAGCACCCTGACTGTCTCTGTGGCGCAATTGGTTAGCGCGTTCGGCTGTTAACCGAAAGGTTGGTGGTTCGAGCCCACCCAGGGACGAAGGACACTTTTCGGTGCCTTGAAGATGCACGTGGAATTTTTCACGCATGCCGTGTGTCCACTAACGCGCAAGCCTCTCTTAGGATGCAAGACACAGCTTTTCCTATCCCGTTTAGCCTTTACAGCTTCATTAGTTGCCGTGTGTTAAAAGGAGTCAGCAGTAGTTGTTTGGTGAAGGTTTTCACCAGCGCGAGCTGCTGCGGCGTGTGGATGCATTCTTCATGCTTTGTTCCAGCTGGTGGAGACCCGTTTTGCACTGAAGTCCTGAGCAAAACTCCCTTGGAAACACCATCGAACGTCTGTAGCGCAACCTCCGATTGCCATCGAATGTGGATTCCGCTCATATGAGGCGGCACCAGTGCTTTCTTTTTAGCTTTTGCTAATTAGCTAAACGTTACACCAGCTTATCATTTCCCATGCAAGCATCCTTTATTTCCTTGAAAAGTGCCCCAACTTTATGCTCTCCAAATCACTGAACCGCCTTCGCATGGCGAAACAGAATTCCATGTCTGTCTTTTCCGACAGACTGAAACTCAGCTTTAACTCCTGGCCTTGATTGTGCCTATTTTTGGCCCGCACTGCATAGTCAAACTGTGCTCCCCGAAAACAGATATGATTGAAACTGACAGAGCAAACTCTAAGCCTGCCCCTGCCCGCAAGAGGTTTCGCCAGGCTCGTGCGAGGATTGAGGCTCCGTTTCGCCTGTGTAATTTGGAGACCGATAAAAACTGCCACCGACCCTGTGAAAAGTTTTCACACCAGCCCGGCTAGCTCAGTCGGTAGAGCATGAGACTCTTAATCTCAGGGTCGTGGGTTCGAGCCCCACGTTGGGCGTGATTATTATATCTATTTCTTCCAAATAGGCCGCTCTTGACGTTGCCAGCGGCGGAAATACCCCATTCCCAAGCACATGCAAGCCTAGTGCATGTAGCCCATCAATCCTGCAGCCAGCACCGTGACTGTCTCTGTGGCGCTACCTGGAGCAGGATCGTCGGTCTCCGCGGCCGTTTCCTCGTCCAACCGCGTCGCGCGCTCTCCAATGTGAGAATGGACGAGAGCCAATCTCGTCTCGCTGTCCATTGTGTGAACGGACGAGGGCGCCAATCGCTCTCCCTTGCGAGAATGGACGAGAGCCAATCGCGTTGCCGAAAGAGAACGGACGCAGCAGCCACTCAGCGTGCTTCATTCGGAGTCAGAAAAAAAAAACCTCAGCCCAGCAGAATAACGGATAACTGAGCAAAAAGTAAGTAATAAATGTTTTTTTCCTCTCTGTTTTCTGTGTTCTGAACTGGTAATTCGTTACGTTTTCGTCCGTCATTCATCCGTGTTTTGCATTTATAAACTACTTCTTGATAACGATTTATAAACGACTTGCCCATAATTAAACACCATTTCCTTTAATCTTACTTATTAAACTCCTTTTAGTCGTTTTAAAGCTCGGTTTGAATGGGAAAAAAAAGTGTTACAGCTGTAGATGTAGTCATTCCTTATGAAATACACCATGGTTTTACTATAGTGAAGTGTAGTAACGTTACCCATGTTGTGTTTTTGGCAGATCGATTACAACTGTATAAACACAGTCTATCTACAAATAAAAAAACGAACCCCAGAAAAAAAAAACAACGTTATACTTGTAGATATAGTCATTTACTATGGTTTTACTACAGCGAAAGTTTTTTTTTTTGGTAGATCAGTTTTCAACTGTATAAACACAGTTTTGCTATAAATAATAATCTGAATGAAAAAACAACAACGTGAAGCTTGTAGATATAGTCATTTACCATGATTTTACTATAGTAACCATGTTTTGTTTTCATGACTTACAATCTCACATATCAAACAACATTTGCCTGTAATTTTTCATATTAAACACCATTTTGTTTTTTTGAAGTTCACTCTGGATGTAAAAAACAATGTAAATTTGTAGACATACATTTCTTATGAAAATTTTATGTGGTTTTGCTATAGTGCTAATGTAGTAATCATGTTTTGTGTTTGCAGATCGATTACTATTTGTATAAACACAGATACAAGTGCTACAAATAATAATTTGAATGAAAAAGCAATGTAATAGTTCTAGATATAAACATCCCTTACAAAAAATAACCATGGTTTTACTATACAGAAGTGTAGTTACTGTGTTCTTTTTTTCAGATTGATTATCATATGTTTAACCACAGTTTTTAACTAAATTAACAATACATTTTATTTTTGGGGGAGGGTAACACTATTTTACATTGTCATTATTACAGGCTATATGTAGTTACTATAGAAATAACAGTAAATTATGCCTAATCGGATGCAACTAACCATAAACCAAAGCAAACACTAATCTTACCCCTACAGTAAGTGCATGTAGTAATTTAATATTCAAATACCTACATGTATAATTGAAGTGTAACACTTTAAAATAAAGTGTAACCTTGTTTTGCTTTATTTGTAATAAAATAATGTTTAATTGTTGTAATGGGTGCCATTATTTAGTTACCTTGAATATATATAATTGTATCATTATAAACAAATTAAAAACATCTGTGCAGTTGTCCAGTACTTGCAAAAATGCACATTATTTACTATTATTTCCATATTATATTCAGATGAGCACCAAGCCAAAGAGCCACAAGGCCATGGGTGATGGCGAGTGGATGGCCAGGTTGAGGGCTTTTGCCAGCTCTGGGTCTTGGCCTTCTGGAGAAGGCAATAGACCAGCACCACGGCAGCGGAAGTGGTACGACCTCTACCAGAAGGTAAAGTTACCTGAATCTCATTATATAATATGTAGTATGCAGGTCACCTGACAATGGTGCAGACCATATCAGTAAACAGTAGAATTCTTATTTTTCAGATTGAGAAATGCCCCCTGCAGGCTCATGGACAGACCACCCTCTTTGGTGGGTCCACAGCTTGCAGTTGTGGATTCCACACCACCAAGGTGATCTATTTAAAAATGACATAATATTGCATCACATATCACAATGCTGTTGTGCTGTTTCACTACATTTTATGCTCTTCTGCTGTTGTTTTCACAGCCTGCCACTGCTACTTCACCACAGGCCACTGCTGCACCTCCACAGTCTGAGGCTTCAGACACGGCTCCTGCCCCACGGTCATTCCTGAGGCCCCCTCTTACTTTATCAATGGTGAATATTGTCTTTGTAATTAATGTGTACTTAGAATCATTTTGAATTTGTTTGACATGATCTACAACCCACCAGGGTCAGAATGATTCTAACATACTCCTGCAGACTGATCAGATAAGCCATTCATATTTTTTACACACACACACACACACACACACACACACACACACACACGTAATAGACTCCAAGTAAAATACAAAAAAGGAAAAAATAATGTATGTTACTTCCATCTAGTTGCATCATGCTATTAACTTTGTTTCTCTTTTTAGTTCACTAAATCACGGTTTGGTGGGTCACACTTGAAATCACTAAAGCCGAATTTAGTAGAACGGAGGACCCCCAGCCCTTCTCCATCCTCTGTGAGGACGCCAACTATGGCCTCTGTGAGGACCCCCAGCCCTTCTCCATCCTCTGTGAGGACGCCAGCTATGGCCTCTGTGAGGACCCCCAGCCCTTCTCCATCCTCTGTGAGGACGCCAACTATGGCCTCTGTGAGGACCCCCAGCCCTTCTCCATCCTCTGTGAGGACGCCAGCTATGGCCTCTGTGAGGACCCCCAGCCCATCCCCATCCTCATTCTCATTGCAGACCCACATTCCTGCTCCATTCTCTGTGAGTATATTGGCACCAATTTATTGGACAGACTGTGGTGTATATTAGTGCAGCCTTTTATTTATGCAAAAATATAATTGTCATGCAAACAGGAGGAGCCTGGAAGAGTCCAGCCAGCCCCTGCCGAGGCCTCAGCTTCATTCTGGCTGCCAGGTGAATTAGGCAAGACCATCCCTGTGCAGGACCAGGGGTGGATTGCCAACACCTTATTTCACTCTGGCAAGCTGCGGCCAGATTTGAAGCTGTGGTATGAGCCTCCCGTCCCGGCCCTCATTTACCACCAGACACCAACACCTGACCGGTTCTTCACCCATCGGCTGATGGTGTGGATGCCCTACCACCTGTGGAAGGTGAGGGTTTTCTGTCCTTGTGGCAAGAACTTGACAGGCTATGGTGTCCACAAGAGGGCCAGGAAGGTCCTGGACATCGACAGGTACTACCTGATGGTAACAGAGACACTCAGGTGCACTGTGTGTTCTCTGAACTATCTGTCAACAAGCCAGACTGTCCGGGACCAGCTTGACCTGCCGCACCAGAAAATGTTCCGGCTGATCCTGACCCGCAAGTGAGTAAAGTAGTCTAAAGATGGTTCTTGTGAAGACTTAAACCACTGAAATGAACCCCCTTAATAAACATGTAAATAATCACAGCATTAATGTGCATTTCAGGTATGCCTGTGACATCCGTGTCATTAGGCTGCTTCGGGACCGGACGCTGGGCAACAGTCCAGCTCGATTGGTGCGGCAGTTGAAAGAGAACCATGGGGAGGAATGGCTGAATCGGTTGGCACACTATCTTGGGGAGTGTGCTGACTTTGTCGATCGACCCAGCCTCAATCCGGTGGTCTGCCAGGAGCCTCCAGAGCCAATCGACATCCCCACCAGTCGTTGGCTGCTGTCAGTATACGGCAGGGATATCCTCTCCAGAATTGGACATATAAAGGCCAGCATCACATCCATCTTTGGCAACATCTTAAAGATGGATTCCACAAAAAAGGTAAAAAATTATTTGACTCTGTTACGTTCTGTAATGTTCATAAATACCGTCAGATAGACATTAATATTATTGTCATTGCTAACGTTACATCACATATGTCTTGTTACATTTGTAAATGCCAGATCACAAAGAAGCTGGCTGGCCATGGACGGGGGACAGCACTCTGGGTAACCTCCATTGGAAATGAGGTTGGCCAGATAGTGACCAGTGTGCTGTCAGTGCAAGAGGGGCCAGCACTGGACAGGATGGTGGCCGGTGTAATGGAGCGGTACCGCAAGGCTGCCATTCCACCCCCAGTGCTGCTTTATGTGGACTGTGGCTGCTGCGTGAGTGAGGGAGCAACGAGCAAGCTGCAGACCAGGTTCGGGGAGTGGCCAGACCTTCACATAAGACTGGACATCTGGCACTTTATGAGGAGGATGGCCGTGGGCTGCACCACCGATGCCCATCCCCTCTACCCCACTTTCATGGGATGCCTGTCTGCCTGCATCTTTGAGTGGGATGCTGGGGACCTCTGCCTGTTGCGGCAGGCAAAGAGGAAACAGCTGATGCAGGAGGGTGTGCCAGCTCTTACTGACATCCTGGTGGACAGGAGCATCACTAAAAAGGAGCTGAGCCTTTACTGCCGCAGGAGGACACGAGGTGAGGAGGCCACCATACGCCTCATTGAGAGGCTGCTGCAGGAGCTGGGGGGGGCAAATGGGAGGGACCTTATGGGTGTGCCTCTGCTGGATGAGGTGCGCATGGAGCACATCTGGCGTGTGCAGAAACGCCATGTCAGGTGCATCCAGGACGTGCCGGGTGTGCCTCTCTACACTGAGGTAGGCACCACCACAAAGGCAGGGGTCACCCTGACCAGGTACCGCTGTGCCAGAGGGTCCACATCTCTGGAGTCTTTCCACTGCCACCTAAACAGGTTCATTCCAGGTTGGTGTCTCACATGTATGATGTTTTAAATAATTTCAATTTCTGTTATGCAGATTGAAAGGCTTGTCATTTTTATTGGTATATTTTTCTTCTTCTTCTAGGAACCAGTGCAAATGCACTGAACTTTCAGCTGTACCTGCTGGAAGGCTTGAATAGGTGGAATCAGGATCGGGCGGCTGCATCAGTGACCAGCAAGCCAGCGTCCCTTCTCACCTACTCCGGGGATATGGCCCACTGCGTCAACACCAACAGCCTGAAGGTGTTTGGTCGGCCTTTTGTGCCAACCTTCAGGCCCCCAGGCAGATACACTGGTATGTCATCCCCTTATCTGGTTACATAATACTTTTGGTTTGTGGGTTTTCAATGTTCTGAGTCTTTCCTTTTATCATTCTTATCACCAAACCCAACCATGGAAGTCTGATTAAAGTTGCATTCTATCTGTATGGAATGCTTGAAATAGAATTAGTCGTGTGTTAAGTTTTCGTCACACGTTTGAACACTGTTTTAAATGTTTTTGAAAGAAGTGTCTTATGCTCATTAAGGCTGCCTTTATGTAATCAAAAATAGATAGAAAAACAGTAATATCATTTGTGCTGCTTAATATATTTATCTATCTATCTTTCTATATATATATATATAACAAAAAACTAAACAAAAAACTAATATATATATATATATATATATATATATATATTAGTTTTTGTTTAGTTTTTTTTAAAACTGTGATATGTTTTTCAGGATTCATTGATGAATAAAAAGTTAAGAAGAACAGCATTTATCTAACATCCTTGCTGAATAACAGTATTCATTTCTTGAAAAAAAAGAAAGAAAAACTTACTAACCCCAAACTTTTGAATGGTAATGTATATTGTTACGGAAGATTTTCTATCTGATAACTAATGCTGTTCTTTGTTTAACTTTTTATTCATTGATGAATCCCAAAAAATGTATCACATTATAAAAACAGAAATTAAGCAGCACAACTGTTTCCAACATTGGTAATAAATCAGCTAATTAGAATGATGCTGAAAATTCAGCTTTGATCACAGAATTAATTCCATTTTAAGGTATATTAAAATAGAAAAGTTATTTTAAACTGTAATAACATTTCTCAATATTATTGTTGTTTTCTGTATTTTTTTAATCAAATAAATGCAGGATTGATGAGCATAAGAGACTTCTTTCAAAAACATTAAAAATAGTAATGTGTCCAAATTTTTTACTGGTCCTGTATGTGTGTGTTTGTCCTTTTATTTATTTATTTTTTCATAGGAGAGCTGCTTGGTGTTGACTACCTCCTGAGTCAGACTGGACAGCCCCTGGTAGTGGACCCCGACTCAGAAGAGACAGAGAACATGCTGGAGGATGTGGATGAAGGCGAGGATGAAGAAGATGAGGGCTTCGGGGAAGACCAAACACATGATATTACTGTGTCAAGTCTTACCGATGACCCTAGCTTCTCTGTCTCCTCCCATTTTCTGCCCTCCTCTGCTGCTTCCCCCATCCAGCCTGCTGCCTCCTCCACCCAGCCTGTTGCCTCCTTCATCCAGCCTGATGCCTCCTTCACCCAGCCTGCTTCCTCATCTACCTTGGCTGCTGCTTCCTCCATCCAGCCTGCTGCCACCTCCACCTTGGCTGCTGCCTCCTCCACCCAGCCTGTTGCCTCCTTCATCCAGCCTGATGCCTCCTTCACCCAGCCTGCTTCCTCATCTACCTTGGCTGCTGCTTCCTCCATCCAGCCTGCTGCCACCTCCACCTTGGCTGCTGCCTCCTCCACCCAGCCTGTTGCCTCCTTCATCCAGCCTGATGCCTCCTTCACCCAGCCTGCTTCCTCATCTACCTTAGCTGCTGCCTCCTCCACCTTGGCTGCTGCCTCCTCCACCCAGCCTGTTGCCTCCTTCATCCAGCCTGATGCCTCCTTCACCCAGCCTGCTTCCTCATCTACCTTAGCTGCTGCCTCCTCCACCTTGGCTGCTGCCTCCTCCACCCAGCCTGTTGCCTCCTTCATCCAGCCTGATGCCTCCTTCACCCAGCCTGCTTCCTCATCTACCTTGGCTGCTGGCTCCTCCACGCCAGGTGCATCAGCATCTCCTGATGAGTCTGTGGTATGTAAATACCTTGTTATATGTCTGAAGTTGATGCTTGTCAACAAAAAGACATCTAGAAATATGTATATATGTTTTTTGTCTCACTTAACTGTCCTCATAATGTTGCTAATTTCTGTTTTTTTTTCAGGCTTTGGATAGTGCTGGTGTGCCAGGCATGGACAGTGTCGACAACCTGGCAGAGTATCTGGTGGAGCTAAGGAATCAGCCCTCTCTGGCCCTCACCAACCAGCAGGTCAAGAACATTCAAGTTTCTCTACTTTCCCTCCTTGACCTGTCATATGTTAACACTTGCACATGTTTTGTTTTCTCATTTGCCATGTATTATATTCTTTCTCTGTTTAGGTGAGCAATATAGTTGCTCTTTGGCAGAACCTGCTGGACTATGATAAGCAGAGGGTGGTGTTTGCTGCCAGACACCAGAGCAGACTGGACACAGGGAGGTTCAGATCCCCCAAAAAGAGGCAGGAGTTCACTCCAGGGGTGGAGAGTGTGAAGAGGCACGCACTTACCACCACTGCCCCACTTGCCCAGTGGCCTGATTGTTGTCGTCTGATAGAGACCATTTTTGTCAAGCTCTGTGCCATCCATAAGAGTCCTAAGAAGAAGGGGATTGGCACAGTCTCCAAATGGGACCTCATCTTGGAGGACTACAGAAAAATCAGGCGGCGCATTCTGGCCAATGCTGCTGTTATGCAGCAGACCACCCTGCAGCTGGTGGATGTGAGCCACACCACACTGGTTCAGTGGCATAACAGGACAGTGAAAAGGCAGGACAGTGCAGTATTGATGCAAGGGCTGCAACTGCCTAGCCGCTTGTCTGTGGCAGCTGACCCTCTACTCCCTGCCAATGTGCGCCCCCCATCTGCAACCCCCCAACCAGGCCCAGCTCACCAATACCACCTGCCCAGTAGCACCGTGGGCCAGGCACGGATGAAGAGGAAGAGAAACATTGCTTCAGCCCCAGTGGTTTTGTCACCGCCAGCTGAGAAACCTCAAACCCAGTGGCAACTCCTCCCTGCTCCACCCCCAGGTGCTCAACTGGTGATGCTGACACCAATGTCCTCACAGGGACTAACAGGGCCTTTCCTAATTGCTGCGCCACAGGCTCTCAGGGTCAGCCTCTCCTCTGCCCCTTCTGCCCCTCCTGCTCCTGTTGCTGCTCCGGTTCGAAAACTGACTCGCAAAGTACAGCACAACACATGCAAAAAATGCGGGCAGTTCAGGACAGCGGAGACTGGGCATAGCCAATACAAGGGCATTATATACTGCCCCTCTGTAGAGACAGTACCAAAGGAGCAGTGGTTGGAGGATATTAAAAAAACTAGATAAAAAAAAAAACAAAAAAAAAACACTGCTCTTTAATCTGAAGTTTTATGTGCATAGTTTTATTTATTTATTTTTTGCACAAGAGACATGGGAACTTGAGTTTTATTTATGTTTAAAGAATGCACAAGAGCCATGGACATTGGAAAGTTTTATTTATGTGCATAGTTTTGTTTTCTGTTCTTTTGCACTTGCAAAGAATGCACAAGAGTCATGAATATTTTAAAGATTTATTCATGCATATTGTTCTGTGCTTTCTGTTATTTTGCACTCACAAAGACTAAACAAGAGCCATGGACATTTTAAAGTTGTATTTATGTGTATTGGTCTGTGCTTTCTGTTCTTTTGCACTTGCAAAGAATGCACAAGAGCCATGGACAATGGAAAGTATTATTTATGTGTATTTTTCGGTTTTCTGTTCTGTTGCATATGCAACATAATAACTAAAATAATAAAAATGTGAATTAGTCAAGGAATTAATGAATAATTGGCTATGACTGATTGAAAAATAAAAAAAAATTCATGATTAAATAACTCTTTTTTGTATGTTTTACTTTTCTACAGTATAATTCAAAGGTTATAGGCACTATAAAATTGAAATTGTTGAGAAATTTGAGGATTCTTTCAGAAATAAATTGATTATTTTTACTATAATTTTTAGAAAATAACTGCAGCAGAAATATATTTAAACTAAAAGTGCAAAAACTCAGAACTGTGAATAAAATATCAACTATCAGTAATATTGAATTGATAAAATGTTCATTTGTCATTCCAGAAATAATTTAATTAATGTGGGCATCATTTATGTGATTTTTACTGATGAAAAACAGTGAATTACAGCATTAAGTAACAACGTAAATTTCTGCCAACCGTGGGATTCGAACCGGCAAACTTGTGATCAACCTTCTTCCCATAGAAATGTATAGGAAAACATTTTTAAAAAGTTTTTAAAATAATTTATTGTAAACATACACTTCCAAAAGCATCGCTTTGGAGGACAAAGGGATAAAAGTCCCTTTCTTCACTTTTCTCTTCATTTTTCCCTTTTTTCTCTCTCTTTTTCCTTCTTTTCTCTTCTCCCCCCTCCTCCATTTCTTCCCCTCCCTTAACAGACTATTGTTCCCCAGCTTTGGCGCAATTGGTTAGCGCGTTCGGCTGTTAACCGAAAGGTTGGTGGTTCGAGCCCACCCAAGGACGAAGGACACTTTTCGGTGCCTTGAAGACGCACGTGGAATTTTTCACGCATGCCGTGTGTCCACTAACGCGCAAGCCTCTCTTAGGATGCAAGACACAGCTTTTCCTATCCCGTTTAGCCTTTACAGCTTCATTAGTTGCCGTGTGTTAAAAGGAGTCAGCAGTAGGTGTTTGGTGAAGGTTTTCACCAGCTCGAGCTGCTGCGGCGTGTGGATGCATTCTTCATGTTTTGTTCCAGCTGGTGGAGACCCGTTTTGCACTGAAGTCCTGAGCAAAACTCCCTTGGAAACACCATCGAACGTCTGTAGCGCAACCTCCGATTGCCATCGAATGTGGATTCCGCTCATATGAGGCGGCACCAGTGCTTTCTTTTTAGCTTTTGCTAATTAGCTAAACGTTACACCAGCTTATCATTTCCCATGCAAGCATCCTTTATTTCCTTGAAAAGTGCCCAAATTTATGCTCTCCAAATCACTGAACCGCCTTCGCATGGCGAAACAGAATTCCATGTCTGTCTTTTCCGACAGACTGAAACTCAGCTTTAACTCCTGGCCTTGATTGTGCCTATTTTTGGCCCGCACTGCTGAGTCAAACTGTGCTCCCCGAAAACAGATATGATTGAAACTGACAGAGCAAACTCTAAGCCTGCCCCTGCCCACAAGAGGTTTCGCCAGGCTCGTGCGAGGATTGAGGCTCCGTTTCGCCTGTGTAATTTGGAGACCGATAAAAACAGCCACCGACCCTGTGAAAGGTTTTCACACCAGCCCGGCTAGCTCAGTCGGTAGAGCATGAGACTCTTAATCTCAGGGTCGTGGGTTCGAGCCCCACGTTGGGCGTGACTATTATATCTATTTCTTCCAAATAGGCCGCTCTTGACGTTGCCAGCGGTGGAAATACCCCATTCCCAAGCACATGCAAGCCTAGTGCATGTAGCCCATCAATCCTGCAGCCAGCACCGTGACTGTCTCTGTGGCGCTACCTGGAGCAGGATCGTCGGTCTCCGCGGCCGTTTCCTCATCCAACCGCGTCGCGCGCTCTCCAATGTGAGAATGGACGAGAGCCAATCTCGTCTCGCTGTCCATTGTGTGAACGGACGAGGGCGCCAATCGCTCTCCCTTGCGAGAATGGACGAGAGCCAATCGCGTTGCCGAAAGAGAACGGACGCAGCAGCCACTCAGCGTGCTTCATTCGGAGTCAGAAAAAAAAACCTCAGCCCAGCAGAATAACGGATAACTGAGCAAAAAGTAAGTAATAAATGTTTTTTTCCTCTCTGTTTTCTGTGTTCTGAACTGGTAATTCGTTACGTTTTCGTCCGTCATTCATCCGTGTTTTGCATTTATAAACTACTTCTTGATAACGATTTATAAACGACTTGCCCATAATTAAACACCATTTCCTTTAATCTTACTTATTAAACTCCTTTTAGTCGTTTTAAAGCTCGGTTTGAATGGGAAAAAAAAGTGTTACAGCTGTAGATGTAGTCATTCCTTATGAAATACACCATGGTTTTACTATAGTGAAGTGTAGTAACGTTACCCATGTTGTGTTTTTGGCAGATCGATTACAACTGTATAAACACAGTCTATCTACAAATAAAAAAACGAACCCCAGAAAAAAAAAACAACGTTATACTTGTAGATATAGTCATTTACTATGGTTTTACTACAGCGAAAGTTTTTTTTTTTTGGTAGATCAGTTTTCAACTGTATAAACACAGTTTTGCTATAAATAATAATCTGAATGAAAAAACAACAACGTGAAGCTTGTAGATATAGTCATTTACCATGATTTTACTATAGTAACCATGTTTTGTTTTCATGACTTACAAT
Source organism: Aspiorhynchus laticeps (assembly GCA_023376895.1). Classification (NCBI taxonomy): domain Eukaryota; kingdom Metazoa; phylum Chordata; class Actinopteri; order Cypriniformes; family Cyprinidae; genus Aspiorhynchus; species Aspiorhynchus laticeps. The sequence goes on along the minus strand of JALXFT010004932.1, from coordinate 352,976 downwards.
CTCACATATCAAACAACATTTGCCTGTAATTTTTCATATTAAACACCATTTTGTTTTTTTGAAGTTCACTCTGGATGTAAAAAACAATGTAAATTTGTAGACATACATTTCTTATGAAAATTTTATGTGGTTTTGCTATAGTGCTAATGTAGTAATCATGTTTTGTGTTTGCAGATCGATTACTATTTGTATAAACACAGATACAAGTGCTACAAATAATAATTTGAATGAAAAAGCAATGTAATAGTTCTAGATATAAACATCCCTTACAAAAAATAACCATGGTTTTACTATACAGAAGTGTAGTTACTGTGTTCTTTTTTTCAGATTGATTATCATATGTTTAACCACAGTTTTTAACTAAATTAACAATACATTTTATTTTTGGGGGGAGGGTAACACTATTTTACATTGTCATTATTACAGGCTATATGTAGTTACTATAGAAATAACAGTAAATTATGCCTAATCGGATGCAACTAACCATAAACCAAAGCAAACACTAATCTTACCCCTACAGTAAGTGCATGTAGTAATTTAATATTCAAATACCTACATGTATAATTGAAGTGTAACACTTTAAAATAAAGTGTAACCTTGTTTTGCTTTATTTGTAATAAAATAATGTTTAATTGTTGTAATGGGTGCCATTATTTAGTTACCTTGAATATATATAATTGTATCATTATAAACAAATTAAAAACATCTGTGCAGTTGTCCAGTACTTGCAAAAATGCACATTATTTACTATTATTTCCATATTATATTCAGATGAGCACCAAGCCAAAGAGCCACAAGGCCATGGGTGATGGCGAGTGGATGGCCAGGTTGAGGGCTTTTGCCAGCTCTGGGTCTTGGCCTTCTGGAGAAGGCAATAGACCAGCACCACGGCAGCGGAAGTGGTACGACCTCTACCAGAAGGTAAAGTTACCTGAATCTCATTATATAATATGTAGTATGCAGGTCACCTGACAATGGTGCAGACCATATCAGTAAACAGTAGAATTCTTATTTTTCAGATTGAGAAATGCCCCCTGCAGGCTCATGGACAGACCACCCTCTTTGGTGGGTCCACAGCTTGCAGTTGTGGATTCCACACCACCAAGGTGATCTATTTAAAAATGACATAATATTGCATCACATATCACAATGCTGTTGTGCTGTTTCACTACATTTTATGCTCTTCTGCTGTTGTTTTCACAGCCTGCCACTGCTACTTCACCACAGGCCACTGCTGCACCTCCACAGTCTGAGGCTTCAGACACGGCTCCTGCCCCACGGTCATTCCTGAGGCCCCCTCTTACTTTATCAATGGTGAATATTGTCTTTGTAATTAATGTGTACTTAGAATCATTTTGAATTTGTTTGACATGATCTACAACCCACCAGGGTCAGAATGATTCTAACATACTCCTGCAGACTGATCAGATAAGCCATTCATATTTTTTACACACACACACACACACACACACACACACACACACACACGTAATAGACTCCAAGTAAAATACAAAAAAGGAAAAAATAATGTATGTTACTTCCATCTAGTTGCATCATGCTATTAACTTTGTTTCTCTTTTTAGTTCACTAAATCACGGTTTGGTGGGTCACACTTGAAATCACTAAAGCCGAATTTAGTAGAATGGAGGACCCCCAGCCCTTCTCCATCCTCTGTGAGGACGCCAACTATGGCCTCTGTGAGGACCCCCAGCCCTTCTCCATCCTCTGTGAGGACGCCAACTATGGCCTCTGTGAGGACCCCCAGCCCTTCTCCATCCTCTGTGAGGACGCCAGCTATGGCCTCTGTGAGGACCCCCAGCCCTTCTCCATCCTCTGTGAGGACGCCAACTATGGCCTCTGTGAGGACCCCCAGCCCTTCTCCATCCTCTGTGAGGACGCCAGCTATGGCCTCTGTGAGGACCCCCAGCCCATCCCCATCCTCATTCTCATTGCAGACCCACATTCCTGCTCCATTCTCTGTGAGTATATTGGCACCAATTTATTGGACAGACTGTGGTGTATATTAGTGCAGCCTTTTATTTATGCAAAAATATAATTGTCATGCAAACAGGAGGAGCCTGGAAGAGTCCAGCCAGCCCCTGCCGAGGCCTCAGCTTCATTCTGGCTGCCAGGTGAATTAGGCAAGACCATCCCTGTGCAGGACCAGGGGTGGATTGCCAACACCTTATTTCACTCTGGCAAGCTGCGGCCAGATTTGAAGCTGTGGTATGAGCCTCCCGTCCCGGCCCTCATTTACCACCAGACACCAACACCTGACCGGTTCTTCACCCATCGGCTGATGGTGTGGATGCCCTACCACCTGTGGAAGGTGAGGGTTTTCTGTCCTTGTGGCAAGAACTTGACAGGCTATGGTGTCCACAAGAGGGCCAGGAAGGTCCTGGACATCGACAGGTACTACCTGATGGTAACAGAGACACTCAGGTGCACTGTGTGTTCTCTGAACTATCTGTCAACAAGCCAGACTGTCCGGGACCAGCTTGACCTGCCGCACCAGAAAATGTTCCGGCTGATCCTGACCCGCAAGTGAGTAAAGTAGTCTAAAGATGGTTCTTGTGAAGACTTAAACCACTGAAATGAACCCCCTTAATAAACATGTAAATAATCACAGCATTAATGTGCATTTCAGGTATGCCTGTGACATCCGTGTCATTAGGCTGCTTCGGGACCGGACGCTGGGCAACAGTCCAGCTCGATTGGTGCGGCAGTTGAAAGAGAACCATGGGGAGGAATGGCTGAATCGGTTGGCACACTATCTTGGGGAGTGTGCTGACTTTGTCGATCGACCCAGCCTCAATCCGGTGGTCTGCCAGGAGCCTCCAGAGCCAATCGACATCCCCACCAGTCGTTGGCTGCTGTCAGTATACGGCAGGGATATCCTCTCCAGAATTGGACATATAAAGGCCAGCATCACATCCATCTTTGGCAACATCTTAAAGATGGATTCCACAAAAAAGGTAAAAAATTATTTGACTCTGTTACGTTCTGTAATGTTCATAAATACCGTCAGATAGACATTAATATTATTGTCATTGCTAACGTTACATCACATATGTCTTGTTACATTTGTAAATGCCAGATCACAAAGAAGCTGGCTGGCCATGGACGGGGGACAGCACTCTGGGTAACCTCCATTGGAAATGAGGTTGGCCAGATAGTGACCAGTGTGCTGTCAGTGCAAGAGGGGCCAGCACTGGACAGGATGGTGGCCGGTGTAATGGAGCGGTACCGCAAGGCTGCCATTCCACCCCCAGTGCTGCTTTATGTGGACTGTGGCTGCTGCGTGAGTGAGGGAGCAACGAGCAAGCTGCAGACCAGGTTCGGGGAGTGGCCAGACCTTCACATAAGACTGGACATCTGGCACTTTATGAGGAGGATGGCCGTGGGCTGCACCACCGATGCCCATCCCCTCTACCCCACTTTCATGGGATGCCTGTCTGCCTGCATCTTTGAGTGGGATGCTGGGGACCTCTGCCTGTTGCGGCAGGCAAAGAGGAAACAGCTGATGCAGGAGGGTGTGCCAGCTCTTACTGACATCCTGGTGGACAGGAGCATCACTAAAAAGGAGTTGAGCCTTTACTGCCGCAGGAGGACACGAGGTGAGGAGGCCACCATACGCCTCATTGAGAGGCTGCTGCAGGAGCTGGGGGGGGCAAATGGGAGGGACCTTATGGGTGTGCCTCTGCTGGATGAGGTGCGCATGGAGCACATCTGGCGTGTGCAGAAACGCCATGTCAGGTGCATCCAGGACGTGCCGGGTGTGCCTCTCTACACTGAGGTAGGCACCACCACAAAGGCAGGGGTCACCCTGACCAGGTACCGCTGTGCCAGAGGGTCCACATCTCTGGAGTCTTTCCACTGCCACCTAAACAGGTTCATTCCAGGTTGGTGTCTCACATGTATGATGTTTTAAATAATTTCAATTTCTGTTATGCAGATTGAAAGGCTTGTCATTTTTATTGGTATATTTTTCTTCTTCTTCTAGGAACCAGTGCAAATGCACTGAACTTTCAGCTGTACCTGCTGGAAGGCTTGAATAGGTGGAATCAGGATCGGGCGGCTGCATCAGTGACCAGCAAGCCAGCGTCCCTTCTCACCTACTCCGGGGATATGGCCCACTGCGTCAACACCAACAGCCTGAAGGTGTTTGGTCGGCCTTTTGTGCCAACCTTCAGGCCCCCAGGCAGATACACTGGTATGTCATCCCCTTATCTGGTTACATAATACTTTTGGTTTGTGGGTTTTCAATGTTCTGAGTCTTTCCTTTTATCATTCTTATCACCAAACCCAACCATGGAAGTCTGATTAAAGTTGCATTCTATCTGTATGGAATGCTTGAAATAGAATTAGTCGTGTGTTAAGTTTTCGTCACACGTTTGAACACTGTTTTAAATGTTTTTGAAAGAAGTGTCTTATGCTCATTAAGGCTGCCTTTATGTAATCAAAAATAGATAGAAAAACAGTAATATCATTTGTGCTGCTTAATATATTTATCTATCTATCTTTCTATATATATATATATAACAAAAAACTAAACAAAAAACTAATATATATATATATATATATATATATATATATATATATATATATTAGTTTTTGTTTAGTTTTTTTTAAAACTGTGATATGTTTTTCAGGATTCATTGATGAATAAAAAGTTAAGAAGAACAGCATTTATCTAACATCCTTGCTGAATAACAGTATTCATTTCTTGAAAAAAAAGAAAGAAAAACTTACTAACCCCAAACTTTTGAATGGTAATGTATATTGTTACGGAAGATTTTCTATCTGATAACTAATGCTGTTCTTTGTTTAACTTTTTATTCATTGATGAATCCCAAAAAATGTATCACATTATAAAAACAGAAATTAAGCAGCACAACTGTTTCCAACATTGGTAATAAATCAGCTAATTAGAATGATGCTGAAAATTCAGCTTTGATCACAGAATTAATTCCATTTTAAGGTATATTAAAATAGAAAAGTTATTTTAAACTGTAATAACATTTCTCAATATTATTGTTGTTTTCTGTATTTTTTTAATCAAATAAATGCAGGATTGATGAGCATAAGAGACTTCTTTCAAAAACATTAAAAATAGTAATGTGTCCAAATTTTTTACTGGTCCTGTATGTGTGTGTTTGTCCTTTTATTTATTTATTTTTTCATAGGAGAGCTGCTTGGTGTTGACTACCTCCTGAGTCAGACTGGACAGCCCCTGGTAGTGGACCCCGACTCAGAAGAGACAGAGAACATGCTGGAGGATGTGGATGAAGGCGAGGATGAAGAAGATGAGGGCTTCGGGGAAGACCAAACACATGATATTACTGTGTCAAGTCTTACCGATGACCCTAGCTTCTCTGTCTCCTCCCATTTTCTGCCCTCCTCTGCTGCTTCCCCCATCCAGCCTGCTGCCTCCTCCACCCAGCCTGTTGCCTCCTTCATCCAGCCTGATGCCTCCTTCACCCAGCCTGCTTCCTCATCTACCTTGGCTGCTGCTTCCTCCATCCAGCCTGCTGCCACCTCCACCTTGGCTGCTGCCTCCTCCACCCAGCCTGTTGCCTCCTTCATCCAGCCTGATGCCTCCTTCACCCAGCCTGCTTCCTCATCTACCTTGGCTGCTGCTTCCTCCATCCAGCCTGCTGCCACCTCCACCTTGGCTGCTGCCTCCTCCACCCAGCCTGTTGCCTCCTTCATCCAGCCTGATGCCTCCTTCACCCAGCCTGCTTCCTCATCTACCTTAGCTGCTGCCTCCTCCACCTTGGCTGCTGCCTCTTCCACCCAGCCTGTTGCCTCCTTCATCCAGCCTGATGCCTCCTTCACCCAGCCTGCTTCCTCATCTACCTTAGCTGCTGCCTCCTCCACCTTGGCTGCTGCCTCCTCCACCCAGCCTGTTGCCTCCTTCATCCAGCCTGATGCCTCCTTCACCCAGCCTGCTTCCTCATCTACCTTGGCTGCTGGCTCCTCCACGCCAGGTGCATCAGCATCTCCTGATGAGTCTGTGGTATGTAAATACCTTGTTATATGTCTGAAGTTGATGCTTGTCAACAAAAAGACATCTAGAAATATGTATATATGTTTTTTGTCTCACTTAACTGTCCTCATAATGTTGCTAATTTCTGTTTTTTTTTCAGGCTTTGGATAGTGCTGGTGTGCCAGGCATGGACAGTGTCGACAACCTGGCAGAGTATCTGGTGGAGCTAAGGAATCAGCCCTCTCTGGCCCTCACCAACCAGCAGGTCAAGAACATTCAAGTTTCTCTACTTTCCCTCCTTGACCTGTCATATGTTAACACTTGCACATGTTTTGTTTTCTCATTTGCCATGTATTATATTCTTTCTCTGTTTAGGTGAGCAATATAGTTGCTCTTTGGCAGAACCTGCTGGACTATGATAAGCAGAGGGTGGTGTTTGCTGCCAGACACCAGAGCAGACTGGACACAGGGAGGTTCAGATCCCCCAAAAAGAGGCAGGAGTTCACTCCAGGGGTGGAGAGTGTGAAGAGGCACGCACTTACCACCACTGCCCCACTTGCCCAGTGGCCTGATTGTTGTCGTCTGATAGAGACCATTTTTGTCAAGCTCTGTGCCATCCATAAGAGTCCTAAGAAGAAGGGGATTGGCACAGTCTCCAAATGGGACCTCATCTTGGAGGACTACAGAAAAATCAGGCGGCGCATTCTGGCCAATGCTGCTGTTATGCAGCAGACCACCCTGCAGCTGGTGGATGTGAGCCACACCACACTGGTTCAGTGGCATAACAGGACAGTGAAAAGGCAGGACAGTGCAGTATTGATGCAAGGGCTGCAACTGCCTAGCCGCTTGTCTGTGGCAGCTGACCCTCTACTCCCTGCCAATGTGCGCCCCCCATCTGCAACCCCCCAACCAGGCCCAGCTCACCAATACCACCTGCCCAGTAGCACCGTGGGCCAGGCACGGATGAAGAGGAAGAGAAACATTGCTTCAGCCCCAGTGGTTTTGTCACCACCAGCTGAGAAACCTCAAACCCAGTGGCAACTCCTCCCTGCTCCACCCCCAGGTGCTCAACTGGTGATGCTGACACCAATGTCCTCACAGGGACTAACAGGGCCTTTCCTAATTGCTGCGCCACAGGCTCTCAGGGTCAGCCTCTCCTCTGCCCCTTCTGCCCCTCCTGCTCCTGTTGCTGCTCCGGTTCGAAAACTGACTCGCAAAGTACAGCACAACACATGCAAAAAATGCGGGCAGTTCAGGACAGCGGAGACTGGGCATAGCCAATACAAGGGCATTACATACTGCCCCTCTGTAGAGACAGTACCAAAGGAGCAGTGGTTGGAGGATATTAAAAAAACTAGATAAAAAAAAAAACAAAAAAAAAACACTGCTCTTTAATCTGAAGTTTTATGTGCATAGTTTTATTTATTTATTTTTTGCACAAGAGACATGGGAACTTGAGTTTTATTTATGTTTAAAGAATGCACAAGAGCCATGGACATTGGAAAGTTTTATTTATGTGCATAGTTTTGTTTTCTGTTCTTTTGCACTTGCAAAGAATGCACAAGAGTCATGAATATTTTAAAGATTTATTCATGCATATTGTTCTGTGCTTTCTGTTATTTTGCACTCACAAAGACTAAACAAGAGCCATGGACATTTTAAAGTTGTATTTATGTGTATTGGTCTGTGCTTTCTGTTCTTTTGCACTTGCAAAGAATGCACAAGAGCCATGGACAATGGAAAGTATTATTTATGTGTATTTTTCGGTTTTCTGTTCTGTTGCATATGCAACATAATAACTAAAATAATAAAAATGTGAATTAGTCAAGGAATTAATGAATAATTGGCTATGACTGATTGAAAAATAAAAAAAAAATCATGATTAAATAACTCTTTTTTGTATGTTTTACTTTTCTACAGTATAATTCAAAGGTTATAGGCACTATAAAATTGAAATTGTTGAGAAATTTGAGGATTCTTTCAGAAATAAATTGATTATTTTTACTATAATTTTTAGAAAATAACTGCAGCAGAAATATATTTAAACTAAAAGTGCAAAAACTCAGAACTGTGAATAAAATATCAACTATCAGTAATATTGAATTGATAAAATGTTCATTTGTCATTCCAGAAATAATTTAATTAATGTGGGCATCATTTATGTGATTTTTACTGATGAAAAACAGTGATTTACAGCATTAAGTAACAACGTAAATTTCTGCCAACCGTGGGATTCGAACCGGCAAACTTGTGATCAACCTTCTTCCCATAGAAATGTATAGGAAAACATTTTTAAAAAGTTTTTAAAATAATTTATTGTAAACATACACTTCCAAAAGCATCGCTTTGGAGGACAAAGGGATAAAAGTCCCTTTCTTCACTTTTCTCTTCATTTTTCCCTTTTTTCTCTCTCTTTTTCCTTCTTTTCTCTTCTCCCCCCTCCTCCATTTCTTCCCCTCCCTTAACAGACTATTGTTCCCCAGCTTTGGCGCAATTGGTTAGCGCGTTCGGCTGTTAACCGAAAGGTTGGTGATTCGAGCCCACCCAGGGACGAAGGACACTTTTCGTTGCCTTGAAGACGCACGTGGAATTTTTCACGCATGCCGTGTGTCCACTAACGCGCAAGCCTCTCTTAGGATGCAAGACACAGCTTTTCCTATCCCGTTTAGCCTTTACAGCTTCATTAGTTGCCGTGTGTTAAAAGGAGTCAGCAGTAGTTGTTTGGTGAAGGTTTTCACCAGCGCGAGCTGCTGTGGCGTGTGGATGCATTCTTCATGTTTTGTTCCAGCTGGTGGAGACCCGTTTTGCACTGAAGTCCTGAGCAAAACTCCCTTGTAAACACCATCGAACGTCTGTAGCGCAACCTCCGATTGCCATCGAATGTGGATTCCGCTCATATGAGGCAGCACCAGTGCTTTCTTTTTAGCTTTTGCTAATTAGCTAAACGTTACACCAGCTTATCATTTCCCATGCAAGCATCCTTTATTTACTTGAAAAGTGCCCCAACTTTATGCTCTCCAAATCACTGAACCGCCTTCGCATGGCGAAACAGAATTCCATGTCTGTCTTTTCCGACAGACTGAAACTCAGCTTTAACTCCTGGCCTTGATTGTGCCTATTTTTGGCCCGCACTGCATAGTCAAACTGTGCTCCCCGAAAACAGATATGATTGAAACTGACAGAGCAAACTCTAAGCCTGCCCCTGCCCGCAAGAGGTTTCGCCAGGCTCGTGCGAGGATTGAGGCTCCGTTTCGCCTGTGTAATTTGGAGACCGATAAAAACTGCCACCGACCCTGTGAAAGGATTTCACACCAGCCCGGCTAGCTCAGTCGGTAGAGCATGAGACTCTTAATCTCAGGGTCGTGGGTTCGAGCCCCACGTTGGGCGTGACAATTATATCTCTTTCTTCCAAATAGACCGCTCGTGACGTTGCCAGCGGCGGAAATACCCCATTCCCAAGCACATGCAAGACTAGTGCATGTAGCCCATCAATCCTGCAGCCAGCACCCTGACTGTCTCTGTGGCGCAATTGGTTAGCGCGTTCGGCTGTTAACCGAAAGGTTGGTGGTTCGAGCCCACCCAGGGACGAAGGACACTTTTCGGTGCCTTGAAGACGCACGTGGAATTTTTCACGCATGCCGTGTGTCCACTAACGCACACGCCTCTCTTAGGATGCAAGACACAGCTTTTCCTATCCCGTTTAGCATTTACAGCTTCATTAGTTGCCGTGTGTTAAAAGGAGTCAGCAGTAGTTGTTTGGTGAAGGTTTTCACCAGCGCGAGCTGCTGCGGCGTGTGGATGCATTCTTCATGTTTTGTTCCAGCTGGTGGAGACCCGTTTTGCACTGAAGTCCTGAGCAAAACTCCCTTGGAAACACCATCGAACGTCTGTAGCGCAACCTCCGATTGCCATCGAATGTGGATTCCGCTCATATGAGGCAGCACCAGTGCTTTCTTTTTAGCTTTTGCTAATTAGCTAAACGTTACACCAGCTTATCATTTCCCATGCAAGCATCCTTTATTTACTTGAAACGTGCCCCAACTTTATGCTCTCCAAATCACTGAACCGCCTTCGCATGGCGAAACAGAATTCCATGTCTGTCTTTTCCGACAGACTGAAACTCAGCTTTAACTCCTGGCCTTGATTGTGCCTATTTTTGGCCCGCACTGCATAGTCAAACTGTGCTCCCCGAAAACAGATATGATTGAAACTGACAGAGCAAACTCTAAGCCTGCCCCTGCCCGCAAGAGGTTTCGCCAGGCTCGTGCGAGGATTGAGGCTCCGTTTCGCCTGTGTAATTATATCTCTTTCTTCCAAATAGACCGCTCGTGACGTTGCCAGCGGCGGAAATACCCCATTCCCAAGCACATGCAAGACTAGTGCATGTAGCCCATCAATCCTGCAGCCAGCACCCTGACTGTCTCTGTGGCGCAATTGGTTAGCGCGTTCGGCTGTTAACCGAAAGGTTGGTGGTTCGAGCCCACCCAGGGACGAAGGACACTTTTCGGTGCCTTGAAGATGCACGTGGAATTTTTCACGCATGCCGTGTGTCCACTAACGCGCAAGCCTCTCTTAGGATGCAAGACACAGCTTTTCCTATCCCGTTTAGCCTTTACAGCTTCATTAGTTGCCGTGTGTTAAAAGGAGTCAGCAGTAGTTGTTTGGTGAAGGTTTTCACCAGCGCGAGCTGCTGCGGCGTGTGGATGCATTCTTCATGCTTTGTTCCAGCTGGTGGAGACCCGTTTTGCACTGAAGTCCTGAGCAAAACTCCCTTGGAAACACCATCGAACGTCTGTAGCGCAACCTCCGATTGCCATCGAATGTGGATTCCGCTCATATGAGGCGGCACCAGTGCTTTCTTTTTAGCTTTTGCTAATTAGCTAAACGTTACACCAGCTTATCATTTCCCATGCAAGCATCCTTTATTTACTTGAAAAGTGCCCCAACTTTATGCTCTCCAAATCACTGAACCGCCTTCGCATGGCGAAACAGAATTCCATGTCTGTCTTTTCCGACAGACTGAAACTCAGCTTTAACTCCTGGCCTTGATTGTGCCTATTTTTGGCCCGCACTGCATAGTCAAACTGTGCTCCCCGAAAACAGATATGATTGAAACTGACAGAGCAAACTCTAAGCCTGCCCCTGCCCGCAAGAGGTTTCGCCAGGCTCGTGCGAGGATTGAGGCTCCGTTTCGCCTGTGTAATTTGGAGACCGATAAAAACTGCCACCGACCCTGTGAAAAGTTTTCACACCAGCCCGGCTAGCTCAGTCGGTAGAGCATGAGACTCTTAATCTCAGGGTCGTGGGTTCGAGCCCCACGTTGGGCGTGATTATTATATCTATTTCTTCCAAATAGGCCGCTCTTGACGTTGCCAGCGGCGGAAATACCCCATTCCCAAGCACATGCAAGCCTAGTGCATGTAGCCCATCAATCCTGCAGCCAGCACCGTGACTGTCTCTGTGGCGGAATTGGTTAGCGCGTTCGGCTGTTAACCGAAAGGTTGGTGATTCGAGCCCACCCAGGGACGAAGGACACTTTTCGGTGCCTTGAAGACGCACGTGGAATTTTTCACGCATGCCGTGTGTCCACTAACGCGCAAGCCTCTCTTAGGATGCAAGACACAGCTTTTCCTATCCCGTTTAGCCTTTACAGCTTCATTAGTTGCCGTGTGTTAAAAGGAGTCAGCAGTAGTTGTTTGGTGAAGGTTTTCACCAGCGCAAGCTGCTGCGGCGTGTGGATGCATTCTTCATGTTTTGTTCCAGCTGGTGGAGACCCGTTTTGCACTGAAGTCCTGAGCAAAACTCCCTTGTAAACACCATCGAACGTCTGTAGCGCAACCTCCGATTGCCATCGAATGTGGATTCCGCTCATATGAGGCGGCACCAGTGCTTTCTTTTTAGCTTTTGCTAATTAGCTAAACGTTACACCAGCTTATCATTTCCCATGCAAGCATCCTTTATTTACTTGAAAAGTGCCCCAACTTTATGCTCTCCAAATCACTGAACCGCCTTCGCATGTCGAAACAGAATTCCATGTCTGTCTTTTCCGACAGAGTGAAACTCAGCTTTAACTCCTGGCCTTGATTGTGCCTATTTTTGGCCCGCACTGCATAGTCAAACTGTGCTCCCCGAAAACAGATATGATTGAAACTGACAGAGCAAACTCTAAGCCTGCCCCTGCCCGCAAGAGGTTTCGCCAGGCTCGTGCGAGGATTGAGGCTCCGTTTCGCCTGTGTAATTTGGAGACCGATAAAAACTGCCACCGACCCTGTGAAAGGTTTTCACACCAGCCCGGCTAGCTCAGTCGGTAGAGCATGAGACTCTTAATCTCAGGGTCGTGGGTTCGAGCCCCACGTTGGGCGTGACTATTATATCTCTTTCTTCCAAATAGGCCGCTCGTGACGTTGCCAGCGGCGGAAATACCCCATTCCCAAGCACATGCAAGCCTAGTGCATGTAGCCCATTCATCCGGCAGCCAGCACCGTGACTGTCTCTGTGGCGCAATTAGTTAGCGCGTTCGGCTGTTAACCGAAAAGTTGGTGATTCGAGCCCACCCAGGGACGAAGGACACTTTTCGGTGCCTTGAAGATGCACGTGGAATTTTTCAAGCATGCCGTGTGTCCACTAACGCGCAAGCCTCTCTTAGGATGCAAGACACAGCTTTTCCTATCCCGTTTAGCCTTTACAGCTTCATTAGTTGCCGTGTGTTAAAAGGAGTCAGCAGTAGTTGTTTGGTGAAGGTTTTCACCAGCGCGAGCTGCTGCGGCGTGTGGATGCATTCTTCATGTTTTGTTCCAGCTGGTGGAGACCCGTTTTGCACTGAAGTCCTGAGCAAAACTCCCTTGTAAACACCATCGAACGTCTGTAGCGCAACCTCCGATTGCCATCGAATGTGGATTCCGCTCATATGAGGCAGCACCAGTGCTTTCTTTTTAGCTTTTGCTAATTAGTTAAACGTTACACCAGCTTATCATTTCCCATGCAAGCATCCTTTATTTACTTGAAAAGTGCCCCAACTTTATGCTCTCCAAATCACTGAACCGCCTTCGCATGGCGAAACAGAATTCCATGTCTGTCTTTTCCGACAGACTGAAACTCAGCTTTAACTCCTGGCCTTGATTGTGCCTATTTTTGGCCCGCACTGCATAGTCAAACTGTGCTCCCCGAAAACAGATATGATTGAAACTGACAGAGCAAACTCTAAGCCTGCCCCTGCCCGCAAGAGGTTTCGCCAGGCTCGTGCGAGGATTGAGGCTCCGTTTCGCCTGTGTAATTTGGAGACCGATAAAAACTGCCACCGACCCTGTGAAAGGATTTCACACCAGCCCGGCTAGCTCAGTCGGTAGAGCATGAGACTCTTAATCTCAGGGTCGTGGGTTCGAGCCCCACGTTGGGCGTGACAATTATATCTCTTTCTTCCAAATAGACCGCTCGTGACGTTGCCAGCGGCGGAAATACCCCATTCCCAAGCACATGCAAGACTAGTGCATGTAGCCCATCAATCCTGCAGCCAGCACCCTGACTGTCTCTGTGGCGCAATTGGTTAGCGCGTTCGGCTGTTAACCGAAAGGTTGGTGGTTCGAGCCCACCCAGGGACGAAGGACACTTTTCGGTGCCTTGAAGACGCACGTGGAATTTTTCACGCATGCCGTGTGTCCACTAACGCACACGCCTCTCTTAGGATGCAAGACACAGCTTTTCCTATCCCGTTTAGCATTTACAGCTTCATTAGTTGCCGTGTGTTAAAAGGAGTCAGCAGTAGTTGTTTGGTGAAGGTTTTCACCAGCGCGAGCTGCTGCGGCGTGTGGATGCATTCTTCATGTTTTGTTCCAGCTGGTGGAAACCCGTTTTGCACTGAAGTCCTGAGCAAAACTCCCTTGGAAACACCATCGAACGTCTGTAGCGCAACCTCCGATTGCCATCGAATGTGGATTCCGCTCATATGAGGCAGCACCAGTGCTTTCTTTTTAGCTTTTGCTAATTAGCTAAACGTTACACCAGCTTATCATTTCCCATGCAAGCATCCTTTATTTACTTGAAACGTGCCCCAACTTTATGCTCTCCAAATCACTGAACCGCCTTCGCATGGCGAAACAGAATTCCATGTCTGTCTTTTCCGACAGACTGAAACTCAGCTTTAACTCCTGGCCTTGATTGTGCCTATTTTTGGCCCGCACTGCATAGTCAAACTGTGCTCCCCGAAAACAGATATGATTGAAACTGACAGAGCAAACTCTAAGCCTGCCCCTGCCCGCAAGAGGTTTCGCCAGGCTCGTGCGAGGATTGAGGCTCCGTTTCGCCTGTGTAATTATATCTCTTTCTTCCAAATAGACCGCTCGTGACGTTGCCAGCGGCGGAAATACCCCATTCCCAAGCACATGCAAGACTAGTGCATGTAGCCCATCAATCCTGCAGCCAGCACCCTGACTGTCTCTGTGGCGCAATTGGTTAGCGCGTTCGGCTGTTAACCGAAAGGTTGGTGGTTCGAGCCCACCCAGGGACGAAGGACACTTTTCGGTGCCTTGAAGATGCACGTGGAATTTTTCACGCATGCCGTGTGTCCACTAACGCGCAAGCCTCTCTTAGGATGCAAGACACAGCTTTTCCTATCCCGTTTAGCCTTTACAGCTTCATTAGTTGCCGTGTGTTAAAAGGAGTCAGCAGTAGTTGTTTGGTGAAGGTTTTCACCAGCGCGAGCTGCTGCGGCGTGTGGATGCATTCTTCATGCTTTGTTCCAGCTGGTGGAGACCCGTTTTGCACTGAAGTCCTGAGCAAAACTCCCTTGGAAACACCATCGAACGTCTGTAGCGCAACCTCCGATTGCCATCGAATGTGGATTCCGCTCATATGAGGCGGCACCAGTGCTTTCTTTTTAGCTTTTGCTAATTAGCTAAACGTTACACCAGCTTATCATTTCCCATGCAAGCATCCTTTATTTACTTGAAAAGTGCCCCAACTTTATGCTCTCCAAATCACTGAACCGCCTTCGCATGGCGAAACAGAATTCCATGTCTGTCTTTTCCGACAGACTGAAACTCAGCTTTAACTCCTGGCCTTGATTGTGCCTATTTTTGGCCCGCACTGCATAGTCAAACTGTGCTCCCCGAAAACAGATATGATTGAAACTGACAGAGCAAACTCTAAGCCTGCCCCTGCCCGCAAGAGGTTTCGCCAGGCTCGTGCGAGGATTGAGGCTCCGTTTCGCCTGTGTAATTTGGAGACCGATAAAAACTGCCACCGACCCTGTGAAAAGTTTTCACACCAGCCCGGCTAGCTCAGTCGGTAGAGCATGAGACTCTTAATCTCAGGGTCGTGGGTTCGAGCCCCACGTTGGGCGTGATTATTATATCTATTTCTTCCAAATAGGCCGCTCTTGACGTTGCCAGCGGCGGAAATACCCCATTCCCAAGCACATGCAAGCCTAGTGCATGTAGCCCATCAATCCTGCAGCCAGCACCGTGACTGTCTCTGTGGCGCAATTGGTTAGCGCGTTCGGCTGTTAACCGAAAGGTTGGTGGTTCGAGCCCACCCAGGGACGAAGGACACTTTTCGGTGCCTTGAAGACGCACGTGGAATTTTTCACGCATGCCGTGTGTCCACTAACGCGCAAGCCTCTCTTAGGATGCAAGACACAGCTTTTCCTATCCCGTTTAGCCTTTACAGCTTCATTAGTTGCCGTGTGTTAAAAGGAGTCAGCAGTAGTTGTTTGGTGAAGGTTTTCACCAGCGCGAGCTGCTGCGGCGTGTGGATGCATTCTTCATGTTTTGTTCCAGCTGGTGGAGACCCGTTTTGCACTGAAGTCCTGAGCAAAACTCCCTTGTAAACACCATCGAACGTCTGTAGCGCAACCTCCGATTGCCATCGAATGTGGATTCCGCTCATATGAGGCAGCACCAGTGCTTTCTTTTTAGCTTTTGCTAATTAGCTAAACGTTACACCAGCTTATCATTTCCCATGCAAGCATCCTTTATTTACTTGAAACGTGCCCCAACTTTATGCTCTCCAAATCACTGAACCGCCTTCGCATGGCGAAACAGAATTCCATGTCTGTCTTTTCCGACAGACTGAAACTCAGCTTTAACTCCTGGCCTTGATTGTGCCTATTTTTGGCCCGCACTGCATAGTCAAACTGTGCTCCCCGAAAACAGATATGATTGAAACTGACAGAGCAAACTCTAAGCCTGCCCCTGCCCGCAAGAGGTTTCACCAGGCTCGTGCGAGGATTGAGGCTCCGTTTCGCCTGTGTAATTTGGAGACCGATAAAAACTGCCACCGACCCTGTGAAAGGTTTTCACACCAGCCCGGCTAGCTCAGTCGGTAGAGCATGAGACTCTTAATCTCAGGGTCGTGGGTTAGAGCCCCACGTTGGGCGTGACAATTATATCTCTTTCTTCCAAATAGACCGCTCGTGACGTTGCCAGCGGCGGAAATACCCCATTCCCAAGCACATGCAAGACTAGTGCATGTAGCCTATCAATCCTGCAGCCAGCACCGTGACTGTCTCTGTGGCGCAATTGGTTAGTGCGTTCGGCTGTTAACCGAAAGGTTGGTGGTTCGAGCCCACCCAGGGACGAAGGACACTTTTCGGTGCCTTGAAGATGCACGTGGAATTTTTCACGCATGCCGTATGTCCACTAACGCGCAAGCCTCTCTTAGGATGCAAGACACAGCTTTTCCTATCCCGTTTAGCCTTTACAGCTTCATTAGTTGCCGTGTGTTAAAAGGAGTCAGCAGTAGTTGTTTGGTGAAGGTTTTCACCAGCGCGAGCTGCTGCGGCGTGTGGATGCATTCTTCATGTTTTGTTCCAGCTGGTGGAGACCCGTTTTGCACTGAAGTCCTGAGCAAAACTCCCTTGTAAACACCATCGAACGTCTGTAGCGCAACCTCCGATTGCCATCGAATGTGGATTCCGCTCATATGAGGCAGCACCAGTGCTTTCTTTTTAGCTTTTGCTAATTAGCTAAACGTTACACCAGCTTATCATTTCCCATGCAAGCATCCTTTATTTACTTGAAAAGTGCCCCAACTTTATGCTCTCCAAATCACTGAACCGCCTTCGCATGGCGAAACAGAATTCCATGTCTGTCTTTTCCGACAGACTGAAACTCAGCTTTAACTCCTGGCCTTGATTGTGCCTATTTTTGCCCGCACTGCATAGTCAAACTGTGCTCCCCGAAAACAGATATGATTGAAACTGACAGAGCAAACTCTAAGCCTGCCCCTGCCCGCAAGAGGTTTCGCCAGGCTCGTGCGAGGATTGAGGCTCCGTTTCGCCTGTGTAATTTGGAGACCGATAAAAACTGCCACCGACCCTGTGAAAAGTTTTCACACCAGCCCGGCTAGCTCAGTCGGTAGAGCATGAGACTCTTAATCTCAGGGTCGTGGGTTCGAGCCCCACGTTGGGCGTGACAATTATATCTCTTTCTTCCAAATAGACCGCTCGTGACGTTGCCAGCGGCGGAAATACCCCATTCCCAAGCACATGCAAGACTAGTGCATGTAGCCCATCAATCCTGCAGCCAGCACCCTGACTGTCTCTGTGGCGCTACCTGGAGCAGGATCGTCGGTCTCCGCGGCCGTTTCCTCGTCCAACCGCGTCGCGCGCTCTCCAATGTGAGAATGGACGAGAGCCAATCTCGTCTCGCTGTCCATTGTGTGAACGGACGAGGGCGCCAATCGCTCTCCCTTGCGAGAATGGACGAGAGCCAATCGCGTTGCCGAAAGAGAACGGACGCAGCAGCCACTCAGCGTGCTTCATTCGGAGTCAGAAAAAAAAACCTCAGCCCAGCAGAATAACGGATAACTGAGCAAAAAGTAAGTAATAAATGTTTTTTTCCTCTCTGTTTTCTGTGTTCTGAACTGGTAATTCGTTACGTTTTCGTCCGTCATTCATCCGTGTTTTGCATTTATAAACTACTTCTTGATAACGATTTATAAACGACTTGCCCATAATTAAACACCATTTCCTTTAATCTTACTTATTAAACTCCTTTTAGTCGTTTTAAAGCTCGGTTTGAATGGGAAAAAAAAGTGTTACAGCTGTAGATGTAGTCATTCCTTATGAAATACACCATGGTTTTACTATAGTGAAGTGTAGTAACGTTACCCATGTTGTGTTTTTGGCAGATCGATTACAACTGTATAAACACAGTCTATCTACAAATAAAAAAACGAACCCCAGAAAAAAACAACAACGTTATACTTGTAGATATAGTCATTTACTATGGCTTTACTACAGCGAAAGTGTAATCATGTTTTTTTTTTTTTTTTGGTAGATCAGTTTTCAACTGTATAAACACAGTTTTGCTATAAATAATAATCTGAATGAAAAAACAACAACGTGAAGCTTGTAGATATAGTCATTTACCATGATTTTACTATAGTAACCATGTTTTGTTTTCAGGACTTACAATCTCACATATCAAACAACATTTGCCTGTAATTTTTCATATTAAACACCATTTTGTTTTTTTGAAGTTCACTCTGGATGTAAAAAACAATGTAAATTTGTAGACATACATTTCTTATGAAAATTTTATGTGGTTTTGCTATAGTGCTAATGTAGTAATCATGTTTTGTGTTTGCAGATCGATTACTATTTGTATAAACACAGATACAAGTGCTACAAATAATAATTTGAATGAAAAAGCAATGTAATAGTTCTAGATATAAACATCCCTTACAAAAAATAACCATGGTTTTACTATACAGAAGTGTAGTTACTGTGTTCTTTTTTTCAGATTGATTATCATATGTTTAACCACAGTTTTTAACTAAATTAACAATACATTTTATTTTTGGGGGGAGGGTAACACTATTTTACATTGTCATTATTACAGGCTATATGTAGTTACTATAGAAATAACAGTAAATTATGCCTAATCGGATGCAACTAACCATAAACCAAAGCAAACACTAATCTTACCCCTACAGTAAGTGCATGTAGTAATTTAATATTCAAATACCTACATGTATAATTGAAGTGTAACACTTTAAAATAAAGTGTAACCTTGTTTTGCTTTATTTGTAATAAAATAATGTTTAATTGTTGTAATGGGTGCCATTATTTAGTTACCTTGAATATATATAATTGTATCATTATAAACAAATTAAAAACATCTGTGCAGTTGTCCAGTACTTGCAAAAATGCACATTATTTACTATTATTTCCATATTATATTCAGATGAGCACCAAGCCAAAGAGCCACAAGGCCATGGGTGATGGCGAGTGGATGGCCAGGTTGAGGGCTTTTGCCAGCTCTGGGTCTTGGCCTTCTGGAGAAGGCAATAGACCAGCACCACGGCAGCGGAAGTGGTACGACCTCTACCAGAAGGTAAAGTTACCTGAATCTCATTATATAATATGTAGTATGCAGGTCACCTGACAATGGTGCAAACCATATCAGTAAACAGTAGAATTCTTATTTTTCAGATTGAGAAATGCCCCCTGCAGGCTCATGGACAGACCACCCTCTTTGGTGGGTCCACAGCTTGCAGTTGTGGATTCCACACCACCAAGGTGATCTATTTAAAAATGACATAATATTGCATCACATATCACAATGCTGTTGTGCTGTTTCACTACATTTTATGCTCTTCTGCTGTTGTTTTCACAGCCTGCCACTGCTACTTCACCACAGGCCACTGCTGCACCTCCACAGTCTGAGGCTTCAGACACGGCTCCTGCCCCACGGTCATTCCTGAGGCCCCCTCTTACTTTATCAATGGTGAATATTGTCTTTGTAATTAATGTGTACTTAGAATCATTTTGAATTTGTTTGACATGATCTACAACCCACCAGGGTCAGAATGATTCTAACATACTCCTGCAGACTGATCAGATAAGCCATTCATATTTTTTACACACACACACACACACACACACACACACACACACACACACGTAATAGACTCCAAGTAAAATACAAAAAAGGAAAAAATAATGTATGTTACTTCCATCTAGTTGCATCATGCTATTAACTTTGTTTCTCTTTTTAGTTCACTAAATCACGGTTTGGTGGGTCACACTTGAAATCACTAAAGCCGAATTTAGTAGAACGGAGGACCCCCAGCCCTTCTCCATCCTCTGTGAGGACGCCAACTATGGCCTCTGTGAGGACCCCCAGCCCTTCTCCATCCTCTGTGAGGACGCCAACTATGGCCTCTGTGAGGACCCCCAGCCCTTCTCCATCCTCTGTGAGGACGCCAGCTATGGCCTCTGTGAGGACCCCCAGCCCTTCTCCATCCTCTGTGAGGACGGCAACTATGGCCTCTGTGAGGACCCCCAGCCCTTCTCCATCCTCTGTGAGGACGCCAGCTATGGCCTCTGTGAGGACCCCCAGCCCTTCTCCATCCTCTGTGAGGACGCCAACTATGGCCTCTGTGAGGACCCCCAGCCCTTCTCCATCCTCTGTGAGGACGCCAGCTATGGCCTCTGTGAGGACCCCCAGCCCTTCTCCATCCTCTGTGAGGACGCCAGCTATGGCCTCTGTGAGGACCCCCAGCCCATCCCCATCCTCATTCTCATTGCAGACCCACATTCCTGCTCCATTCTCTGTGAGTATATTGGCACCAATTTATTGGACAGACTGTGGTGTATATTAGTGCAGCCTTTTATTTATGCAAAAATATAATTGTCATGCAAACAGGAGGAGCCTGGAAGAGTCCAGCCAGCCCCTGCCGAGGCCTCAGCTTCATTCTGGCTGCCAGGTGAATTAGGCAAGACCATCCCTGTGCAGGACCAGGGGTGGATTGCCAACACCTTATTTCACTCTGGCAAGCTGCGGCCAGATTTGAAGCTGTGGTATGAGCCTCCCGTCCCGGCCCTCATTTACCACCAGACACCAACACCTGACCGGTTCTTCACCCATCGGCTGATGGTGTGGATGCCCTACCACCTGTGGAAGGTGAGGGTTTTCTGTCCTTGTGGCAAGAACTTGACAGGCTATGGTGTCCACAAGAGGGCCAGGAAGGTCCTGGACATCGACAGGTACTACCTGATGGTAACAGAGACACTCAGGTGCACTGTGTGTTCTCTGAACTATCTGTCAACAAGCCAGACTGTCCGGGACCAGCTTGACCTGCCGCACCAGAAAATGTTCCGGCTGATCCTGACCCGCAAGTGAGTAAAGTAGTCTAAAGATGGTTCTTGTGAAGACTTAAACCACTGAAATGAACCCCCTTAATAAACATGTAAATAATCACAGCATTAATGTGCATTTCAGGTATGCCTGTGACATCCGTGTCATTAGGCTGCTTCGGGACCGGACGCTGGGCAACAGTCCAGCTCGATTGGTGCGGCAGTTGAAAGAGAACCATGGGGAGGAATGGCTGAATCGGTTGGCACACTATCTTGGGGAGTGTGCTGACTTTGTCGATCGACCCAGCCTCAATCCGGTGGTCTGCCAGGAGCCTCCAGAGCCAATCGACATCCCCACCAGTCGTTGGCTGCTGTCAGTATACGGCAGGGATATCCTCTCCAGAATTGGACATATAAAGGCCAGCATCACATCCATCTTTGGCAACATCTTAAAGATGGATTCCACAAAAAAGGTAAAAAATTATTTGACTCTGTTACGTTCTGTAATGTTCATAAATACCGTCAGATAGACATTAATATTATTGTCATTGCTAACGTTACATCACATATGTCTTGTTACATTTGTAAATGCCAGATCACAAAGAAGCTGGCTGGCCATGGACGGGGGACAGCACTCTGGGTAACCTCCATTGGAAATGAGGTTGGCCAGATAGTGACCAGTGTGCTGTCAGTGCAAGAGGGGCCAGCACTGGACAGGATGGTGGCCGGTGTAATGGAGCGGTACCGCAAGGCTGCCATTCCACCCCCAGTGCTGCTTTATGTGGACTGTGGCTGCTGCGTGAGTGAGGGAGCAACGAGCAAGCTGCAGACCAGGTTCGGGGAGTGGCCAGACCTTCACATAAGACTGGACATCTGGCACTTTATGAGGAGGATGGCCGTGGGCTGCACCACCGATGCCCATCCCCTCTACCCCACTTTCATGGGATGCCTGTCTGCCTGCATCTTTGAGTGGGATGCTGGGGACCTCTGCCTGTTGCGGCAGGCAAAGAGGAAACAGCTGATGCAGGAGGGTGTGCCAGCTCTTACTGACATCCTGGTGGACAGGAGCATCACTAAAAAGGAGCTGAGCCTTTACTGCCGCAGGAGGACACGAGGTGAGGAGGCCACCATACGCCTCATTGAGAGGCTGCTGCAGGAGCTGGGGGGGGCAAATGGGAGGGACCTTATGGGTGTGCCTCTGCTGGATGAGGTGCGCATGGAGCACATCTGGCGTGTGCAGAAACGCCATGTCAGGTGCATCCAGGACGTGCCGGGTGTGCCTCTCTACACTGAGGTAGGCACCACCACAAAGGCAGGGGTCACCCTGACCAGGTACCGCTGTGCCAGAGGGTCCACATCTCTGGAGTCTTTCCACTGCCACCTAAACAGGTTCATTCCAGGTTGGTGTCTCACATGTATGATGTTTTAAATAATTTCAATTTCTGTTATGCAGATTGAAAGGCTTGTCATTTTTATTGGTATATTTTTCTTCTTCTTCTAGGAACCAGTGCAAATGCACTGAACTTTCAGCTGTACCTGCTGGAAGGCTTGAATAGGTGGAATCAGGATCGGGCGGCTGCATCAGTGACCAGCAAGCCAGCGTCCCTTCTCACCTACTCCGGGGATATGGCCCACTGCGTCAACACCAACAGCCTGAAGGTGTTTGGTCGGCCTTTTGTGCCAACCTTCAGGCCCCCAGGCAGATACACTGGTATGTCATCCCCTTATCTGGTTACATAATACTTTTGGTTTGTGGGTTTTCAATGTTCTGAGTCTTTCCTTTTATCATTCTTATCACCAAACCCAACCATGGAAGTCTGATTAAAGTTGCATTCTATCTGTATGGAATGCTTGAAATAGAATTAGTCGTGTGTTAAGTTTTCGTCACACGTTTGAACACTGTTTTAAATGTTTTTGAAAGAAGTGTCTTATGCTCATTAAGGCTGCCTTTATGTAATCAAAAATAGATAGAAAAACAGTAATATCATTTGTGCTGCTTAATATATTTATCTATCTATCATATATCTATCTTTCTATATATATATATATAACAAAAAACTAAACAAAAAACTAATATATATATATACATATATATATATATATATATATATATATATATATATTAGTTTTTGTTTAGTTTTTTTTAAAACTGTGATACGTTTTTCAGGATTCATTGATGAATAAAAAGTTAAGAAGAACAGCATTTATCTAACATCCTTGCTGAATAACAGTATTCATTTCTTGAAAAAAAAGAAAGAAAAACTTACTAACCCCAAACTTTTGAATGGTAATGTATATTGTTACGGAAGATTTTCTATCTGATAACTAATGCTGTTCTTTGTTTAACTTTTTATTCATTGATGAATCCCAAAAAATGTATCACATTATAAAAACAGAAATTAAGCAGCACAACTGTTTCCAACATTGGTAATAAATCAGCTAATTAGAATGATGCTGAAAATTCAGCTTTGATCACAGAATTAATTCCATTTTAAGGTATATTAAAATAGAAAAGTTATTTTAAACTGTAATAACATTTCTCAATATTATTGTTGTTTTCTGTATTTTTTTAATCAAATAAATGCAGGATTGATGAGCATAAGAGACTTCTTTCAAAAACATTAAAAATAGTAATGTGTCCAAATTTTTTACTGGTCCTGTATGTGTGTGTTTGTCCTTTTATTTATTTATTTTTTCATAGGAGAGCTGCTTGGTGTTGACTACCTCCTGAGTCAGACTGGACAGCCCCTGGTAGTGGACCCCGACTCAGAAGAGACAGAGAACATGCTGGAGGATGTGGATGAAGGCGAGGATGAAGAAGATGAGGGCTTCGGGGAAGACCAAACACATGATATTACTGTGTCAAGTCTTACCGATGACCCTAGCTTCTCTGTCTCCTCCCATTTTCTGCCCTCCTCTGCTGCTTCCCCCATCCAGCCTGCTGCCTCCTCCACCCAGCCTGTTGCCTCCTTCATCCAGCCTGATGCCTCCTTCACCCAGCCTGCTTCCTCATCTACCTTGGCTGCTGCTTCCTCCATCCAGCCTGCTGCCACCTCCACCTTGGCTGCTGCCTCCTCCACCCAGCCTGTTGCCTCCTTCATCCAGCCTGATGCCTCCTTCACCCAGCCTGCTTCCTCATCTACCTTAGCTGCTGCCTCCTCCACCTTGGCTGCTGCCTCCTCCACCCAGCCTGTTGCCTCCTTCATCCAGCCTGATGCCTCCTTCACCCAGCCTGCTTCCTCATCTACCTTAGCTGCTGCCTCCTCCACCTTGGCTGCTGCCTCCTCCACCCAGCCTGTTGCCTCCTTCATCCAGCCTGATGCCTCCTTCACCCAGCCTGCTTCCTCATCTACCTTGGCTGCTGGCTCCTCCACGCCAGGTGCATCAGCATCTCCTGATGAGTCTGTGGTATGTAAATACCTTGTTATATGTCTGAAGTTGATGCTTGTCAACAAAAAGACATCTAGAAATATGTATATATGTTTTTTGTCTCACTTAACTGTCCTCATAATGTTGCTAATTTCTGTTTTTTTTTCAGGCTTTGGATAGTGCTGGTGTGCCAGGCATGGACAGTGTCGACAACCTGGCAGAGTATCTGGTGGAGCTAAGGAATCAGCCCTCTCTGGCCCTCACCAACCAGCAGGTCAAGAACATTCAAGTTTCTCTACTTTCCCTCCTTGACCTGTCATATGTTAACACTTGCACATGTTTTGTTTTCTCATTTGCCATGTATTATATTCTTTCTCTGTTTAGGTGAGCAATATAGTTGCTCTTTGGCAGAACCTGCTGGACTATGATAAGCAGAGGGTGGTGTTTGCTGCCAGACACCAGAGCAGACTGGACACAGGGAGGTTCAGATCCCCCAAAAAGAGGCAGGAGTTCACTCCAGGGGTGGAGAGTGTGAAGAGGCACGCACTTACCACCACTGCCCCACTTGCCCAGTGGCCTGATTGTTGTCGTCTGATAGAGACCAGGCCCAGCTCACCAGTACCACCTGCCCAGTAGCACCGTGGGCCAGGCACGGATGAAGAGGAAGAGAAACATTGCTTCAGCCCCAGTGGTTTTGTCACCGCCAGCTGAGAAACCTCAAACCCAGTGGCAACTCCTCCCTGCTCCACCCCCAGGTGCTCAACTGGTGATGCTGACACCAATGTCCTCACAGGGACTAACAGGGCCTTTCCTAGTTGCTGCGCCACAGGCTCTCAGGGTCAGCCTCTCCTCTGCCCCTTCTGCCCCTCCTGCTCCTGTTGCTGCTCCGGTTCGAAAACTGACTCGCAAAGTACAGCACAACACATGCAAAAAATGCGGGCAGTTCAGGACAGCGGAGACTGGGCATAGCCAATACAAGGGCATTATATACTGCCCCTCTGTAGAGACAGTACCAAAGGAGCAGTGGTTGGAGGATATT